>NW_020769487.1:61807-74212 GCF_900518735.1 Pseudonaja textilis | reverse complement strand
TCTTCTCTTCTCTTCTCTTCTCTTCTCTTCTCTTCTCTTCTCTTCTCCTCTCCTCTCCTCTCCTCTCCTCTCCTCTCCTCTCCTCTCCTCTCCTCTCCTCTTCTCATTCTCATTCTCATTCTCATTCTAGTTTTATTCCTATTCGTATTTTATTCTATTCTATCCTATCCTCATTCTGTTCTATTCTAGTTTTATTTCTATACTTATTCTATTTTATTCTCATTCTATCCCTATTATCTATTTTTTTCTATTCTTATTCTCATTCTATTCTAGTTTCATTTCTATTCTTATTCTTGTTCATGTCCTTGTTCTTCTTGCTCTTCTTGTTCTTCTTGTTCTTATTCTTATTCTATTCTTATTCTGTTCCGTTCCATTCTCATTCTCATTCTCATTCTGTTCTATTCTAGTTTCATTTCTATTCTATTCTATTCTATTCTATTCTATTCTATTCTATTCTATTCTATTCTATTCTATTCTATTCTATTCCATTCCATTCCATTCCATTCTGTTGTTATGCTAATTCTTGCAATTAAATAGTATCGACTCCAGGTGGTCCTCGACTTACAACAGTTCATTTAGTGAACATTCAAAGTTACAACAGCACTGAAAACAGTGACCTCTGCCCGTTTGTCACACTTACGACCATTACGGCGTTCCCGTGATCAAAATTCAGATGCTTGGCAACTGACTCATACTTACGACAGTTGCAGCATCCCGAGGTCACGCGATCCCCTTTTGCGACCTTCTGACACGCCAAATCACTGGGGAAAGCCGGATTCACTGAACAACCGTGTGGCTAACTTCACTTAACAGCGATTCACTTTACAACAGAGTCAAGAAAGGTCGTAAACTCAGGCAAAACCCCACTTAACAAATGTCTGACTTAGCGACAGAAATCTTGGGCTCGATTGTGGTCGTACCTTGAGGCCTACCTGTATATTGGCCACAAAAAGCCACAAATAAGAAGGGCACAGCTACGGAGTAGATTGCAATGTAAAGATCACTTCCCAGTTTTTAGTTAAAGAAAATAAACAGCTCTCTGTGAGCCATTGAGACATGATGGATGGGGAGCTTCAAACCATAAGGCATCATGAAGTATATTTCTCATTATTAAATGAAATATTGTTTAATTTGCTGCGAACTCTTGAGGCTGTCTGTTTACCTCCTCGTTCCTTAAGGTAGCCACGCTGGATTCCTGCAAAATGAGATTTACTGGCTTATTTAAATAATACGCAAAAATGCGACACTCTCCTTTTTTGTGGCCAGTCCCCCCCCCCCCCTCTCTTTTCGATTTATTTAGGCCGCTACCCAGGCATGGCGAACTGACACAATTAAACAGAATTGCTGAAATATTTATCATGATCTCAATTTTATTTAAGACCCCTAGAAGGTCACCTTTAAACACCGGGTGAGCTTCAAATTGGAAATATTGCAGTAGCCACCAGTTGGTGCCAGATCTTTTAAATGCACCGGAGTTGGACATGACTCAGCGGCAGCCAAATAATTAAAATATTTAGCAATCCCAGGGATACAGCTGGCAAGGAAATCCCTGTTGAGTTTTGAGGCCTTCGGTTGGTAGTTCAATTACCCTCTGGCCAGAGCAGTAACGTTCCTAAGGACTGCTAAAATTGAATCGACTGCGATTGCAGAAATATTTAGAATAATACCAAAGGGGTATTCTTCGAAATCAGTTTCTTCTTGTGAAGGCTTTGGCTGAATCCCTTAGCCTCGACTTCGTTTTGCTGAATGCAGAATCTTTCTTCACCCCATCCTTTCCTCATTTCTGTGGTCACCCCTTTCATCTTCCTGCTTTTCTAAGACAAAGAAAGGAGGATTGTCTTCTTTTATTAGAAAGAAATATGTCAGGCCGTTTGGTGAGGTTGTCATTTGAATTTGATCTAGGTAAATCTTATATGAAGTCCCCGACTTATAACGGATCGTTTAGTTACCGTTGAAATTTACAACGGCACTGAAAAAAGTGATTGATGACATTTGTCACACTTTTCCCCATGGTCATGTAATCCAGATCCAAATTCTTGGCAAACTGACTCATATTTATGACGGTTGCAATTGGAGGTCTTCTAGTCCAGTGGTCGCCAACCAGTGGGACGCGAGAAAATTTTGGTGGGCCGCAGAGAAATGTCACCCCCAAAGCAATTAATCCAGGTTGCACAGAAACACAAGGCTACACAGCCCACATGGCCCACGGGAACCTTCCCCACCCACTCACTCCTTACCTGCCCGCTAAGTTGCTCTTTTTCCTTTTTTTTTTTCTTCCGACCATCAGCTGTTTTGCTGTGCCGGGAGATTTAGATTAGGTAGGAAGCAGGAAATGGTTGGATTTCTTGCTTTCTAGCTAGTCTTTAGATCTTCAGCTCTGCTTTTAAGCACAGCCGAACCTCTCTTAGGACTAAAGCTGAAGGTTCTATTATTCAGTGCAGACTCAAGGCAAGCAAATTTTAGGTGACAGACTGAGCGAGCCGATGGCAGATAGATAGATCTCTGAATGATTCTGTGAGCAACTCAATCCGCCTGCCTGCTTTGCCTGATTTTGGGTAACAGTTACTGTTTTTTGATAAAAAAAATTCAATATTTACATACATGGTGTGTTGTGAGTTAATTTTGTGAGTTTGCTTGCTAGCAAATTTTATGAGCTTGCTTGCAAGCAAATTTTATGTGACAGACTGAGCTAGCCAATGGCAGATAGATAGATCTCTGAATGAATCTGTGATTCTGTGAGCAACTCAATCTGCCTGCCTGCCTGCTTTGCCTGATTTTGGATAAAAGTTGCTCTTTTTTAATAAAAAATTCAATATTTATATAAATATTTATAATATTTACATACAAGCCATGCCCAGCCAGTCACATGACCACCAAGCAATACCCACAAATTAGGCCACGCCCACAGAACCAGTTGGTGGCCCCTGGGATCTAAAATGATGAGTTTGGTGGTCCCTGAGGTCCAAAAGGTTGGCGACCCCTGTATCTAGTCCAACCCCCTGCTTAGGCAGGCGACCCTACACCACTTCGGACAAATGGTTATCCAATCTCTTCTTAAAAACTTCCAGTGTTGGAGCGTTTACAACTTCAATTTTGTGATTTTCTGACAAGCCAAGTCATGGGGGAAGCCAGATCCACTAAACGACTATCTTACTAACTTAAACAACCGCTGTGATTCGCTCAGTAACCGTGGCAAGAAAGGTCGTGAAATGAGGTAGACCTCACTTAACCAACATCTGACTTAGCAACAGAAATCTCGGGGCTCAGCTGTGGTCGTAACTTGAGGGCTACCTGCATTTTACCTGTAATGACTTTGGCAAATAGCTAAATCAACTTTTATCTTTTGTTCAAAGGTGTCGGCCGTAGAATCCCTGGAAGGACCCCTCCTTCAGGTAGAAGGATTAAGTGACCTGAGGCTGGAACTTCACAGTAAGAAGATGAACATGCATTTAGTTCTCATAGATGAACTCCACCGTCACCTTTACATCAAGTCTACCAGTAAGGTTGGACAGCGGAACAAAGAAAAGGGGAGGATAAGGTCGGTCTCATTTATTTATTCATTCATTTAGCCACTCATCTTGTAATTGTGACTCTATTAATGCAGGAAAACGGGGTGCTCGTATCTAGCAAATGCGTCCAGTGGCAGACAAAAAAGCCAGTACAATCCTTAGCTGCATTAACAGAGGGATACATTGAAGATCAAGGGAGACACTAATACCACTCTATAAAGCCTTAGTAAGGCCACACCTAGAGTCCTGCATCCAGTTTTGGTCACCGCACTATAAAAAAGAGGTTGAGACTCTAGAAAGAGTGCAGAGAAGAGCAACCAGGAGGATTAGGGGACTGGAGGCTCAAACATACAATGAACGGTTGCAGGAACTGGGCCTGGCTAGTCTAGTGAAGAAAAGGACCAGGGGAGACAGGATAGAGGTCTTCCAATATTTGAGGGGCTGCCACAGAGAGGAGGAAGGGGACAAGCTATTTTTTAAAGCACCTGTGGGCCAGACAAAGAATAATGAATGGAAACTGATCAAGGGAAGATTCAACCTGGAAAAAAGGAGAAATTTTCTGTTAGTGAGGACAATCAACCAATGGAACAGAAGTTCTCTTTGGAAGTTGTGGGAGCTTCATCCCTGGAAGCTTTCAAGAAGAGGCTGGACTTCCATCTTTCAGAAATGGTGTAGGGTCTCCTGCTTGGGCGGAGGGTTGGGCTAGATGACCTACAGGGTGCCTTCCAACTCTGTTAATCTGACTTTAATCTGACTTTAATGAACAAAAGAACCAGGGGAGACATAATAGCAGTCTTCCAATATTTGAGGGGCTGCCACAGAGAGGAAGGGGTCAAGCAAAATGGTGTAGGGTCTCCTGCTTGGGCAAGGGGTTGGACTAGATGACCTACAAGATCCCTTCCAACTCTGTTAATCTGGGAAAAAAACGGAAATTTGGACAGAGTTGTATAAATAGCAATAGCACTTAGACTTATATACCGCTTTATAGTGCTTTACAGCCCTTTCTAAGCGGTTTACAGAGTCAGCCTCTTGCCCCCAACAGTCTGGATCCTCATTTTACCCATCTTGAAAGGATGGAAGGCTGAGTCAACCTTGAGCCTGGTCGGATTCAATCTGGCAAATAAACCAACCGTATAAATGGGACGTACCATTTTTCACTCTTATGGCAGCCCGGCGCGCGGTGTGGGGAGGGATATTTTTGTGCGAGGGGCAGCTGCATGCACAGTTTTATTTGTGTGAGTGGCGTGTGCGTGTGCTCACCTGGCCCGGTTGCGAATAAGCCACAGCCCACAGTTTGGGGACACCTTGTATAAACCAATTCAACCTTGAAAAAAGCATTCATCATTCTAGGGGACAAATAAACCATCATTATTTTCCCTTTCCCTTTCAAGTGCCCATGTAGGATGGCATTTTGCGTTGTTTTGATGATGATCGTTTGATGGCTGGCCATGTTCTGTTTGCAGTTTTTGGATACAAAAGCCTTCCAGATTTTCATTTTTTGAGAACGTTTCAAGGTTATCAAACCGTACAGTCACAATGTTGTGGTATCGTGAGCTGCAAATATTCAATTCTTCAGGAAAGTTGGAAGGGACGGGTGTCTTCCCGAACCAAAGTTAAAACAGTGTATAAAATCATATTAAAGCTACAAAGCTAAACAGTTTAAAATGTTAAAAATAAAATCGAAGCTTTGCCGGTACTTCGTCCTCACATAATTCCCTCAGGGATGTCGAGATCTGTTATAGAAACTTCAATCTTCTCATTTACATTTCTGCCATTTATGAATGCCTGCCGGAGTTCTCTCCTAGCTCGCAGCGGTTAAGTTTAATTTCTTTTCATTGCAGTTCTCATGTGAAGGATGCTTCTGCTTTGCCTCACCTCGACGTTACTAACTTATCCACTCCTCGCAAGTTTGACTCCTCTCAATTTAGCACTACAGGAAATTCCAGCGGTGAGTGATGAAATTATATATATTTCCATGTGCATGTAGGTGCCTTTCAAATCTATTTTTTAAAGCGCCTGTAGGGTCAGACAAGGAATAATGGCTAGAAACTGAACAAGGAGAGATTTAACCTGGAAATAAGGAGAAACTTTCTGACAGTGAGAACAATCGACCCATGGAACAGAAGTTGCCCTCGGAAGTTGTGGGAGCGCCATCACTTGAGACTTTCAAGAAGAGACTGGACTGCCATTTGTCAGAAATGGTGTAGGGTCTCCTGCTTGGGTGGGGTGGGGGGTTAGACTAGATGACCTACAAGATCCCTTCCAACTCTGATTATCTGTTTGATCTGTCTGCTTGACCTATTTGGAGATTACTTCTGCAAGAGAAAGCTTTGAATTCAGATATGACTTCAGCTGAAATAAATGTGAGGAAAACTGTGTGTGTTTATGTGTGAGAAGGAAAGAGACGGTGTGCAGACACACACGGATTAGTTTTGCATGGCTAATCATTCTTACAGGGTTCTCTTTAGTCCGGATTTGCAACAAGAACCAATGTCGTATCTATCAGAATTTCAGCCCTTTATTGATCACAGATTTGTTTGTTTCTTTATGGAGTTTGGATCTGTAAGCCATCAAATCTTAACAAGACTTAAAAAGAATGCAAATACACAACAAAAATTTAAAAACCACAGTGAGAACCACAAGACGCATCACCCTCCTTTTCAAAGAATAATCCAATATAAAGAATAAAACTAAATAATACACATAATTCCATGTGATACACAGAAAGGACTGAAATGAGCAGAAATCTGGTTTTCCTGACGTGTTCATCTTCCTCATTAGGCTGAACAGCTTCTGAGTAGAATGTGGCCTTTTGTAAGATCTGTACAGTTGAAATTGTACATAGAATTAATTGTACATTTGGAAATCCGTCGATTGCAGAGCTACTTTGTAACACAGCTAGACATTTATTCGAATAACTCTTATTTTATTATTTTATTCAATACTCAATTTTAATGCTATAAACTTTCACATGAAATTAGAATTTATATTGAAATATTAACCATTAAAATTTAATATTATTACCTTATAAAACCTAAATGTTAAATTTTGTTCAGATTTATCTTAAGTTTATTTTAAAACTCAAGGCAGCAAACATATCTAATATTCCTTCCTCCTCCTATTTCCCCCCTACAACAACAACAACCCTGTGAGGTGGGGTTGGGCCAGGGACGGGCTGCTATCGGAGTCTCGGAGAGGGCGAAAAACAGGCCTCTTGGAGGCTCCGGAAGGCCAGAAATGGGCCTGTTTCTGGCCTCCAGAGCCTGGGGAAGCCATTTTCTCCCTCCTGAAGGCTCAAGGAAAGCCTCCGGAGCCAGGGGAGGATGAAAACTGCCCCCCCCCGAGTGCAGGAGGCCGATTAGGCCACACCCACCCAGCAACCGGGCAGAGAACCAGTTGCTAAAAATTTTGAAGCTCACCCCTGGGTTGGGCTGAGAGAAAGTAACTAGCCCGAAGTCATCCAGCTGGTTTTCATGCCTAAAGTGGAACTAGAACTCCCCATCTCCCGGTGATCGGTTCAAAGTTACCCAGCCGGCTTTGTCGCCTAAGGCAGAAACTAGAACTCACGGTCCTCTCTGTCATTATCCCAAAGACACCCAACCAGCTTTCAAGCCTAAGGCAGGACTAACACTCACCATTTCCTGGTTTCTAGCCTGGTGCCTTCCCCACTGGACATGGGTTTATCAGAACGGAATTTGTCACGTCTTGAATCAGAAAGGTTCTGGTTTAATCTGTAGGATTCGTCTGGGTTCTTCGGCGCCCTTGTTTCTCCAAGGTTTTTAATGGGTGGGGGGGTGAAGCATTTGGCAGGGGAATTTGAGACGAGCCGGAACAAAACAGACAGATGAGGTGACAGCGTTCGGATTATAAGGGCTGTCGCAATGATTATTTCCCATCTCGTAGTAGCTTTCCCACTTCCTCTGTCCTGGCTTTGACAGGCACCATTATTGAACAGGTGAGGCTTTTGATGCAACCCTAAGTGGAAAATAGCCGAGGTTTGCAACTTTTGACTGGCAGGTGTGCTGTTAAGAGGTAGCACATCGACTCCCCGTTGATGAAAACGTTCCTGCAAATATCCTCCCCTCAAGAACTGTGGCCGCCACTGACCCTTCCACGAGATTTACTTCATTCCAATTATTTTTATCGCTCCGAGTGGCTTATAAGAAACAGTTTTTGGACAAGTTCTTGACGTTTGCTCCGGCATTCACTTAATCTGGAAGGGACCAAACCTGGATGTGTTTTCCTCAGAATTGGCTTGAGTTACAAACTGAAATGATCCTCCCCAAAGCCTCCCCCCCACCTTAAAAAAAATCACAGTGATTAAAAGAAATTAGCAAAATGAGAATATTGGAAATTATCGAGGGTTATTTTGTTACCACTCTGTTTCTTGTTATGGGCCATATATCATCTGACATGGCTTCATCACTGAGGGAAGATACGCTAGAAATTGCAACCTCTGTGGAATACATAGAAGAAGAACAGGCTCCAACAACCAGTACAACCTACTGTGTTTCCCCCAAAATATGACTGAGTCTTATATCGGTGTTTGCTCCAAAAGATGCATTAGGGCTTATCTTCCAGTTAGGTCTTATTTTTAGGAAAATACGGTACTAAACGTGTCCGTCTGGCTGATGATCTTAACTGAGGCTCATTGTTGTGGTTCGCCGGCAGCCTGTGCAGACGGCAGCAGAATCGGACAGTGAGGAAGAACGGGGACCAGTTCAGGAGTCTGGAGAGGACTCGGATGAGAGTCCTGCGTTCGATGCGGAGATGGGGCCAGGACCATCTGGGAGTGGGGTGCTGACTCAGGAACCTGGCAGCAGCGAGGCAGAGGAACAAAGGGAGCCTGTTCCCAGTGCGCGTATGCACAGAGCTGCCAGAAGGCAAGACCAGCTGAGACGAAAGGGGTGACTCGGGAGTAAGGCTTGGAGGTGATTGCCCCTCCCATAAGGGATAAAGGACAGGCAAAGGTGAAGAAAACTTTGGAAGAAGCGATTTTATTCGCTCTGTTCAGATTAAACCTTGAAGCTCTGTGTGGACTTTGTACTTTTTACAGTTCATTTGGCACTTCAGTTGTTGGCAGCCATTCAAAGGAGATGAAAGATATGCACCTTATCTCGAGAGACTGTTTGGGACTCATTACGGACTAGGAACGAACATAATTCCCAGCGTTGAAATAACATGAGAGTTGTTTTAACTAAGCATGTGCTTAATTACATTCTCGGAAGCCTTGGTCAGAACACTTAATTTTGAGGGTAGGGCTTATATTATGAGCATCTTGAAAAATCATCACGAGGGCTTATTTCCCGCTTGGGTCTTATTTTCGGGGTAACATGGTAATCATCTGCCATGCTGTAGTAAGAAGAAGAAATAGGAAGAATAGGAAGACCAGCATCTGAGCCTGCAGCACAAAATACATTCCAGGTAGTCCTCAATTTACGACCACAATTGAGCCCCGAAATGGTCGTAAGTCATTTTTGTAAGTCGGAATGGTCCCTAAACGAACTGTTGTAAGTTGTAAGGTGGAGAGAAAAAGAGAAAGAAAGAGAAAGAGGAAGGGGCTGACTATTCCAGATTGGATTCTACTCGGGGTCTCAGTTCTTGAAGCCCAGATAGAACATAGAACAATAGTCCTGGAAGGGGCCTTGGAGGTCTTCTAGTCCAACCCCTTGGCTCAAGCAGGAGATCTTATCCCACTCCAGGGAAATGCCTGTCCAGTCTCTTCTTGGAAACCTCCAGTGTTGGAGCACCCACTACTTCTGGTAGCAAGCTGTTCCACTGATTAATTGTTCTCCCGTTAGGAAGTTTCTCCTTAGTTCTAGGTCGCTTCTCTCCTGGATTAGTTTCTATCCGTTTCTTCTCGCCCTGCATTCAAGGGTTCCGGAGAATAGGTTGACCCCCCCTCTTCTCTGTGGAAGCCCCTCAAATATTGGAAGACTGCTGTCCGATTAACAGAGTTAGAAGGGAACCTTAGAGGCTAGTGAAGGATTTGGGTTTGTGCCTCTCCGTATCTCCTGGGTGTCAGGAATGAAAGCGAATACGGGTGTGCCAGAGAACGTTGCAGGATCCAATCTGATCAGAGGTTTACTCTTTGAAGCTTTTGGGGGTCATGTTGGGGGCTCATCCTCAAGGAACTTCTCCCTCTCCACAACTTCTGGGCGTGCCTCGAGAAACTCTTTCACGATTTGGGTCGGTCTTTTTTTTATGTATATATATTTTTTCCAGGAAGGGAAGTCAGCTTGATAGAAATCAAGGAAGATTTAGACCTGGATCCCGAGGAGAACAGCTCGGCCTTTATGGGCATCCTGATCAAAGGACTCGCCAAACTGAGAAAAATTCCAGAGACCATCAAGGCCATCCAGGATCGTTTGGAGCAAGAACTGAAGCAAATTGTCAAGAGGTCGACCACCCAGGTGGCAGATAGTGGCTACCAGAGAGGGGAGAACATAGTCCAGGAAAATCAACCCAGGTAAGACCCACCCTTTCCTTTTCCTTTTCCTTTTCCCTTTCCTTTCCTTTCCTTTCCTTTCCCTTCCTTTCCCTTTCCCTTTCCCTTTCCCTTTCCCTTTCCCTTTCCTTTCCTTTCCTTTCCCTTTCCTTTCCTTTCCCTTTCCCTTTCCCTTTCCTTTCCTTTCCTTTCCTTTCCTTTCCTTTCCTTTCCTTTCCTTTCCTTTCCTTTCCTTTCCCTTCCCTTCCCTTCCTTTCCCTTCCCTTCCCTTCCCTTCCCTTCCTTTCCCTTCCCTTCCTTTCCCTTCCCTTCCCTTCCCTTCCTTCCTTTCCCTTTCCTTTCCTTTCCTTTCCTTTCCTTTCCTTTCCTTTCCTTTCCTTTCCTTTCCTTTCCTTCCTTTCCCCTTTCCTTTTCCTTTCCCTTTCCTTTTCCTTTCTCTTCCTTCCTTCCCTCTTCCCTTTCCCTTTCCTTTTCCTCCCTCTTAGCAATAGCGCTTAGACCTATATACTGCTTCCCAGTGCTTTCCAGCCTTTTCTAAGCAGTTTACAGAGCCAGCCTCTGGCGCTGTTGCATTTTACCAACCTCGGAAGGATGGAAGGTTGGGTCAACCTTGAGCTGGTCAGGATCGAACTCCTGGCAGTGAACAGAGTCAGCCTGCAATACTGCAGGCTCACCACTGCCCCACCACAGCTCTCCACTGCGCCACACGGGAATAGGGACAAAGAAGACTCAAATGTGGCTTTCTTTTTATTCTTTTGTCTCTTCATTGTCCTCAAACAGCCCAGATTAAAGGGGCCAAACCCAATAAATATCTCGCTTGGCAATGGAAATTTGGGGGTCAATTGTGGTCATAAGTTAAGGACCACTTGCACCATCATCATCATCATCATCACCTTCATTTAATGTCCGCATAATCCCCTGTGGGGTGGAATCTGGCCACTGAACGGAGCTCAGAGTTTATTGGCCAGATGCCCTTCCTGTCACCAATGTGGAGTCATATTCAACAGATACATCATGTCCAGAGAGAGAAATATCTGCCTCCACCTAGAACTGTGATGGCGAACCTATGATACGCGTGCCGGAAGTGGCACGGAGAGCCATCTCTGGCGGCACACAAGCCGTCGCCTCAGCTCCGTTCCACTATGCACGCGCCTCCCGCCAGCTAGCTGATTTTCGGGCATCTGCTGCGCATGCGCCCTGGGGTGGGGCTCCCGTGGGAGATGCGTGTGCATGTGCAGGGGGAGCGGGGTTGGGTCCCCCACGCATGCGTGGGGTCGCGCGTACCTTGAATTCTGGGTGCTGGCACGCATGCACACGCACACGTGTCCTTACGGCACGCGACGACGAAAAGGTTAACCATCACTCACCTAGAATCCAACTCCCTGTCAGGACTTCCACAAATCCCCCTCATTCAAAAGTCTCAAGCCGCATCTCAGAAAAAGTAAATTGTTTTATTAAAAATGCCCGTGTTGGCGCATGGCTGGGTGCAGCCGGTAGTAAATCCCATCATACATTTCCCCCTTGACCCTGGTCTTTCCCCCAACCCCTGGATGTGACTTCTCCAATAGGACACATCCATTTCCAAGGGTCGTCCATCCTGCTCCACAATACCCTCCTTATGCTCCGACAGCTTTGGGCTGCTGAGTTGATATCTAGGCCTTTCAAGAATGCCTTCTTTTCTGGCGGCTACAAAGACCAAAGGAGTATCTTTTTAGTTGACACTCACAGCTTCCGGATAGTCAGGCGAGAGCCCCGCCTCTAGGCCACCGCATCACTCCGAGGAGCACCTGCATAGCCCATTTAAAAAGTTAACTCCTGGGCAGAGCCTCACTCCTATTAAATGGCCGGGCCGTAAAGGAGTAAGAGGAGGGGAAGAAGAGGAGAGAGGGAAACAACACAGCAACCCAGGAGTAAAGAGTGAGGATTTAATAGACGAGTAAGAGCCCAGCGTAGCTTGTCTCTCCGAAGAGCTGATGGGACATCAGTTTTCCCTGATCCTTTCGTGGCATCTTGGGGGGGAAAGAGAGTTGGCTTGATGACGGTTATGGGATGTTTCCAGCCAGGCTGACCTTTCGTCATCCAGCGCTTGACAGGCTCACGTCCACCCCAGGGTCTTCTAACAGTTTAAATAATAAGGAAGAAAATAATGCTCGGCATAATTTGGGCCGATGGCGTGTTCGGATTCAGCCATGCGTGATTCATTAAGCCGTAGACCCTTCTCCCTAGCTGGGGTCTGATCTGCTGAGCACTTGATGATGTCTTCTCTGCATCGTGCTAATGAAAGCAAAACGGGATGAGTTGAAAGTAAAAGACAAACTGCCAAAGCCTAGTTTGGTTTATGGTTAAGATGCTGACCGAAAACCAGGAGAAAGTGAGTTCTAGTCCCGCCTTAGCCATGAAGGCTGACTGGGTGACTTTGGGCCAATCACTAGGAGACAGTGAGTTCTA
>NW_020769487.1:12405-24697 GCF_900518735.1 Pseudonaja textilis | reverse complement strand
CCTCCTCCTCCTCCTCCTCCTCCTCCTCCTCCTCCTCCTCCTCCTCTCTCCAGCCAGTGGTTGGAATGTCCTTGGTTCACTGGAGAAACTGTTTTGTTTTGGCTACAAAATCCCGGCTATCTCTATTCCCCTCCTCCCTCTCCCCCAGCTCTCGTGTGGCAACGTTGAAGGCTAAAAAATGGCCTTGGTGAGGCTAGCTTCAGGGTTGACAGACAGTACGTTTACTAAGCTCTTACTTCATGAAGTGGATTTTATTATCTTTGGAAAATAAGGCATCATGATACTCTTGAGGTGTTAAAAAAAAAAGGCCACAGTTATAAATGTTAAGCTAGTTAGGGATAGGGGTGTATTGCAAAGCCGAGCGTGCTGACCCAGAAACTGAGAGATGGTGAATTCTAGTTCCACCTTAGGCATGAAAGCCGGCTGGGTGACTTTGGGCCTATCACCATTGACTGTGTCAGAGCCAAGAATCAACACCGCACTTTAAATTCCAGTGAAGCTAATTTATCACTCTTCGCCTGTATCTAGTCAACTACAGGGAATCCTTGAGTTACAAATGGAATGGAGTCTGCCCATTCCATTCGTAGCACGAGGATTTGTGGGAGTGAATCTTGTAACTTGAAGGGGATCACTCCTTCCTTTCGCCCACACATTTGCACATTGAATGTGAGGCTTATTACCCTGTTTCTCCAACAATACGGTCTCCCCCAATAGGAAGTCCCAGCATGTTTTATAGGCATGAAATTAAATGAAGCCCCTCCCCCCCAAATTAAGGCCTATATTAAAACATGCGAAATGGGGGGGGGAATGGTGAGGGGGCTTGCCGTTAGGAAGTACTTTTGTTGCACACCCGGATATGGTGCTTGCCTGCGTTGACCCCGATACGAAGTGCCCCACCAACGCCGAGGTCAATATCCAAGCTGTCGCTGCCCACCTGCCCAAAGATGCAGGGCGGGGGGGATTAAGTCACCCCTGAAAAGACAGCCTAGTCATTTTTTCTGAGCTCAAAAAAAAAAAAAAAAGACCTGGCCTTATTATATGAGAAACACGGTAAGTGCACATGAGGTATTTCAGGGTGGGGAAGGCCATGGAGGGCCTAGTGTTGGAACAGGCCACCTGCCTAAGACCACCAAGGCCTCCCCGACCCTCTGAAATACCTCATACTCCCCACAGTTGCTTCCCCCCTCCCAACCTGCTGCACTGGATCACTTAACTTTGTGAAGATCTACCAACCAATCTCCTCTCCAGCCTCTCAGCCATGTACGCCACTCTGCAATTCTGTTTGGGCCTCCACAGGCCTCATGAGGCAGGTTGCCAGCCGAAATGGAGCTTCTGAGAGGGGAATCTGGCCTTCCAAGGCTCCGTTTGGCCCTCCGTAAGCCTCCCCCAGCCTGTTGCAGGCTGAACCTGGTCCCAGGAAGCTCCATTTCAGCCGGCAATGCACAGGACGAATGTTGCAGAATCTGTAGTTGTTCATAAGTTTCATAGTTTTGGGACTTGTTTGCGAACGCTAGGGAGTAATTTTGAATGTTTGCTAAGGGATTACCTGCAATGGTCAGTACTAAATTGGCTCTATGTTGGAAGCCATTTTTTACTTGGAAGCTTTGAGGCTGCCACATTTAGTGCCTGGGAATTTGGGAGGGAGGCTTTTGTAGTGGGGTAGAACGCTAGACACAACAACATTCTTTCTCAGAGAGTCAAGGACATGTTGCCCTCCACCTGGAGGGGAGTGACTGGGGGTGGGCGAGATGACTGTCCCCTGTTGGGACGAAGATTTAATCAGGCCATGTGATGGACTGACGGGTGCAAGGGATGGATCTTGGATTTGTCTTTTGGAAAGGGAAAACTGGAACTCTCGGGTTTGGGTTTTCCCAGATGTGCCAATACGACAACTCTAATAAAATGGAACGTTGAGGAATTGTTTATCTTGGAGTTTATGGGTTTTAAGTTGGTTCGTTGGAACGCTGACACTCTACATTAGAGTCAACAGAATTGGAGAGACTTGGACTGCTTGTGGGAACATCATGACTCCAGACTGATTCCGCTCTTGACTCCGTCGCCAGCCTTCTCCTACAGCTGGGATCTTAAGAAATCCCTTAACTCACTATGGACCCTTAAAGTAACCCTATGATGTCCATGGAGATTTTCAATCATCCAGATCATGGCTACCCCAAAGGTACTTTTTCCCAAAAAAATCAACTGGATTTTCTTGTTGTTTTCCCCTTGAAAACATTTCACTCCTCATCCGAGAAGCTTCGACGAGGAAATCTATGGAGATCCTCAGCCATCCAGGTCACGGTTGTCCCAAAGGTGCTTTTTCAAAAGGCAACTGGACTTTGTTTTTTTCTTGAAGACGTTTCGCTTCTTACCCAAGAAGCTTCTTCCTCTCTAACTAAAAGTTATCTGAAGAAGTTTCTTCAGTTTCGAACGGAAGAAGTTTCTTGGAGGAGAAGCGAAACATCTTCAAGAAAAAAACCAAAAACAAAATCCAGTTGCCTTTACAAAAAAGCTCCTTGGGGACAACTTGGATGAAGGAACTTCCTGGAGGAGAAGCGAAACGTTTTCAAAGAGAAAAAAAAACAACCCCAAGAAAGTCCAGTTGCTTTTTTGGAAAAAAAATACCTTTGGAATAAGGATACAATGACACTTTCTGAAGGTCCTGCATCACTAGGAGACTAATACCCTGTTTCCCCGAAAATGCGACCTACCCTGAAAGTAAGTCCTAGCTTGAGTTTTACATGCATGCCTAATATAAGCCCTAGTTAACATTCCACCCACTCCAGAGTGCATGGATAAAAATGAAGTTAGGGTGGGGATGGGGGAGAGGTAGTAGTAGCGGCTGCCCTACTACTTACCTTTGGACAGTTGTAGCCAGGCCTTGCACACCCTGATACCTGCCTTATCGACCCATTTCTTCTGCAGCAGGCAAGGCTGGCCAGGCTTCCCTGAAGGCCTCTGGAGCTGAGAACAAAACTCTGGATCGATCCAGAGCTCTGTTACCAGTTGCAGAGGCCTTCAATTACGCAGAAGAAGAAGTTCCTGAAGGCCTCTGACAGCGAAAAGGAGGCCGGGGGTGACACACACACACACACACACACACGTGAAGTTAGTCAATGGATGACATCCCCCCCAAAAAATAAGACCTGGTACCTGTTTTGGTGGCAAAACAATTCTAAGACAGGGTCTTATTTCGGAGGAAACACGGTAGTAGAGTCACACTCAAGAGCTACACTCTTCGACTTTGCACAGAGGTGAATTTGAGATCTTCGTGAGGGGTGACTTGGGGACGCCTCTTAGTCTGAATCTTCTCCCGGACTTTGGGGCAGCTCTTGACCCAGAGGCATGAAAAGGAGAAGCGGAGAGGAAGACATTTCCGTGGCCAGATTCCTTCCCCTCTTCCTTGCTGGAGGAATATTATGCATTTTCCCCCCACCCCCGACCCCTTCAAGTGCCTGATTAAATTTGACATTTGAAAATAGAACTTTGTGCCAAAATGAGTACGGCACTTCTGAGTATTTTAATTAAGATGTTTAATTCCCATCAAACCTTGATAGTTCTCTTCCTTTCTCCCCCCCTACGTCCCCCACACCTTCCACCATCCTGATTTTTAAGGGTGATCCCTCGTCAACTTCTGAAATTTCCGAAACCTGTACTTAACCTTTAATCGTCGTTCCATTTACATAGGAGTTCAAGCCTGATTAACAACTTTTTAAAGTTCAAGAGTTTTTGGAGTACATGCAAGTAAGAGGGGTTTTTTTTGGGGTGGTGGGGACATTAAGCAGCGGCATTTAATGAAGCCGAACGGCCGATAACGTTACCATCTTAGCTCTTGTGAGATGTCTCAAGTAATTAGTTGGAAAGCTGAAGAACATGAAATATACATTATCCAGGAGTTAAACCGCCGTGCTGCTGTTTCAATGCGCTGCTGCTCTCCTGTGCTTGTTGTGGTTCGCCGGCAGCAGGTGCGGACGGCCGAGGTCTCGGAGAGCGAGGACTCAGATGAGGGGGGTCTGCGTGCAATGCAGGGATGGAGCCAGGACCACCGGGGAGGGGACTGCTGCCTTTGGAGATTGTGGAGGCTGGCAGCAGTGAGGAAGAGCACCCCGAGGAGCCTGTGTCAATCCTGCATGCGTGCAGGGCTCCTCGAAAGAGCAGGAAAGAGCAGCTGCAGCAGCACGGGCGACTCGGGAGGAAGCCTGCAAGTTAATGGCCCCTCCCTTAAGAGACACAAGCCAGCTGAGAAGCCGCAGCTCTTTGCAGACGGCAAAGACGTTTGATACTTGAGCCTGGTGGACCTTAGGAATATCTTGAGTTGGTGTTTGGAGACTCTTTGATTGATTGTTGGAAACTTTAACCTGTTGCTCTTGGCAGCCTTGCCAAAACTTAGCCAGGCTTTTCCTTATCGGAGCTAATGAGTTGGAAGGCGCCTTTTTATCTGCGAAGAAAAAGGATCCATAAAATGACACAGTCGAAGGGGGTGCTGTCCCCTTTTGTCTTGTGTTTCCTCTCTTGGAACCAGGTTTGGGTCAGAACAGGGCTACTTGATCGTGGGGCATTTTTTTTATTTTTTTATTTTTGGGGGGTTTCGCATAGTATCAAGCAGTGTTGGGATGCTGCCGGTTCGGGCATCCCAACCCACTGGACCCAAGCAATCCAAACCACTTGAAAATAGCCACAAAGTCAGCAACTTCGTGCTCTTACCTACCACCTATGTTAAAAGACTGCTTGCCTTCCCTTGCGAATGACGAGATAAGGCTTTGTGGATCTGGGGGGGAAGTTAAATTTACCTTACTTTCAGCTGCTGCACAAGGATTCTAGGCTAGCTCCTCTCTTGACTCCCTCATTCCAGCCTCGCTGGCCATTTCCCAACATGCCACAACCAATATTGTTCAAAATATTGAACATCAGGGCATGGGGAACCCCTCCTCCGCCCCCACGAAAAATGAAATATTTTGGGGAATACTAAAAAGAGGCAGAATAGAACAATAGCAGTAGCCCTTAGACTTATATACTGCTTTATAGTGCTTTACAGCTTTCTCTAAGCGGTTGACAGAGTCAACCTCTTGCCCCCAACAATCTGGGTCCTCATTTTACCCACCTCGGGAGGACAGAAGGCTGACTCAACCTTGAGCCTGGTCAGATTTGAACTGTCCAATTGCAGGCAGTCAGCAGAAGTAGCCTGAAGTACTGCACTATAACCACTGCGCTACCATGGCTCATTGTATTATATTTCCCCAAAGGAGAAATGGAGAAAACATGTTCTTAAAAGGCAGAAAGCAGCCCCCAGTCTTTTCTTAATCGCCCGCAGCAGATGCTTACTTTAAGGAGATAAAGAGCTTATCGAAAGAGGGAGCCAGCTATCTAGAGGTCTCCGTTCATAAGCAAAGCAAACACAGAAGCCCATTCAAGACAGGATATTTCGAAGCTCATAAAAGCCGAGTGGTAGGATTAGAACAAGCAGCTTCTCACCCGAGATCCAACAAAGGACGAAAACCATTAGCCACAACAGGAATTGCCCAAACACAAAGCCCATTTTGCACAAATCCCCAAACTTCAAAAAGAGAGAACCATCTAAGAACCCTTCCTCTTACCCAGTTGGTTGTTCAGCTGCCCCAGAGCCCCAAACCTTGGTCCTCAATCAATGGGCCTTCTTTCCAATCGGCCTCTAGCCTCCATTTTAATTCCAGCGTCCTTCTCTCAGCTTGCAACTGAGCCAGATGGATTTCCCTTCCAACGATGGGAAACTTCATTTCAGCATAATCCTTCCATAAGGATGGGAAGTCAGCGCCTCGGAGAGACCGATCGATCGTCCAAGTCTCAACTCCTGGTTTAGAGTCCTGATAGGTTTCTTGAGCGGATCCTTTCTGCGACGAGAGGAGGTTTTGGCTACAAGTAAAGACGTTTGATGCATAAACGAAGTGAACATACGAGAGAAGGCATAGTGTGGTGGAATGTAGTCTGGATTCCCAGGAAGGAGCGGTTGCATTCCAGAGGAGACAACACAGTTTAACTAGTTTGTGTGGGAGAAATGATGGCTTCTCCCTAGGATTATTTTTTACAGAGTATGTAATGAATAGTGCAAGTAGCCTTCTTTATGAGATCTTTGACGGCCTCTGAGCTTAGGGGCTTTCTTGCAGACGTTTCATTACCCAGCTAGGCAACATCATCAGTGCTAGAAGCAGAGATGGCATTCAGCAGGCTCTGACCGGTTCTGGAGAACCGGAAGTGGAGATTTTGAGTAGTTCGGAGAACAGGCCAATCCTACCTCGCACTGCGCCCGCCAACCCCATTTACTCTCTTCCTCCCATCGAATCCCAGCTGATCGGCTGGGTCTTCTTTGGTTACCTTGCACAGGAGAACGGAGCTGGAAAGCAGGTTAGTGGGGTGGGGAGTGAATGGGATTTTGTAGTAATATCCTTCCCCTGCCACACCCACCAAGCCACACCCACAGAACTGGTAGTAAAAAGTTTTGAATCCCACCACTGGCTAGAAGGGAGTCGGTTTGCCCTTCCTTCCTTCCTTCCTTCCTTCCTTCCTTCCTTCCTTCCTTCCTTCCTTCCTTCCTTCCCTTTCTCTCTTCCCCTCCCTCTCCCTCTCCCTCTCTCTCTTTCTCAGAGATACAAATGAAGGTATCCATCCATTGTGGTGCTACAGGGTTTCCAAACTTCCCATTCATTCCCACACACACAGAAACCTGGGTGTCTCTCGGTCATCGTATGGCCCACATGAAGCCTAAAGCTTGGAAGTAACTCCGAAGATTTTCGACAGAAGGCAGATATCTCATTTAATTTAATTTTACTCATCTGTTCTCTAAGCTTTGGTGATGTCTGATTAAAAAAAAACAACAACCTGCAAGAATTTGGAGACAGGAATACCAACCTTATTCTAGTATTTCTGGGACAAGTAGTTTTCTACTTTATCGTTGGATAAATTGGGAATAAAAAAAGAATATAGTGGTGAGAATTTTTGACTGTGCTATTTTTAAGATGACAGAGGAAAAAAAAAAAGGTACAGTCGGCATTTTCTGTTTTCTATTCCTTCCAAATTTCCTTTCCTTTTCAAACTTGCCAAAACATCACACACATGATTTTCTTTCAAACCTAGCTACTGTCTATGTATGTGAATCAGTAGGACTGCTTGTCAGTGGGTGATGGCACTAAGAATTGACTCTGGAAGGCTTTTGAAAAAATATTGCAATGTATTTAACAAATCGACTCTTTTTTTAAAACCAAAGCGGAATGGATTATTTCTGTATTCTATATCTTGGAGGAAAATGGTTGATATTTTTACGTTATTTTATTATTATTATTATTTTATTTATGTTTTTAAAATTTTATTTTATTATTTCATGTCACGTCACTTCACGTCACTTCACATCATTTTATTTTTGTTTTATTTTTTTTAATTTAATTTAATTATTTTTTTCATTAGCCCATCTCCTCTGTAAGGCGACCCTGCAGTCTAGCTAGTTTTCCTCCTGGCTCAAGTTTGTCCAATTGTTGACCTTTTGTTTTGTTCTCTAAATGGATTGATGTGGACAACCGATGGGGGAAAAAAAATTGAAAGTAAATATCAACGATATTAATTTTCACCAAACCTTCCAAGGCCTGCTTGTCCTGCCTGGCTTTAGAGATTGGTTAGCTAGTCACTGTTAAAACACTAAATGTAAAATATCAAAAAGACATCAATGCTGCCTACCCTAGAGTTAAAAGGTAAAGAAGATTCAGAGTATTACGCGGTATGGGAAAATGGGTATAAGTGGATGGACAATAGGAATAAAAATTGTAGAGATAAGAAAGTATTGAAATGTATACGAGTAATTAGAAATGTGTAGAAATGTGTATTTGTAACAAAGATGCCTCAGTACTGTTAAAGATGTTTGAGATGTGTTAAGAAAAAAGGCAATAAAAATATATTTTTAAAAAAAGACATACCGTATTTCCCCATGTATAAGCCACCCCTTTTTTCCAAAATTTTCAAGCCCAAAAAGTAGGGGGTGGCATATACAAAGCAGGTACACTTTTTATACGTGAAAAATGCATAAAATAATAAAGTAGGAATAAACTGGTTTTCCAGCAGTATGCTATACTTTTTTGTAAAAATTGTACGTGATGATACGATTACGAGTGCGAGTACGCGATAGAAATGCATACGCTAGGCATCGGCCTGAATGCTTCGTTCCTACTCTCGTTCCGATGCGTAGATTGCTAGCGTCGCCCGCACCGCTTTCGGCGTCATGACCGAAGTTGTAGATCTAGACGTCGAATTTTGTTTCTTTGTAAATTTTCTTTCTTCATAACTTGTTTCTCTAATAAAATATTTTTTTCAAAACTTCACAGTCCAAAAATTGGGGGGGTGGCTTATACAAAGGGGGTGCTTATACATGGGGAAATACGGTAAATGCTGTTCACTATGGTGTCCTTCTGGGCTGGCTGCAGAGTTTAGGGTGGATGGCACTGTCCAGCCAATCCTTGACTTACAGCCATTCGTTTAAGTGACCATTCAAATTTAAAATGGCACTGAAAAAAGGGACTTATGACCATTTTTGACCCATGGTGGCGCAGTGGTTAAAATATAGTATTGCAGGCTACTTCTGCTGCCTGCGGGCTGCCTGCAATTTGACAGTTCGAATCTCACCAGGCTCTGGGTTGACTCAGCCTTCCATCCTTCCGAGGTGGGTAAAAGGAGGACCCAGATTGTTAGGGGCAATAGGCTGACTCTGTAAACGACTTAGAGAGGGCTGGAAAGCACTATAAAGCAGTGTATAAGTCTACCGCTATTTTTCATACTTAACTTCGTTGCAGAATCCCAGTGGTCACGTGATCAAAATTTGGACCTTCGGCAACTAGTACTTACGACAGTTGCCATGTCCCGGGGTTGCGTGATCTCCTTTTACGACCATTTGACGAGCCGCATCATTGGGGGAAGGAAAGATTCACTGAACTGTGTGGCTAACTTCACAACTGCAGCGATTCACTGAACAACCGTGGCAAGAATAAGTCGTCACCTGGGGCTGAACTCACTTAACAACCGTCAGCCGTGGTCATAGATCAGGGACTATCTGTGCTATCTTTTGGGATTCACCAAAGGGGATCACGTGACTCCCAGGGACGTTGCAACCATCATAAGTACGAGTCAGTTGCCAAACCTCTGGATTTGGATCATGCGGCCATGGGAATGCAGCAACGGTCGTAAGTGAGAAAAACGGTCCTCAGTCTCGTTGTAACTTTGAACGGTCACTAAGTGAATGGTCATCAGTCGAGGGCTACATACTCTAGCCAGGGGTCACCAACCTTTTGGACCTCAGGGACCACCAAACTCATCATTTTAAATCCCGCGGATCAGAGACCCTGGGAAAATCCCCCCAAAAGTCTGCAGGAAAATCCCCCACCCTATTTTCCTACTGATCGGTCGTTCTTTATTTGGGATCGCAGGATACCGTCTCCAGTTCCCTTCTCAGGGGGAGAGAGAGAGAGAGAGACTTTTGGCTTCATGCAAGGAAAGCAGCAGAAGCAGCAGAAGTCTTTCTTGCTCTCCCCCAAACTCCGCCAGAAAGGAGTCTTTGTGAGACTTTTCGCGCCGGCACAACCTCTTAGAGCAGGCGGCCCCGCAGGGTCCCAAAGATTCATTTCTGGCAGAGTTTGGGGGTGAGAAAGAAAGAAAAACTTTTTGCCGCCAAAAGCAGAAGAAGAAAGAAGCGGAAAGAAGCAGCCCGGTGGCCAGGCCAGGTGGGTGGGGCGCTTGGGGCAAGTTCCCCCCTCCGGCCTTTCCCCCCCTCCCCTCACTACCTCGCGTTGTTTGCAATGCAACTGACGCGCAAACCTTGTGTTCCCGTGGGCCATGTGGGCCGCACAGCCTTGTGTTCCTGCATAGCATGGTTTAATTGCTTTGGGGGGGTTGACATTTCTCTGTGGACCACCAAAATTTTGCAGACCGCCAGTGGTCCCCGGCCCACCGGTTGGCGACCACTGCTCTAGCAGGTGTCCTATCAAAGGAATACCGCAGAATTTCACAGAGGGGGAAAAGGTTCGGGTTTTGCCAACTGCAAACCTCATTCCTGCCTCCCAGTTTTGCAACGCCGGCAAATGTTGGTAGCTCTATGCAAATCAAGCAATTAGTGTTGACGATGAATAGCGTGGAGCCAGTCTGGATATTCCTGCCATTAGCCAAGCCCCCCTTCCTTCGAAGTTTGTTTGTCTGCTGAAAAAAAAAAAACTCTCCTTTTGTCCTTGCATGGTAATAAGCTCCGAACAGATGATGGCACTTGAGGACGAGACAGGAAAAAAAGTAATAATCATCATAAGAATGCTAGAGCTATTAAACTGAATTCCTCGGAAACGTTTAAGAGACAATTGGCAGGACAAAACGGTAGGCCAAGAAACTACGTATATGTCTATCTATAGACGTCTGAAGTAAACCCAAAGCTCATTTTTTTTCCAGTAAGAAAAACTGCCCGGAGAGGTTTTTTGGAATGCCTGTTGCATTGGAGGAAGTAGGGCAGAATAACAGAGGTGGAAGGGACCTTTGAGATCTTCTAGTCTAACCCTTTGCGAAAGCAGGAGACCCTATACCGTTCCAGACCAATCGTTCTCCAAACTCTTATTAAAAGCTTCCAGTGTTGGAGAATTCACGACTTCTCAAAGCAAGGCACCGCCAGGAAATTTTTCCCTTCGTTCTAGGTTGCTGGGCAGGATGTACACGCAGGGCTTCTGAATGAAGAAACTAGGTTTGTTTTGGAGCAGAACAGTAAAAAAAAAAAAAAAAAACCAGTCTAATCAAAGTCCCACCAAGAAAACCTCCGCCATCCTTGACAGCTGAAGTCACTTGGATATAAACAGAGAGACAGTCCCATTCCCCTCTAAGCACTGATGTTACCTTGTTGGGTCATGAAATGTCCCAACCAAACTCAGAGAGACTCAAAGACCCCACACTCCTCCTCGTTTTCTTGCAGACATTTCATGACCCAACTAGGTAGGACATCAGTGTTAGGAGAGGTTGGGTTGTGCAGGGAGGAGGAGGGGGTAGACTCTGGAATCCTCGGTGCTCTCTCTACTATTACTATGACCAGCCCCAAGTATAATCTCGTTGCAATAATCCAGGTGTTCGATATCATGTCCATGCCATTTCCCCCTCTCCTCCTTCTCTCCACAAACTCCACTCCCTTCTAACACAGATGATGCTACCTAGTTGGATCACAAAGAGTGCAAGAAAGCAACCCAGGTTAGAAAAGCACCAAGGAGCCCACAGAGCCATTTTTAACTATGACTTAAGGGTGGTAGCATGCTGTCCGAAGGCGCGATTTGATTGTCGGGGCTTCCTGGCCTACATACAGATCTACCATCCTGGCCTTAACCTTCTAAGCCAGCCTAGAAGCCTCGGTTGCAAAGGAAGAGTGCCTGAAAATGGAGGGGAAGGAGGCCAGGATTACTTTGCAAGGCTTGTTTCTGGCTTGTTTAATAAATCATGGCTGCTACAAATGTTGGATTAGTATGAACGCAACTGTTGGCTTGTCACTCAAGGGATGAATGGCTGGAGGTCATAGAAGGACGTTCTGTTTTTTTTTTTCCTCCAGGCTTTGAAATAGTGCTGGAGTGGAGCATCTCCTGCTAATCTTCCTTTGTTCTGTTCTATAAATTATAAATTATAAAATCTCTATGAATTATGTAAAAACCGAGATATTCTATGCACTAAGGTTTCATTTAAAAAAAAAAAAATTACTTTATTTTATTATTTATATTTTTTTGCAGGGCTGATAACGCCGCGGCAGTCAGAAGCCGCTCTGAGCGTCATGTACAGTTTACACCTTTTGTAAAGTTGGGGTAAAACACACACAAACCTAAAATACACACGACTCGTTTAAGTTTTGTTTTCATGCTGATTTCTCTCCCCCTCCCCCCCGTCTTAAAATAACAGAGGAATAGCAAATAATAAATGGGAAGGAACCAGGGGTGGCTATTCTTATCAATCATTCATATGGCACGCCTAATGTGCAGGAAAGCTTTTGTTTTCTCATATGGATTTCTTTCGTCCTCAATTTTTTTTAAAAAGAAACAACAATAACAAGAGTTGGAAGGGACCTTGGGAGGTCTTCTAGTCCAACCCCCTTGGTTCAGCAGGAGACCCTATACCATTTCATACAAATGGATGTCCAATCTGTTCTTAAAACTTCCAGTGATGGAGAAGGAAGAATGGAAGGAAGGAAGGAAAGGAAGGAAAGTAGGAAGGAAGGAAGGAAGGAAGGAAGGAAAGTAGGAAGGAAGGTGAGGGAGGGAAGGAAGGAAGGTGAGGGAAG
>NW_020769486.1:665526-683937 GCF_900518735.1 Pseudonaja textilis | reverse complement strand
ATAGAATAGAATAGAATAGAATAGAATAGAATAGAATAGAATAGAATGTGTGATTGGCCAAGTGTGATCGGACGCACAAGGAATTTGACTTGGTGCAAATGCTCTCAGTGTACACAAAGAAAAAATAAAATGCACTCAGCAAGAATGATAAGATACAACACTTAGTGATAGTCATAGGATACTAAATAAGCAATCAAATCATACTAGGAAACAAATAAAACAATATAATTGTAAAGATATAAGCAACAGGGTTACAGTCATAGGTGGGAAAAGATAGGGAATAGGAAGGATGACAATAATAATAATTCAGACTTTGTAAATAGTTGGACAGTGTTGAGGGAATTAGTTGTTTAGCAGAGTGATGGCGTTTGGGGAAAAACTCCCCTTGTGTCTAATTGTTCTGGTGTGCAATTCTCTATAGCCTCGTTTTGAGGGAAGGAGTTGAAACAGTTTATGTCCGGGATGTGAGGGGTGTGTAGATATTTTCACAGCCCTCTTTTTGACTCAGGCTGCAGGATGCAGGTCCTACATGGAAGGCAGGTGAGTAGTAATTGTTTTTTCTGCAGTCCTAATTACCCCTCTGGAGTCTGTGTCTGTCCCGTTGGGTTGCAGAGCCAAACCAACCAAGCCATAACTTAACCGGAGTGATTCACTTAACAGCCGTGGCAAGAAAGGTCACAAAAAAAATGGGACAAAACTCCCTTCGCAACTGTCTCGTTGAGCCACAGAAATTTTGTTTGCTCAATGGTGTTCATTCATAAGGAGGGAGGCACTTTGTAAAAGATTACCTTCAGTTACTTGTTCCTTCATTAAAAGTCATTCTCGGGTTTTAAAACTCGAACCAAACGTTGGACACACGCTCGTCAAAACCCATCAGGTGGGAAAGACCAACCGAGTTGACAGCAAAGGGACGGCATTGCAAGAACCCACCCACCCACCCGAGGTGGTATTCAGCCAGTTCTGGAGAACCGATAGCGGAAATTTTGAGCAGTTCGCAGAACCGTTGAATACCACTTCTGATTGGCCCCGCCCCCATCTGTTCTCCGCCTCCCATCAAGTCCCAGCTGATTGGCTGGGTCTCCTTTGGTTGCCCTGCACAGGAGAACGGAGCTGGAAAGCAGGTGAGTGGAGTGGAGAGAGAAGGGGGATTTTGCGGTAACCTTCCCCCCTGCCATGCCCACCAAGCAGAACCGGTAGTAAAAAAAAAAATTTTTTTGAATGCCACCACTGCCACCCACCCACATCCACAATTAAAAAAAAGGAAGCGTCACCTCGTGACAGATTCGGCGTTGTTCAATATAGGTCATGAATTGCGTGCTGAGGCTGTCTGACTCTGGACATTTGGCTTGCCTGACTTCTTCCTCCTCTTCCTCGGTGGCACAGCTGTCAATAAAGTCGATTTGATCCAGATCTTGCTCCGCTGGAAGGGAAAGAAGTTTATGACATCAGGCACAACCAGAAGAGCCGAGTCTCAAAAACAAAACAAACTGCTGCAACATCCTTATCTGGGTTTCTCTAAACAGGAGTTCTGCCAAAAGAGACATTTTCCACCCTGAAAGATAAATTTCACTGGAAGGAGAAGGAAAGAAAAAAGAAAGATTAAACCTCCCAACTAACTACCAAATTGGAAGGTTTAATGGCTACCAATGAAACCAGAAATGAAGGATTTATAGCAGTTCACAACAAGAGTTCAGGGTGTGTGTGTGTATGTGTGTAATCTTTGCTTTGGCACAGAAGAATTCATTTATTTGAGAGTAACAAGATTATCACTTGGGTGGCAATCCTAAAATCACGTTTTACAGAATGCGGTTGATCCAGGTTTTTTTTTTTTATCATCAAGGGCTTTTAAACGGTCACTTTTTCCCAGATTTTTACAAGGAGGAATTTCCTGACAGCGAGAACAGTCAACCAGCAGAACCTCTGTTTCTCTTTCTCTTCTTTCTTTCTGATTCTTGTTAGTTTATGTTAGTTTTTATTGGTACGTTTTGTAAAACGTTTTAACACAATTGTTGCAGTCAACAAATTATTTCCTGCGCTAGCCAAGGACTCATGGAAAAAGCTATTATTAATGTCCTGAGCACACAGGAGCCAGACCCAAGATTTAGCGGATATTTTGGCAACTGCAGGACTGTTCTTTTTTGAACTTCAGCAGAGTGCTGGAAGCACAAAAGTTGAAAGGTGAGGATGCAACCAAATGAAAGCCAGCCATTTGCCCGGGGTGTCTAATAAAACGCCGCTCTATTTCATCCTTCGGTTGACTGGGCCTACAATTAATCCCACAGCCAAACCGCTACGCCAAGGAACTGAAAACGGATTATATAGCTTTTAAAACCATGTCCCAAAAATCACGGTCCTCAAAACCATGTTTTTTTCAAGAGGCAACTGGATTTTCCTGTTTTCTTTGAAGATGTTTTGCTTCTCATCCGAGAAGCTTCTTCAATTCTGACTGGGTGGTGGGGAATGGCACAATTGAACAACCCTCTCTCAACAGAGGGGAGAGGGCTAGGATATCATCTATCTACAACACAGTCCTTCCATCAGGTCCAAGGAGGATCCATACTCATTTCCACCACTCAGGTGGCCCTAAGGACACAGATAAACCTCCAGGTGGCCTCAAGGACCCTCTAAAAGTATGCAAATGATCTGTAAGGAATATAAATCCTTCTCTTCCCCACCATTCTGCCAGAGCTGAAGAAGCTTCTTGGATGAGAAGCGAAACATCTTCAGAAGAAAAACCAGAAAGCCCAGTTGCCTCCTGAAAAGGCACCTTTGGGACAACCATGACCAGGAGGACTGAGAATCTCCATAGACTTTTAAAACCATCCAGTTATTGTCAAGGCAAAGGTAGTCCTCATTTAGCAACCATCATGGGGAGCCGCAAAGCGGTCGCTCTGTAACCACAACTATGCATCTGATCGGACTTTCTGTTGGTTTACAAACTGCCAAGGATGGGTCACAAAGTTTTTTTCACTGCTGTTGTCACTGCAGATAGTTGTTCGTGGTCACTCAGTGAGGACTACCGGGATTAGCAGATCATTTGTTTAAGACAGAGGTCCCCAAACTTGGCACCTTTAAGACTTGTGGACTTCAACTCCTAGAATTCCTCAGCCAGCATAGTTGCAGTTATATTTATATATAGTTATATTTCCCATAAATGGGAGTGGCTGAAGAAAAGTGGCCAGTTCAAAGTTTTATGTGCTTTTATTTAATTTTCAAGGCACCCTGAGATGGTAAAATACTTCAAATATATAAGGATATTTCTAGCTCAGAATTGAAGTGTCCTTGGTGCTCTGAACATCATTTTCCTGCAAACATTTTATTACCAAGTTAGGTAATATCATCAGTGCTAGAAGGGAGTGTGGTTTCTTGGGTAATGAAACATCTGCAAAAAAAAACAGCCAAGCTCAGAGAGTAAGGACCAACACGCTTCAAATATATCTATTTAATTCTCAAATCTTCTCATCTTCTCAAAAATAGCAACAGGGTTCAGTTTAACATGCAAAATCTCAAACACACGCCCCCTTAAAGTCTGCCTTTGGAAGGAAGCCACCAAATGAGCGCTATTACCTCCACCATTTGTCACTAAGGAGCTCCCTCTGTGTTCTTGATAATGGCTCTCTCTTCTCAACCTCTGTTCTTTCGTGATCTCTGCCACTCGCAGAGGAAGGTCAGAAAATTCATCTGTCGGCTGCATTAAAAATAAAAATAAAGCCCCCTTTAATATTTGATGAAACCTTGGAGACGGAACCTTTATAAGTCTTTCCTGGAAAAAGCTGCACTTACGTCAACGGAGAGTTTTAAAAATACGTACAACCCAAACAGTACATACAAGATTTATTACTAGCAAATAAAAATTTACTCGGCAGCAAAATTCAATTCTTAGGTTTTATCTCTCGGCTCCGTTCAGTGGATTTCTTAAGGACACCTAAAACTGAATGTCAGAAAAATGGCAGAAATCTACCACAGACTTGGGGGAATTAGGATCCACTTCAAAGGATTTTCCTTGTTTTTGTGTATTTGGACAGCAGTTCAACTGGGACAAATGTACTTTTATTCCTATTGTTGTGGTTCGCTGGACAGCAGCGGAATCGGACAGTGGGGAAGAAAGGGGACCAGTCCGGGAGTCTGGAGAGGACTCGGACGAGGGTCCTGCGTCTGATGCAGAGATGGGGCCAGGACCATCTGGGAGTGGGGTGCTGACTCCGGAGCCTCTGGAGTCTGGCAGCAGCAAGGAAGCTGAAACAAAAGGGGCAACTCGGGAATAAGGCTGGGAAGTGATTGCCCCTCCCATAAGGGATAACGGACAGGCAAAGGTAGAGAAACCTTTGCAGGAAGCAACGTCGTTCACTCTGTTCGGATTAAACCTTGAAGCTCTGGGCGGACATTGTACTCTGTTTGGCTTTTTTACAGTTAATTTGGCACTTTAGTTGTTGGCAGCAATTCAAAGGAGAGAAAGGGTGGGTGCTTATCTCGAGGGACTATTTGGGACTCATTACAGGCTGGGAATGAACATTCCCAGCGTTGAAATAAAGCAAGAGTTATTTTGACTAAGCATGTGCTTAATTACGATCTCAGGAAGCCTTGGTCAGAACAGCTATCAACAAATATTTCAACCTGCCGCTTCCAAGTTCTCACCATTAGAGTAACAATTTCAATTTATTCGATTTCAGTACTATTATTGGGGGAGGGGAGGGAGGAGGAGACGACCCTTCTCTGAAAGGGAATGACATCAATGAACTAAACCAAATTTGAAACGACCCTTCTCTCTTTTTTCCTTTTCTTTGCAACTGTCTTCGCTTGACTGGAGTTTTATTGGAATCAAATATTTGACAGCTTCCTGCCTCCTTGACGTACGCGATAAGTGGCATAAATGGATGCTATTGATCAGTGGCTTCCCAGCTTCCAATTTTTTTTTGCAATTTTAGAGACAAAAGTGAGACACGAGAGCAAAATAAGATGTTTCAAGATTACAGCCCTCTGAAATGCCAGATTCTGCCTTGTTCCGCCTCCTTTTCTCCTAAGCTACAATTATCTGCCAGCCGAACGCAAACCAAGCACCCTTACTTCATTTCCTGACCACCTCTTATCTCCGCTGTCTACGCTGTTGAACCCGGAATCCAGTGCTCCGTACGGTCGACTCGAATACAAATCTTCGTGGCTGTCAAAAGAGAGAAAGAAAGGAGAAATTCTTGGGGAAACATCTGATATCAGGCAGGAATACAAAGGACACATTTGACCCTTTCTGGCTGCTTTCTATGCCGAAGGTGATCCTACAAGAGAGGCCTTGTTCTTACAACAGAAATATTTTTTTCTACTTTTCCTCCTAACGCTATTGTGGCACTTCTACTAGCTTGGGATATTACATGTAGAAGCATTAGTCAACTGTGTAAGGCAGGGTGTGATGGCTCGGGGTGTGGCACAAAGGCAACACAGTCAAATAAGCAAGAAGAGTCTCTTTATTATCTCCAACTTTGCCCCCAATGTCCAATTTACCTTCGGATGGAGAAAAACTCTCCCAGGAACAGCCTTTAAGTGGAGGAAATTCAATCCGAAAACAAAATACATACAAACTGTAACTAAAAATCCAAACAAACCACGCTGCAGTAATTAACTTGACAGGGCAGGAGAAGGAATTGCAGACTTGAAAGCACAGCAAAACACACACAGTTGGGAAGACGCCAGATAAATTCACAATTTGCTCCCAATAGCTTGCTGCATGCAGCTTCCTTTTTTAAACACTGTGTTCCCACCTGCAGCTAATGAAGGGAATCAGGGCCCTTTCCTTCCCCGTAAGCCATGCAACCCACATTGCTCCCTTCTCCGTTCTTCCCTGCATGCCCTAGGATGAAGAGGGGATGGGCCTGGGTCTTCCTCTGAACTCCCTCTCCCTTGTTCTACCCCTCCCTTGTTCTGCCAAGCCGGACTTTACCCCTTCCCCAGTTTTCTCCACAGCCAACGGCGCCACGCTCCCACTCCCTGTCAGCTGTTCAGACTCCCTCTCCAAATCAGATTCCGACAGGGGCATCACACAGGGATCCCCAAACTTGGAAACTCTGGACTTCAACTCCAGAAACCCAGAAGTCTTAAAGTTGCCAAGTTTGGAGACCTCTGGTGTAAGCTATCAGCCATCTGGTATTTTTTATTTTATTTTATTATTTTATATGTTGGGTTGTATTGTATTGTATTTTACTATTTTATTGTTTTATTTTTTTTTGTATTGTATTTTACTATTTTATTTTATTTTACTACCCATCACAGTCAATGACTGGGCAGCTTAAGTTCAAATTAACTTGCAGGCACTGCCATCTTTTCACTAGACCGGTAGTCTTCGACTTACAACCACAACTGAGCCCCAAATTTTGGTTGCTAAGCGCGTCAGTTATTAAGTGAGCTTTGGGCCCCATTTTACAACCTTTTGTTTTGCCACAGTTGTTAAGTGAATCACTGCAATTGTTAAGTTAGTGACACGGCCGTTAGGTGAATCTGGCTTCTGCCCTGACTTTGTGAGACGGGGCGCTGCAACGTGACCCCTGGATGCTGCAACGGTCATCTATACATGCCAGTTGCTGAGCATTTGAGTTTTGATCACATGACCGCAGGAATCCTGCCACAGTCGTTAAGTGTGGAAAAAACAGTCCTAAGTCACTCTTTTCAGTGCTGTTGTAACTTCAAATGGTCACTAAAGGAATGGGAACAACACTTCACTGAGTGACTGTTCAAAGTTACAAGAGCACAAAGTTACAACAAAGTTACAAAAGGACCATTTTTCACACTTATGACCGTCGCAGCATCTCCGTGATCACATGATCGAGATTAGAATACATCGCCTTTTGTGACTCCCCCCCCCCAACAAGCAATGTCCGTGGGGAAGCCAGATTCACTTAACGACGGTGTGACTAATTTAACAACTGTAGTGATTCGCTTAAGAAATGTGGCAAGGAAAGAAAAAATCGTAAAACGGGGCAAAACTCACATCACAAATTTCTCACCTAGCAACAGAAAGTTTTGGGCTCAACTGTGGTTGTAAGTTGAGGACTACCTGTACTTAAATTCACCAAATCCCGGAGATCCATCTCCAGTGAGCTCAAGACACGCCAGCTTTTATCTGGTGTGGGATTCTACCGGTTCGGACGGGTTCGGGTGAAATGGACGTTAAATTTGCACCGGGTTCACCAAACCGATATTTGAACCAACCAGCTGGCCCCTCCCACCCCGCTCCTCCGCTCCCAAGAGTCTTCACGTGGCCCATTTTCAATGTAGGTAAGTGCATAAAAAGGCTCTGGGAGGGGGAAAAACGGGCCTTCCGGAAATTTGGATACGGGCCTCTTTCCGCTTCTGGAGGGCATCCAGAACCCGGGGGAGGCCATTTTGGCCCTGCCGGAAGCCCGAGGAGAGCGAGGACTCAGGTGAGGGGCCAGGACCATCGGGGAGTGGACTGCTGCCTTCAGAGATTGTAGGGGCTGGCAGCAGCGAGGAGGAGGATCCCGAGGAGCCTGTGCCAAGTGCGCGTGTGCGCAGGGTTGCTCGCAGGAAAGAGCAGCTGCAGCAGCATGGGCGACTCGGGAATAAGGCTGCAAGGTAAGGGCTCTTCCTTGAAGATAAAAGCCAGCTGTGAAGCGAACATTCTTTGCAGGAAGCAAAGACGTTTTGAAACTCAGCCTCGTGGACATTACCAGTATCTTAAGTTGGCATTTGAAGATTCTTATTTTGCAAATTATTTCTTATCCGTTATCTTTTGGCAAGTCTCGCTCAGTTTGGCAAGGCTTGTGCTTATCCCAGCTAATTATTTTGTAAAAGCATGACAAGGTTTCTGTTCTTTTTGAATTGGTGTTTGATTTGTCGGGAAAGGGCGTGGGTCAGAACAGAAGCCTCCAGACCCTTGGAAAGGCGAAAAACGCTCCTCCGGGAAATACCAGTAGGCCACGCCCACCCAGCAACTGGGCAGCAAACCGGTTGCTGGGATTTTTGAATCCAACCCCTGCTTTTATCCATGGAACTGACTCTATCGCTATAGGCAGACATAAATCTACTAAGGGCCAAGTGACAGAAACAGATCTCTCCCTGTGCACACTAACCAGAGAGCTCAACACAGGGACTTTAGAGAGGCCTCATTTAAAAAACTGCTTCGGTCAGCACCCCTGTAACAAAGGACCCCTCCAGCCCCCTGCCAGTGGACATTTAACAAAGCATCCTCTGTCGTACCCCTCCAGTCCCCGAGGCCCTAGGGAAATCTGCAGTGGGTCTGTAACAACAGCAACAAGAAGTAGACAGCTTGGCTTCACCCAGGCCTTGCTAACCATCCCGGGCTAGTTGTCGCTCGCTTTAAAAGACATCTTACTGGTGGGAGAAATAATACATGAAATATTGGCTATTTCTACTGCATCCTCTTGTCTTTGCAAAGGCCACAACTGGAAGCAACGGAGATCTCAGGAAGGGATTCGTGACCCGAAGTGCGTTTCACAGTGTGGACATTTGTGCATTTCCAAGTCGCCGACAGCAGGTGTATGAATGACAGGGTGCGTTTGGTTTAAACCAAGTCGATTTAAATCACTAAGTAAAAAAGGCTTGATTTAAATCAACTCAATTTAAATCTTGATTTTTAAAAAGCCACTGTCAATATTGCAGAATATACAGCCTCATCAGAGGTGGATATTCAGCAGGGTTCTGACCAGTTCTGGAGAACCGATAGTGGAAATTTGAGTAGTTTGGAGAACCAGCAAATCCCACCTCTGACTGGCTCTGCCCCCTCTATTTTCCGCCTCCCATCGAGTCCCAGCTGATCAGCTGGGTCTCCTTTTGTTGCTCTGCACAGGAGAACAGAGCTGGAAAGCAGGTTAGTGGGATGGGGAAAGAATGGAGATTTTACAGTATCCTTCCCCTGCCATGCCCACCAAGACACGCCCGCAGAACCAGTAGTAAAAACATTTGAATCCCACCACTGAGCCTCACGCTACATAACTAAGCTCCATTTCATGCTGAATAAACCAAATTATTAATATATATATATCTTAAACAGAAAACTACCTTGAGCTAGATTTTTTACTCCAAAAGCATTTCATTAAAATAACATTTGATAAAAATAAAAAAATCCAATTTCATTTTTTAAAAAATTCTTAGTTTAAAAAAAAAAACCCACCATCAATTTTTATCCACCCTGGAGAACGAGCCGGTTCCTCTTTGTTTTAATCTCCCCGTTTGCGTTAGCTCCATTCTAACAGGCCTCAGGCCCCTGGGGCAGCAGGTACAAGGTGTGCCAAGCTGCATCCAGGAGGCTTCAACACTTCACCTCAGTAGGGTGCTATGCCGACAGCTTGGAAGGAGGTTGTGATGATGCAACAAGGCGACTGGGAGTTCTAGTCCCGCCTTAGGCATGAAAGACGGCTGGGGGACTTTGAGCCAACCGCCAGGAAATGGTTAAGAACCCCGAGCAGTGTTTCTCAACCTCGATTTTTAAGACTTCAACTCCCAGAGTTCCTCAGTCGGCGCAGAGACTATGGAGTTCCTCATAAATTTGAAATGTCTGGCTGCTTACCAGGATCCGAAGCCTATCGGTCTCCTGTCATAATCAGGAAGGTCTGGCACCACTTTACACGCTTCCATGTTCAGGTACTTAAATATGTGGATTTTTCCTTTTATACATATCTAGAAAGAGGGTGTGGGGGGGGAGACAAAGCATTTTTTAAAATTTGTTAATGATTTTATCCCCTGTATTCTATGATTGTTGATTTAAATGTCTTTTCATATTTCAACATTTGTATGCTATGAGACGTCCAGAGTTATTGGATAGAAGATGGGCAGCAAATAAATTTCATAAATATATTTCATAAGTAGATAAATACATTTTGAAAGCAACGCAGTCTATATGAAACCTAAAGCTGTTTTTAAAAAAGATTGGCCAACCAAATCTCCTCTCCTTTCCCCAGAGTGATTAAAAAAGATCAGACCCAGAGATTCAGAATCAGATCAGATATAAAACCAACCACTGAAAATTTACATCCTTGGTTTTGACAATAAATTTGAACTCCTTCTGAAGATTGCAGCACCATTCTAGTATGGATCTTAAAGAAAGAAATCGAACCAGTTCAATATACGATGGCAGGCGGTTAAAGACAGATTGTCTTTAATGGAAGAACATTTTCTATATAAAAGGACATAAACGTCAATTTTGAAGTTTTAATGCCCAATATTTTAATCTTTACAATCTCTCTCTCTCTCTCTCTCTCCCTCTCTCTCAGTTCAGGTATTCTTGGTGGTTTCTTTGTTAACTTGTCTGAGTTGCACAACACTAACAGGGCAAGCCACTAGTACAGTGGTGGCTAACCTTTTTGGGCTCCTAGGCAAAAAAATGTGTGTGCGCTTGCACGCTTGTGTGCCACCACCCAGACAATGTGCACCCCCCACGCCCACTACGCATGTGCGCGCAATCCCCATCTACCTCATGGCCCCCTTACCTACACTGTGCCTCCCAGCGGATTTTCAGCCAGTTTGAGGCCTTTTTCGGCCTGCCAAAGGCTTGAGGAAGGCTTCTGCAGGCTTAAAAATAGCCCCGTTTTGTCACTTCCGGTATTTTTGGAAAAACAGGAAGTGATGAAACAGGGCTAGTTTTCGGCCTGCAAAGCCCGCAGAAGCCTTCCTCAAGCCTCTGGGAGGCCGAAAAAGGCCTCAAACCAGCCAAAAATCAGCTGGGAAGCATGCACAAGCGCAGTGAGATAAGTTTGCCTGCAGCTCGTGTGTCAGCACAACTGGCTCTGCGGGCCACTTGTGGCATGTGTGCCATAGGTTCGCCATCACGGCACTAGTATATAAACAAATTCCATTCCTTTCTAGCACTGATCATGTTATCCAGTCAGGTAATGAAATGTCTCTAGGAAAACAACAAAGCTTAGGCCCATCAGTTCAATGCTGAGCGACAAATTATACCTTCTAACTGCTAAATTCTCTAGTCTTTCTCTGATGGCGCCAGCCTCTGTGTGACATTCCCTGTAAATTGCCAACTGTTTTTTTTTTTTACCTGATATACCATTGGTATACCATTGGTCTCAAATGTGATTTCATAATTTGGTTTAATCAGCTACCAATTGCTGTTTCCTTTTTGGACTTTAAATGCCAAAGCCTCAAGCAGACTCTTTGGAGTTTTGTTTCATGATCGTTGCGGGCTTCGGATTAAGTGGAAGCTACTAAGCCTTTAAGAGGAGGTTGGGAATTTGTAAATGTATATTGACACATAAGCAGTGTTTGGGGATGGCTCCAGGCTTCCTAACTAGGCTACTGAAGCATTATTTCTGAATAGGACCATTATGCCCTTGCGTAGACAGCATCAATTACCGCAACAGCAAAATAATAGACTGTACAGTGATTTATTTATTTTTTTTGCCTCCCGTTTCTGAGGTTTAAATAATAGGATGCATTTCCATGGATCCTCTCTTGTCCAAGTGAGTTCTACCTCAAGAGACTTTGCCCACAAAACACCCATCTAATGCCACAGTCTTAACAGCGATGCAACAGCACAAAAACACCAGAAGGCACGCATGAAGCGAAAAGCCAAGTTTTCTCCATCAAAACAACGCGTTTGGGTTTAGAGGAATCGCCATTTTAGTCACAATTTAAATTTCAAAGACTTGGGGAATACGTTACCTGGGCGGGGGGAGACTGCAAGGGGTTGTTATCTAAGGTGATTGTCTGTAAGTGCCTGAGGTTCCGGTAACACACTGGGATCGTTGTGATTTTATTGCAGGAGAAATCTAACCGAATCAAAGGCAACTCTGCAAGCTCTGCAAGGGCACACACAACACAACAAAAATGTTACACGTCAACTGATTATGGAAGAAACAAGGCATACATAATCTAACAAGCGAGCCCATTTTAACGAATATTCCGCAAAAGAGCAGTGACATTAAAACTTCATTGTGTCTATGTGCGTGTTTTTACCTTCAGGTAAATGTACCAGGTGATTCCTCCTGATATTAAGATCCCGCAAGGAATTTAGATTTCCAATCTGGGGAGGGACTGTTTGGATTTCATTGCAGCTGACATCCTGGAAGACAGAGGGTGGGGGGGGGTGTCAATTTAATAAAATCCATTTTTTCCGCTCATGGTAAGGTTCAAGTCAAAGCATTTCTTCAGAAGGTCAACGTTATTTTAAAGGACTGTCTTTTTCTGGTCACATCTACCCAACCCACCAAGTTGGGAGCAGAGAATACTCCCTGTCTTGTAAGGAGGTCCATCTGGTGGGACCAAGAAGGTCCTCTTCCATAGTAGCTCCCTCCTTCTGGAACATCAGTCCTGCAGAGATAAGATTGGCCCTGACCTTGACACGCTCTGGCAAGCTCTGAAGACCTGATTCTGCCACGGAGTCTGGAGACCCCTGAGGGACGCTGCGTTCAGCAAGGGGCTTGTTTGACTGTTGTCGCCAGGAGGCTGGGGTGCTACCGGTTTTATGTTGGGTTTTTTTATCTCTGTAGGCCCCCTGCGGTCCATGAGAGTCAGGCTGCTAGATTCATTTTGACAGACAGTCAATAGATGGAAGGGGGGGGGGGAGAGACAGAAGTAGATAACTAACTAGATAGCGTGACAGCTACATGAGAGAGAGAGAGAGAGAGGGATGGGTGGGTGGACAGCTAATCTAGATAGATAGATAGATAGATAGATAGATAGATAGATAGATAGATAGATAGATAGATAGATAGATAGATAGATAGATAGATAGAAAAAATAGATGGATGGATGGGTGGATGGAGAGATGGAGATAGATAGAGAGACAAAGATAGAGAGAGGGGGATGGGTGGGTGGGTGGGTGGATGGACAGATTATCTATCTATCTAGATCAGTATCAGATAGATAGATAGACAGACAGACAGACAGACATAGAGAAAGATGGGTGGGTGGACAGACAGATTACCTATCTAGATGATAGATAGATAGATAGATAGATAGATAGATAGATAGATAGATAGATAGATAGATAGATAGATAGATAGATAGAGATAGGGATGGATGGGTGGGTGGGTGGACGGACAGATTATCTATCTATCTATCTATCTATCTATCTATCTATCTATCTATCTATCTATCTATCTATCTATCTATCTAGAAAGATATAGATATACAGTAGACATATAGACAGACAGACAATCTGAAATGGAAAAATTCAGTCAAACTATAATTCAGCAGGACAGAGACGGAGGGAGCCAGGTTTGCACCGGATGAGGTGGGGCTTTCTCTACTCCTTCAGCCCCCTTCAACGTAACACATGCATTGGGGCCCCAGACTAGTTGGCAAAGCCATGTCTTTCGGAAGGCCAAAAGGATGGGAGCGGATCTGACCTCGGCGGCGGCGGTGGTGGTGGTGGGGTAACATGTTCCAGAGGGCGGGGGCCACAGCAGAAAAGGCTCTGTCCTGGACCCCGCCAGCCAGAATTCCCCTCCCCCTGGCACAAGTGGGATGGGCCAATCCCTTAGGGGTGAGCCGGTTTCTCAGATAGCGTGCTCCATGCCACAATCAGAGTTCTCGGAGGACTACCTGAATATATATGATTAAAACTGATCTGCTGTCCTCTCCCAGGGATCACCACCTTGCTGTTTAAATAACCTCCATGCTTATTTAAACAACCTCATGAAACTTAACGAGAAACCACAAAAATTTGGCAGATGTCCCACCAGCTATTAAAACCTCAGAGAAGCAACACGCACGAGGATTGAAAAGTCAGAGCGTGTTAATGGCAATAAACATCAGTCTTGGGATGTAAAGGGGGTAGGTTACCTTCCTCAAAGTCAGGATATCGACAGAGAAACAGAAATACTTGTTTTAAAAAGAAAACAAGAAAGAAATACTGCTACAGGTAAGCCTCGATTTACGACCGCAACTGAGCCACGAATCTCCATGGCTAAGCAAGACAATACTGTCCTACTGTACGACCTTTTTTTGCCACTGTTGTTAAATGAAACGCTGCAGTTATTAAATTAGGGACACGGTTATTAAGTGAATCCGGATTCTATGTGTATAAATCACTTTTTTCAATGCCGGTCTAAATTCAGTCACTAAACAAAGGGTCGTAAGTGGAGAACGATCTGCGTTTCAGGGCAAACTGTGTCAACTTTTGGTAAACCATTCGAATTTTTATCCACCATTAAGGTGAAAAAATTGACTTCGTGGTAGGTAAAAGTTCTAGGTCTCTTTAAGCAAACAAAAATTCGCCCATCCAATCTCAATCCATCGAGAAGCCCAGAATCCAAGGCCGAGCTCGGGAAAGACGCAGGAACCACTTACAAGCTCCATCAGATGTCTCAGATGTCCGATTTCTTCTGGGATGGAGACCAACTTATTGTTGCTGGCGATCAGGACTTTCAAGGGCAGGTTGCACAAGTGGACAGGCAACGTTGAGAGCTGGTTGCGGCTATTCAGGAGAGGGGGGAAAAAAAGAAAAGGAAAGAAATAAAGACGTCAGAATGAGGACCTGCATGGCGTCGGGTCAGAATGCAAAGACCTGATAGCGCATTTTAGTCAGACAAATTCAACAACCTTTTTTTTTTTTTACCCCTAAAGGAAAAAAAATACTTATTTTGGTCCACTTTAACTGAATTCCCAGATTCAAAGACAGTTGTTTATTTGATGGGATCCTTGGTGTGCTCTAAGCTGGGTTGTTTTCTCATAGACCTTTCATTACTAACTAGGTATCATCATCAGTGTTGGGAGTGGGGTTTGCAGAATGAAGTAAAAGGTGGTGGTGGAGGAGGAGGGGGAAGAGGGGGAGGATTGCAGGGTCCGTGGTGCTCTCAGAGCTGGGTGGTTTTCATGCAGACGTTTCATGACCCGTCTAGGGAACATCATCAGTGCTAGGAGGGAGAGGGGCTTGCGAAGAGTGCTACTTGTGGAGTCCTTGTTGCTCTTTGAGCTCGGTGGTTGGTTGGTTTGTTGACATTTCATGACCTAACTAGGTAACATCATCAGTACTACAAGGGGGTGGGGGTTTGCTCTCCAATGTTTATTTGTGTGCTTAAAAAGGTAAATTATTTAGGCACACACACAAAAGAAAGCTGCTTCTTGCTGTATGTATCAGGGGATGCCATTCTGATAAAAGTAATAAATACTTTTGTGGGAACCTCATGAGCTTACAAAACCTGGTAATAAAGTCAAGGGATCCACACAATCAATACAAAAACCATACACGTGGAACCACTGGCCGTGTTCGTTTTTGTTTTTGTTTTTAAATCTACACCAAGGCTAAAGATTGCAAGTCTGCAATTCCACACAATTTAGCTCCAGGAAACAAAGATTGTCTCGAGCTTCTGTCGAGGGAGGAAGCCAGTGTCTCTCAACCTTGGCAACTTGCGTGGCGTTGTAGCTGGGGAATTCTGGGAGTTGGAGTCCACGCATCTTCGAGTTGCCACGGTTGAGAAACACCAGATTAAGCAATGCCTCTGGATGATGCCCTATCCAGCCCAGCGGTCTGTCTCGGTTCGGGATCAACCTTGCACATTCAGGAAGTCATCAGCATGGAGAGGCGGACAAGCATCCCTTTCCGGTGTTGTGGCTAAGGAGGTCATAAGCAGCCACAAAAGTCATCAAGACTCCTGGCTGAACCCACGGGAATTTATGCAGAATTTGACAGACATCCCCGCACCCAATGGCAGCACAGGGTCTCCCGCTTGACCAGAGGGTTGGACTATCCCTAGAAGACCTCCAAAGTCCCTTCCAACTCTGTTATTCTGTTAAGGGTTGCAGGAACTGGGCATGGCTAGTCTAGTGGAGAGAAGGACTAGGGCAGACATGACAGCAGCCTTCCAATATCTCAGGGGCTGCCCCAGAGAAGAGGAAGAGGTCAAGCTCTTCTCCAAAGCACCAAAGAAGGCAGGACAAGAAGCAACGGGTGGAAACTAATCCAGGAGAGAGAAGCAACCTCGAATTAAGGAGAAATTTCCTGACAGTTAAAACAACTCGTCAGTGGAACAACTTGCCTTCAGAAGCTCACTGGAGGCTTTTAAGAGGAGACTGTGCAACCATTTGTGCAGGGGGTTGGACTAGAAGACCTTTAATCCCCCTTCCAACTCTATTCTTCTGTTAAGTAGTTACAGCATCCTTCCTTTTCGTTTGAATGGATAATCGGCGTCCTATTCAGATGATGCACCTGCCTGAAGAGCGCTGCTCACGCAAGCCGTGGGAACCAGCTCCTCCCCTCTGGCAAAGCCGCCCGGTGTTGTTAAGTCTCCCTCTCAAGGTCAACTGGATTGTGTGTGTGCAGTGCACACAAAGGCTTCTGAAAGGCGACAATGCCTCGCTTGAAAGGGAAAACTCCCAGTTCCAACCATGACCCAAATTTGCTCTGTCCACAATTGCCACACCTCGCAGAGTTAGTAGCCTCAATTTGACTGGCTGGGTTTTTTTAATGAGAAGTCAAGGAACTCAGGACACAAGAAGCTAAACGCTGCATTCTTTGATTTTTGCAGGAAATGGGGCAAAACTGCTGTTATACTCCCCTCCCCCCACCAATCCATTAATAATTAAAAAAAATTAAAAAAATGGGTACAGGCAGCCCTCGACTTACAACGGTTCGTTTAGCGACCGCTCGAAGTTACAACGGCGCTGAAAAAAGTGGCTTTGGACCTCACAACCAAGGCGGCATCTCCATGGTCACGTGCTCCAAATTCAGACGCTTGGCCACTGTCTCATATTTATGACGGTTGCAGTGTCCGGGGGGGGGTGTCTCTGATTCCCCTTTTTGTGTCCTTCTGACAAGCGAAGTCATTGGGGGAATCCAGATTCGCTTAACAATTGTGTTACTGACTTCACAACCGCAGTGAAATCACTTCACCATTTTGGCCAAGGAAGGTGAGAAAACAGGGGACAAAAAATCACGTATCGGATGTTTTGCTTAGCTAACAGAAACGCCGGGCTCGGATGTGGTTGTAATTAAAAGGATTATCCATAATCCATGTTGTATTAATTATTAAAAATGGTTCTGTGACACTGAAAGTGATTTACGTGCGCAGCCTTGTTGAAATGTACATCAATAAAATATGGTTAGGCATTTAGTTCCTCTTTATCCTATTCTAGTCCCTTGTGGATCCACTCAACGACTTTGTATAAATCATCTGTCAATCCATCAAATCCATCTATCAGTCACAGTGGTGGGATACAATTTTTTTTACTACTGATTTGGTGGGTGTGGCTTGGTGGGCGTGGCAGGGGGGATGATATAGCCAAATCCCCCTTCCCTGCCCACCCCACTAACCTGCTTTCCAGCTCTGTTCTCCTGTGCAGGGCAACCAAAGGAGGCCCAGCCGATCAGCTGGGACTCAATGGGAGGCAGAGAATAGAGAGGGTGGAGCCAGTCAGAGGCGGGATTGGCCGGTTCTCCGAACTACTCAAAATTTCCGCTACCGGTGGTTCTCCAGAACAGGTCAGAACCAGCTGAAGACCACCTCTGATCAGTCACCTAAATAGTCAGCCTGCAAACCTACCCTCGTCCTGGTGTGATTCCTATCCCTGTCACACAACAAAATTGTTGGAAGTTCCTGATTGGAGAAGTAAGATTTTAAATTAAAAAAAAAAATCCAGTGAAAGAAGAATTTTAAAGCATCCAACATGATAATCACAATTATTTTATTAAAACACAGGGGTGGGGGGTGGGAAGTGGAGACTAAAAATCCCAGGCCCTCATTGCTCACTTTCCTGCAGCCCTGTGTGGCCTCCAATTGCAAAAGGATTTCCTGCTTTTTTATATAAAGAGGAAATTCATGCAGCTGAGAGCTGGTTGCTGAATACGGGTCCAAGAATTTCTCTCTCTATATATATAAATATATTGTAATCAGCGTGACCTGTACCTTCTAGGCATTGTTTTCTTTGAGATACTCTTTTATTATTCGTACCTGTAAATAAAATATATTTATTCCTGTTCCAGGATATAACCCTCAAGGCGGAATAGAAGAAAAGGCCCTAAGAGCACAGGGATGATCAGGGGCCTGGAAGCTGAACCATATGATGAATAACTGAGGGAATTAGCTGTGAGGAGTCCTTGGCGCTCTGTGAGCTGGGTAGTTTTCTTGCAGACATTTCATGACCCAACTAGGTAACATCATCAGTGCTAGAAGAGAGGGAGGGTTGCAGAGAGGAGGAGGGGAAGAGGGAAGAGGAGAAGAAGAAGAGGAGAAGGACTGTAGGATCCTTGGTGAACTCTGAGCTTGGCTGTTTTCTTGCAGGCATTTCGTGACCCAACTAGGTAACATCATCAGTGCTAGAAGGGGTTTGTGAAGAGGAGGCGGAGGAGGAGGGAGGAGGGGGAGGAGGAGGGGGAGGAGAATGACTACTACTGTGGCCCCTTTGTACCCTCTGATCTTGGTTGCCTTATTGCAGATGTTTCATTACCCAAACCAACATGAAAGCCTGCTGAGTGACTCTGGGCCAATCACCAGGAGA
>NW_020769486.1:640777-665516 GCF_900518735.1 Pseudonaja textilis | reverse complement strand
CCGCCTGAGCCACGAAAGCCTGCTGAGTGACTCTGGGCCAATCACCAAGGGACGGGGAGTTCTAGTCCCGCCTTAGCCACAAAAATTTGCTGGGTGACTCTGGGCCAATCACCAGGAGACAAGGAGTCCTAGTCCCCCCCTTAGGCAAGAAAGTGACTTTGGGTCCACCCCCTTCTCTCTCAGCCCAACCCACCTTACAGGCGGGTTATTGTTGTTATTGGGAAAATAGGAGGAGGAAAGAATATTAGATAAGTTCACTCCGCTGAGTTACTTCTAAACTAAGGAGGCCAGGATTAAAAATCCAATTTTTTAAACTTATGAATGCTTTACGTAGCATGCATTTTGTTCGAAAAGATCACAACAGGTAATCAACTGAAAGAACGAGTGTGAAAACAAAGGGTCCCCAAACGTTTTTGTGTTGTCATTCGTTCGCCAGCTTTTATGGAGTCTGAAAAAAAAAAAAATACCACCGTCTGGCGGAAAGTTAGCACAGAGGCACTGAAGGGCCCCTCCTGCTTCAGCGCTATCTCAAGTCTCAGGAAATGTCAGGATCTGTTTTTGCAGCCAGCTGGGAGAAGCCAAACACAGGATGACGAAGCTTGGAATCCGGAGTTTTCCTAGTGGATCGCTACAGGATTAAGAGGAAAAAACTTTGAAAGCAACCATAGGATCCCTTTGACGTGAAATGAGAAAAGGAATCTGAGCCTTCCCTGTTTACCCAGGGCCAGCGAGCAGAAGAAAACCAATGTTTTGAAGCGAACAAGTATCGGAAGTTGTCCTCTGACTCACATCCTTTTTAAAAAAAAAAAAATTGAAAGGAAACTTGCTGTAAAAGACAAAGGAAGTTAAGGCACAACTAAATTGCCAAAAAGATCAAGTTAAGACAAAGTCTGATTCTTTTACTGCTGGCTGAGGTATACAAAATAACACACACAACAGAGTTTGAAGGGACCCTTGGAGGTCTTCTAGTCCAACCCCCTGCTCAGGCAAGAAACCCTGCACCATTTCAGACAAATGGTTGTCCAGCCTCTTCTTAAAAACCTCCGGTTGTTGGAGCATTCACAACTCCTGAAGGCAACTGATTTAATTCTTCTCATTGCCAAGAAATTCCTCCTAAGTTCTAGGTTGGTTCTTCCGTAGATTAGTTTCTATCCGTTGCTTCTTGTCCTGCTTTCAGGAGCTTTGGAGAATAATTTGACCTCCGCTTCTTTGGGGCCGACTTTCAAATATTACTATCATGTGACAGCTAGTCCTTCTTTTCAAGATCAATTCCTGCAACCCTTCTTCATATGTTTCAGCCTCCAGCCCCCTAATCCTCTTTGTTGCTCTTCTCTGCACTCTTTCTAGAGTCTTTTTTACATCGTGGTGACCAAAACTGGATGCAAATATTCCAGGTGTGGCCTTACCAAGGCATTAGAAAGTGGTATTAACATTTCGAGGGATTGTGATACAAAACCAAAAACCTTTTATATAAAATACCTTTTCACAGAATGTGGCATATTACAAAGCAGACACGCTGTAAGATACAAGGCTCTGCAATCAAATCAGCGAGGATCTCAACTGTTCACTGGAGGATAATGATGTATGAAAATATCTACAGACCCCCTCACATCCTGGACATAAACTGATTCAATTACTACCCTCAAAACGACGCTACAGTGCACTGCACAGCAGAACAACCTGATACAAGGACAGTTTTTCCCCAAACGCCACCACTCTGCTAAACAAACAATTCCCTCAACACTCTCCAACTATTTACAAAGTCTCCACTGCTATTACTATTAATCTTCTCATCACTCCTTATCACCCCTCCTCTCCCACTCGTGACTGTATGACTGTAACTTTGTCGCTTGCATCCTTACGATTTATATTGACTGTTTCCTAGTATGATTTGATTGCTTATTGTACCCTATGACTATTATTAAGTGTTGTACCTGAAGATTCTTGACTCTGGATGGAAGTCTCTTTTCTTTTATGTATACTGAGAGCATTTGCACCAAGACAAATTCCTTGTGTTTCCAATCACACTTGGCCAATAAAAGTATTCTATTCTATTCTATTCTATTCTATTCTATTCTATTCTATTCTATTCTATTCTACTCTACTCTACTCTACTCTACCCCACTTTACTCTATTCTTTATTCCAATATCTTATTTGACTGTTTCCTAGTATGATTTGCTTTGCTTATTGTACCCTGTGACTATTATTAAGTGTTGTACTTTCTATGATTCTTGATGAATGTCTCTTTTCTTTTATGGACACTGAGAGCATTTGCACCAAGACAAATTCCTTGTGTGTCCAATCACACTTGGCCAATAAAGAATTATATTGTATTCTATTCTATGAAGAAATCCAGCACTGTTTTTTTATCTACATCACCCGGGCTCAAAAAGTACCCAAATTTTAGAATTCAAACTGTTTAGGAAAAGAAGTAGTTCAGAGACCATTCGAAAACCGACTGAAAACGAAACAGCCGGCCCAAAGCTAAATAAAGAACAGGCCTAACGTGTTTTTCCCCCAGATGAAGAATCATCAAAAGAGCGTCCCCAATTAGCTGAGCTTTAATTTCCATGTGAAAGAAGGGATCTGTACGGGAGGAAAACACGTTTTTGTTTCAGGTGTGGAATGAAATAGGCCCACTCAAACTAGTTGGACGAGACAAGTCAGCCACATGCTACAAAAAAGCACAAAAAAAACCCCACTCAAACCACACAGGTTTTATAGCTAGTCCTTGACTTACAACAGTTCTTTTAGTGGCCGTTCAAAGTTACAAGGACACTGAAAAAAGTGACTTAGGACCGTTTTTCGCACTTACGACCGTTGCAGCGTCCCTGTGGTCTTGGGATCAAAACTCGGATGCATGGCAACTGGTTCATATTTATGACGTGATCCCCTTTTGCGACCTTCTGACAAACAAAGTCAATGGGGGAAAACCCAGATTCACTTAACAACCTTATCACTAACTTATCAGCAATTCAATGGTGGTTAAGACAGGTGTAAAATGGGGCACTGAACTCACTGAACTCACGCCTTAAGAACATAGGTTTGGGGCTCAACTGTGGCTGTAAGTCGAGGACAGCCTGTATTTCGAACACAGGATGCTGGAAATGGTCCGTCTCACTTTTGGAAGGACAAGAATACCCTGAAGGACTAGATGACTGGGCCGCTGGCTCAAACCAGGCAAGTTTTACTTCTGGGGTCAGAACGAAAGCAGCGCGTTTTGCTCCATACTCCAATCTAACTTATGGAACACACGTGGTTCCCTTTCCCACTTAGCTCACTTTTTTTAAAAAAGGGCCATTTTCAAACATGAAAGGGTTTGTGCTCTTTGGAGCAGAAGACTTGAGAGCTATCTTTCCCACTCGAGTCACTTAAAATGGCTTTTGGAAACACAAAAAAGTCTGCGCTGTTTTGCACAGACACCACCACCCCTTACACCAGAAAGTCTTTCAAAACGGATACTTCACTTCAGCCATGTTTTTATTAAAATGAAGAGGAAATCTTTGTGTGTGTGTATGTGTGTGTGTGTGTGTGTGTGTGTGTGTGTGTGTGTGTGTGTGTATCAAAACATCAAACTGTTTAGGATTGTAGCCATTAAGGCAGCATCTTGAATTATCCTTACGATTCATTTGGACTGTTTCCTAGTATGATTTGATGGCTTATTGTACCCTATGACTATTATCAAGTGTTGCACCTGATGATTCTTGACTCTTGACGAATGTATTTCTTTTTCTTTTATGGACACAGAGAGCATTTGCACCAAGACAAATTCCTTGTGTGTCCAACCACACTTGGCCAATAAAAGAATTCTACCTATCTATCTTATGGCCAGAAACAAAAGATAAACTTAAGTTAATACAGAAATGCCGTAATAGATTTATTGTTCACAAGGGCAGGTATAACTCCTGAAATCAAATGCAGGATAACCTTAGGCCCCACTGTGAGAATTAACATGAATAAGATCTGGAAAAGAAAGATATTGATAGAAACACAAAAAGCAGGCTAGTTAGAGCAGAGGTCTCCAAACTTTGCAACTGGTGGGGGTGGGGGAGTTTTTTCTCCAGTCAATGATAGTTGGACATTGGAGGCCAAGTTGAAGGAATTAAAGGGACTTCACCTATTTTTGTGACTTTGTTGCTTTTGTATCCCACCCTGGGTCATCACAGCTTGAGAATAAATATGGGAATTAGAAATTTAAAAAGGTTAGTGAAATATAGAAAACATGCTAATATCATCAAATATGTTAAGATGGGGATTGTTCTAAAAATTAGACATATTATGTAGATCAGTATTAACTAAAAATAGAGAATCAATACCAATGAATATGGGTAAACTGTAATTGTTATTGCACAAGATATTTGTGTACACAGCTTAAATGGAAGATGGATTGTTTGTTTTAAAATAAAATAAAAAAATTTAAATAAAAGAAAAAGAAAAGAAAGGCCACTAAATGAACCATTGTAAGTCAAGGACTGCCTGTAGTCTGCAATAATATAGGGCTGTAAGATCTGGGTACCAAGAATGGCCGGTTGAAAAAGAATTGACACCTTCAAACTGGTGGGCTGGAGTAAATTATTGCATATATCATGGTCATCCACAGCGACCAAGAAAGAGGTGATGAATCGTATAAAACCAGCCACATCATTAGAAGTCAAAAATATCAAGCCAACGGCTGAGTTAATTTGGCCAGGTTATGAGTGCGAATTCATCGGAGAAGGCAATGATGCTAGGAACAAGAAGGGGCAAGCAAAGGACACACTGGCTCGATCAACGTCGCATCCGACGCAAAGTGGAACATCCAACAATTGAAAGAAGCGGGTTTGGCAGGGTAGCCTGGAGGCCACTTGCCTATAAAGTCACCACAAGTCGGACACAACTGAATGGTTAAAACAGAGGCCTCCAAACTTGGCCACTTTAAGACTTGTGCACTTCAACTCCCAGAATTCCCCAGCCAGCCCTGTCTGTTTCTTTTTCTCTTATCCCCCCAAAGAGCAGAGATTGCAGAGGAAGGGATTACAAGAGAGGAAGCTGTGCTGGCTGGGGAGAATTCTGGGAGTTGAAGTCCGCAAGTCTTAAAAGTTGCCACGGTTGGGGACCTCCAGGTAAAAACAGTAGAAACAGTGGGTTAAAAGTAAGAACCAGGAGGAAAAAAAATTGCATTTTGGTCGCATGTTTTTTGACCAATGTGTTTTATTATAACCTCCCTTCAACAGAGCGATGGGTGGCCTATAGGTTTTTAGCGTCATCATCATTTTAGCCATTGTCTATCCACTGCAGGATGAAGGTCTCTTCCTCATGTTCCAACCAATATGGCCCCAAGCTTCCTTTTGCTAATTGGACCTCCCCAATATTGGGCTGATGTCGTCGCTCCATTTTGTTCTATGTCTCTTTTGTGGATGCTTTTGATCAAATGGGATCCATTCTATGACTGCCTTGGCCCATCCGCCCTCAGTTCTTCTTGCTATGCGCCCAATCCGTTCCCATTTCAATTCTTTGACTCTCTTAATGATATGGCATACTTGTGTTTATTATCTAACCTATGTGCAGGATGTCTTTCTATCTTGTCTTGTCATCTGCACCTCTTTAACTGTCTGGTTCAGTTCTGCAACTCAACAAGATAGACACAGACCTCAGAGAGTAATTAGGACTGCAGAAAAAACCATGGCTACCAACCTACCTTCCATGGAGGACCTGTATCCTGCACCCTGAGTCAAAAAGAGGGCTGTGAAAATATTTACAGACCTCTCACATCCCAGAAATAAACTGCGTCAACTCCTTCCCTCAAAACGACGCTATAGAGCAATGAACACCCAGAACTAGACACAAGGACTGTTTTTCCCCCCGAACGCCATCACTCTGCTAAACAAATAATTCCCTCAACACTGTCCAACTATCTACTAAGTCTGAACTACTATTACTGTTAATCTTCTCATCACTCCTTATCACCCATCCCCTCCCACTTGTGACTGTATGACTGCAACTTTGTCGCTTGTAACCTTATGATTTTTATTGACTGTTTCCTAGTATGATTTGATTGCTTGTTGTACCCTTTGACTATTATTAAGTGTCGCGCCTTATGATTCTTGACTCTTGATGAATGTCTCTTTTCTTTTATGTACATTGAGAGCATTTGCACCAAAACAAATCCCTTGTGTGTCCAATCACATTTGGCCAATAAAGAATTCTATTCTATTCTTGTAATGCCGAGCATGTATCTTTCTGTGGCTCTTTGCGCCACGCGTAGCTTTTGTATCAATTGTGAGGTTAGTGTCCATGTTTCACCAGCTTATGTTAGAGAAGGTAGCACACACTAGAGATCTAACAAATAATAATTATAACCACCTTTGGTGAGCTCCAGTTTATTTCATCAAGTGCCATCTAAGACATGAGTTCACCAAAGCTTATATGCCTTGCAATATAATTTGTCAGTCAGAAAAGGTACTATCAGACTGCAGGGTTGTGGTTTTTTTTGCTGTCACAGAATAACACAGCCTTCATCCTATGACACCTGCATTTAGCAGTAACCTGCAGTGATCTCAAGGAAAAATTCTGAACTCTTCACATTCGCCCACCATGTAGACACCAAGCAAATAGATAAAAAAATGTAAGCTGGACAGCCAGATTTTTTTTTTTTGAAAGGGCAAGTTTTCAATTCATTGTAAGAAACGCTGATTCCCCTTGGAAAATGTGGTGGTTCATCTTCAATCAAGCCTTCTCCTTTCATGACAACGTGAAAATTCTGCTAGGCTCAACACTCTCCAGCTTGGGCAGTCAAGGATGGTCTGGGGGTGGGTGGGAGACAAGGGTGATAGGACGTGCTTACCTGATATTCAAAAATGTTAAGGACTGCAAGTTCAAAATGGCTTCTGGAATATAGCGAATGCAATTCTGGTACAAATTCAAGCTCTCGAGGGAAACGAAGAGACAGGCTTCTGGTGGCACCTCAGAGAGTCGGTTCCGTGATAAATCTTGAAAGAGAAGGAATAAACAGTATGAGATCCAGTCAAGTGAGAGTAAGAACATTAAGATAAAGATGGGATAACAATAACCATTAACGATAACAGTAGTAATAATAGGCTAAAGTGCTCTGGGAGTTTAAAATTCAAACAGGCAAGCACCTACCCCGTAACACCCCTGACTTAACAACTGTCAAAAAGAAGGACAACCAAAACTAGGTATAAAAAAAGATATGGAGGAATTTGGAATAGAAAGGGAACCCCAACAATCAGACCAAATTTTAACTGGTAAAGAAGAAAAATTTATCACTAGAACATATAATTATTTACTCCAAGTAGAAGTGGAGGAAGAAGTAGTTAAGGGCCCAATGACTGCTTGGGCACAAAATGTAGGTCATAGCATACAGTTAGAAGATTGGGAGAAAATTTGGACCAAGAACTGCAAATTAATGTTATCAACAACGTATAAAGAAAATTTAATCAGGATGTTTTATAGATGGCATTTGACACCGGCGAGATTGGCCAAAATATACCTGAAAATGAAACCGCAATGCTGGAAATGTAAGCTCAGACGGAACATGCTATCATATGTGGTGGCAATGGCCCAATGTTAAAAAATACTGGGAAAAATTGAAGAAATGGATAAGAGAAATTACAGGGCATGATACTGAATTTAAGCCAGAAACTTTTTTTATTGAGGCTGATTAAAGGAAACCTGAAGAAACTTATCCAATATGTTGTACAACCCATATTAACAGCAGCAAGACTGTTTCCCCAAACTGGAAAACAGATGATACCATATTTACGAAAATATGGTAATAAACAAAATACTTGATTGTGCCAAGATGGATAGGCTTACGAAAAAACTTAAAGGTAAAGAGGAGTCTGAGTTTTATAGGGTTTGGAAAATGTTATATATATATATACACACACACGTATGGCATTCGGCTTTGCTCGGGTATTTTCCCACGTTGTAGTAGCTGTGCTTTTAAAGTTGTAGCAACGTTTCAGCAGAATCTCATCTGCCATCAGAAGCCTGATGATGGAAGATGAGATTCTGCTGAAACGTCGCTACAACTTTAAAAGCACAGCTACTACGACGTGGGAAAATACCCGAGCAAAGCCGAATGCCATACATGTAAGTACCCGCGAAAACTTAAGAAAACACATATATGTGTGTGTGTGTGTGTGTGTGTGTGTGTGTGTGTGGTTAGATAAGAGAAATAAGTTTTGATATAAAAAAGAATTGTAAATATAAGTAATGCTTGACACAGAACTGTTAAAATGTAATTTTCATATGTATTTTGAAAATAAATAAAATTTACAAAAGAAAGACAACCGAGTCTGGATAGTGGATGTGGCAATATCTGGAGACAGCAGAATAGAAGAACTGGAGAAGATAATAAAATGCAAAGACCTGCAGATATCAGCAGAAGAACTATGGCAAAAGAAATAAAAAAGTAAGTGGTTTAATAGCAAAACATCTGGAGCACCACTTCAACCTCATCAAAGTTTCCATCAGTCAAATGGCAGCTTTGCTTGGGACAGCTTAAATCCTGCACTAATACTTTTCATGCCACCAAACCACAACACCTGCCTGTCTCAGGTCCTTGGGAAGGACTTGATTGATGGATAAAGATACCAAACCCAGGGTGATGAACCATAATAACAACTTCACAAAATAAAAAGACCCACAAATAGAAGTAGAACTACTGTGGCAAAAGAAAGCAAAGATGGTACCAATAGTGACAGGCACGTTGGGTGCAATTCCAAAACATCAGGAGCACCACTTGAACCCTAATGGCATTGACGCAATCCCCATCGGTCAATTGCAAAAGGCAGCTTGCCTCGGAACAGCTTCCATCCAGCAACAAGACCTTTAATAGTATTAAACAAGAACATCTGCCTTCTTAGGAAGGACTTGATAGGTGGACCAACATGCCAAAATCCAGTTTAAACATCTGCATTGCAGTCATACCATCGGCACTGACACAATCGTCAACAGTCAACTGCAAAAGGCATCTTGCCTCGGAACAGTTTCCACCCTGTGATGAGACCTCTGACCACATCAATCATCCACATATGCCCATCCCAGGTCCTTGAGAAGAACTCTGGACAGGCGGACAAAAATGCCAATTCCAGTCTAAACATGTGGTCAACTGTGCGAAGCACAATAATTCCATTCTACAATGAAATTTAGTTTTTTAAGTGGTCATCGTTAACATAATTACTATGGGCTGCAAGAAGAGGAAGTGTTTCCCAAAATAAAACAAATCACATTATAGTTTAGGTCAATATGGTAGATTTAGATTAAAAATAATAAAATTCACTCAGTGTAATCCAGCTTTCTCCAACAATATGCCCTGCATGTAAGCTAGAGACCACAATTCCTATCACCCTCAGGAAGCACAGCCAACAGATATTTTAAATTGATCTTAAAATCAATACTTTTGGCCAAGTTTTATAAAAGTTCAATGAAAGACAAGAGTCTGGACTGCCATTCCACCCATTCTTATGGATTTGAACACAAGGCAGCAAGGGGTTTTTCTGAATACAGATAGTCCTCGGCTTACAAAATGTTCATTTAGTGACTGTTCAAAGTTACAACAGCACTGAAAAATACCTAACTTAGGACCGTTCTTCACAGTTATGACCGCTGCAGCATCCCCACAGCCACGTGATTTACATTCGGAGGCTTGACAAGCGACTCACATTTACAATGGTCCCAGGGTCCCCTGTTGTGACCTTCTGACAAGCAAAGTCAACGGGGAAGCCACTTTAACAGCTGTGTGACTAACTTAACAACGGCAGTGATCCACTTAGCAACCGTGGCAAGAAAGGCTGTAAAATGGAATAAAATTTGCTTAACCAAGGCCTCGCTCAGCAACAGAAATGTTGGGCTCGATTGTGGCCTTAACTCAAGGATTTACCTTTATCCATTGTGTTTTGATGGACTAACTGTTCATACCCTGGCTGTTTTATTTGGTTTGGAACGGAGCAAACTCAGAATCTTACATTGGAGCCACTGAAATGAGTTTCGTTCGGGGCCCAAAACAAAACATGTTTCTAATTTCACGCTCACCCTTATTTTAGAGGCTGCACACTAGAGGCTTGGAAGAAGGGCTGTTGTGGATTTCAGTAGTTGGCAGGAGAAATACGTCAAATAAATAGATACTCATCTGCTTGTATGCTCCTCTCTCTCTCTCTCGTACCCCCGAGCTCACTCAATATTTTAGCCCAAATTCCAAATGATGTCGGCTTTCCTTCCTTCCTTTGATCCTTCCTGCCCCTCCTCCTTTTTTTTTTTCTATCCTTGTGCTATGCTGATCTTTTACAGACTTAAATAAAGTCTTCGCTGCTAAAGGCTCAAGGAAGAGGATTCGATATCTCTCATTCCCGTCTGGACCAGCAAGGCAAAGGATCCAATTGGGGAAAATTCTTGACTGGCCTGAGTATTTTCCTCTTTTTGTGTGGCAAGGGTTTAAACAAACTCTCTTGCAATAAATACTGCTTAGCTCCATGCTTGGAGGATTTCCTGAAATAGAAGAACTGGATGATCTCATGCCTTCCTTCTCACTGCTTAAGGTAGGAATGCTAGGATGGCTTCGAAAATACACAATTTAAATCCATTTCTGAAGCAACAGCGTTTCTCTAACCCACTCTTTTACTCTCTGTTTGCATCCAGCTGGAACAGGTAGTCCTCAACTTATAACTACAACTGAGCCCAGACTTCCTGCTGCTAGGCAAAACAGTTGCCACGTGAATTTTGCCTTGTTTTATGACCATTTTTTGCTTTGGTTGTTAAGTGAATCACTGCAGTTGTTAAGTAAGTCACACGGCCATTAAATGAATCTGGCTTCCCCCCCCATTGACTTTACTTGTGGGACACTGCGACCGTCATAAATACGAGCCAGTTGCCAAGCTTCCAAATTTTGATCAGGTGACCTTGGGGATGTGCTGCAACGGTCATAAGTGTGAAGAATGGTCACTTTTTTCCAGTGCTGTTGTAATTTCAAATGTCACTAAGTGAACTGTTGTAAGTCAAGGACCTTTCCCAGATACTATCCCAGAACGTTAATTACTAGAAGAAATTAAAAAAGGTCTCTCAGATATTTCTTTCTCAAAAGCTGCAGAAGAACCAAAGATTACTTTTAAATCAAAATGTACAGTATTTTCGCTGCCAACAAATGAATAGCTTATGCCACAGATGTGTAAGATTCCACATTTCACTTTATGTTTTTATTTATCCTGGTTTTTTTTTTAAAGTTGCATTCTTGCGCTATGAAGTGAAATTCTCAAGGACTCCGGCACACAAACATACACGCACAAACACACACAAACTATTTCAAGGACACCGTTTCAGAAGAAATGCCCGTTTGCTGGCTTCAATTATAGCAAGGCCTGTGAACTCAGGACAAAATTTGCAAACAGGCCATTAAGCGCTGTTTGCAAAAGCCACATTTCTGGAAAACATATTCAGGCTGCTGTTTGGGGGAATAGATGCATCCCAGATGAGAAACAACAGTCCAGGCAAACTTTGGCTAAAGTTTGCTGTGAGTTTTCACTCGTAAGAGAAAGCAAATTATTTTTGCCAAGGTAAAAAAAAAAGTCCAAGGAAGACGCTGTGGGGCAGTTTGAGATGTTCTACTAGGGACAAAAAGGCTGCTCATGTTTATTCAGCCACTGTATTCAAATATCTCCCTGAAAATTTAGATACATCCCTTGGGGACATTCATTTGAGGCAATTGCAACTACAGGTATTTCTCGACTTACAACAGTTCATCGGGTGACCACTCAAAGTTACAACGGCACTGAAAAAAAAGAGACTTCTGACCGTTTTTCCACACTTATGACCATTGCAGCAACCCCGTAGGCACGTGATGAAAATTCAGATGCTTGGCAACTGTCTCATATTTATGACGATTGCAGTGGTCCGGGGTCATGTGATCAGCTTTTGTGACCCTCTGACAAGCAAACTCAATGGGGAACGCAGATTCACTTAACAATTATAGCAATAGCACTTACACACTGCTTTGCAGTGCTTTTACAGCCCTCTCTAAGCGGTTTGCAGAGTCAGCATATTTGCCTCCAATAATCTGGGTCCTCATTTTACTCACCTCGGAAGGCTGGAAGGCTGAGTCAACCTCGAGCCTGGTGAGATTTGAACTGCCAAATTGCAGGCAGCCAGCAGCCGGCAGAAGTAGCCTGCAGTACTGCATTCTAGCCACTGCGTCACTGCGGCTCATTCAATAATAGCAAGAGCATAATAGCAATAATAGCAAGAGGGAAGAAGAAAAAGTGGAACTAGCAAGAGCACTTACACTTATATACCGCTTTACAGTGCTTTTACAGCCCTCTCTAAGTCAGGCTTGTCCAACCCACGGCCCGCACGTGGCCCAGGTCAGCTCGTAATGCGGCCCAGTGCCCACCCCAACCTTCGTGCAAGAGGACGAGCCAGTGAGGAGGAGGAGAGGCCGAGGCGAGGCCAGCGCCATGCCAAGCAGCAACAGAAAAGGCGGGCGCCGTCAGAGCGCTCCTCGTGCCGAGGCAGCCACAGCCCAAGAGTCCCGCTCCGCCACCTCCTGCTGTTGCCGCCGCTGCTGCACCGAGCCTCCCGGTCCGCGCCTTCCAGTCCTGCCGCATCCAGCCGGGCCATTTGCAGGAGGAGAGGTAGGCGCGAGGTGGGCGAGCGTTCTCCCCCCCCCCCGCGCGTTCCTTTTTCCCTGGTTGACTATTTTTTATGATATCTTATGAAAAAAGTGTTTTCTATGGTTTTTGGGGATGATCAGGTATCGTTACTGTTATTTTATTTTATGTGCGGCCCAAACCAAATTTTCATCTTCTGATGTGACCCAGAAGGTGAAAGGTTGGACAAGCCTGCTCTAAGCGGTTTGCAGAGTCAGCATATTTGCCTCCAACAATCTGGGTCCTCATTTGACCCCACCTCGGAAGGATGGAACCTTAAGCCTGGTGAGATTCGAACTGCCAAATCGCAGGCAGCCGGCAGAATAGCCTGCAGTACTGCACCCTAACCACTGCGCCACCACGGTTTATTAACTATGTTAATAACTTAACAAATGCAGTAATTCACTTAGCAACTGTGAAATCGTAAAATGGGGGCAAACCCACTGAACAATACGTTTCACTTAGCAACATAAATTTTGGACTTAATTATGGTCGTAAGGTTGCAATAATAGCTCCATTCCTTTCCGGTGTCTTAACTAACAAGTGCTTGCTGTTTCCATTGATCATCCACGCATTATTGGGGTGTCAAGGATGTAGTCATCATGTCTACTTCACAGATGGGAATGTGAAAAACACTAAGGACGCTAGTTTTATTTTGGAAACAACAAAAACTATCAAGAAATTATCAGAAAAGCCAGGTCTTTAAGTTTTGCCCAACTACCCTCACAAAAGCCACCAATGGTAAATAAAAGGGATAAATTGATCTATAAACATCTAAGGGTGCAGTTCCAAGTTTCCGGATCCTGGGATGCTCTTTTTTTAAAAAAAAAAATAGACAAGGGTCACACAATGTGCCTCTACAGCCCTGGAAAGATTTTACCATTTAACAATATCCCTGCAGCTTGCAAGATCTTTCAAGCTAAGATACAGGTAGTCTGTCAACTGTGAACTGAACCTGGCTGCGGCCATTTTGGAGGCTTCGGGGTGCCACAGTGGGAAGAAGGGATGGGGGGGGGCATAGTTTGATGAGGGTTTGTAGCCAAAACAAAATAGTTTCCTGTGGAAACCAAGGTCATTCCAACAGATGGCTGGGGGGAGGAGGAATCCAGTTACCATGCAACCAGTCAGCACCTTGATTGGTCAATGTGACTGATTGTTTGGGGAAAGGGGGAAGACTTTCACTTTTTAATCAGGGTGCGGAAACTTTCGGAATCGGTTTTCACCAGTTTGTGCTGAAATGATATCTCCAATCAAACTGTTCTTTGAGAAACTTGCCTGCCTTGGAGTTCTGCTTTCTGTGGAGTTATTACTTCGAACCCTGACATAGTCCTTGATTTACAACAATTTGTTTAGTGACCGTTACGTTCCCACTGTTAACCCTGAAGCTGATCCGACTGAGGCCATTTTGAGGCTTCAGTGTTGGAGGAAGCTAAGGGATACGGAGGAGGGAAGATAGCTGGGGTTTTGTAGTCAAAACAAAATACTTTCTCCTGGGAGCCAAGGACATTCTCACAAGGAGGTTGGAGAGAGGAGGAGTGAAGTTGCTAAGCAACCGGACAACACTGTGATTGGACCCCATGATTGATTGATTGGGGTAGGGGAAAAAACTTTTACTTTTAAGGTGAAAACTGTGGGAATCTTCAGAGTTGGTTTTCAGCAGCCTATGCCAATATGATAGACCCAATGAAATTGTTCTTTGAGGAATTTACCTGCCTTGGAGTTCTATTTGCTATGGGTGTATTACTTGGAATCTGATATTTACAACTTTGCAAAGTTTAACATTCTTGAAACCACCCCGAAGAAAATTTATTAGAGCCATATTGATGGTCCCAACAAGTGCTATCTTACTGTGGAAACAGGTGTGGGTCCGTTGAATAGGATAAAGTGAATCTGGTGGATAGTTGAACTGAACTACAGGTTCACCACCTGACAAATGTTTTTAATTTTTTTTTAAACTCAAAAGGAAGACTTGATGGACCAATAGATATAGATATTTAACAGAATAACACAGGGTTTTTAAAGGCACTTTTTTCAGTGCTGTTGTGACCTCGAACAGTCACTAAATGAGTGGTTGTAAATGGAGGACTACCTGTATGTAATCTTCGTAACTTCAACTGCTTTGTATGATCTTTTTTTACGTTTTGATTGTACTGTAAGATGTCCAGAATCACTGAATCAGTGAAAAGGGCAGCATAAACATTTAATGAATACATAAGTAAATAAATGAATTCTACTTCATTACTAACTGGATGCTAAGTGGCCGCAGTTGTGAAGCCAATCCTACCCTGAAAAATTACATATTTCAGGCCATTTCTCCAAGGTTGAAGATTTATAGTCTTTCCTGCTCCTTAACGAATTCCAGCAAAACCTTCTATTAAGCTAGTAAATCACCCGTCATTCAGTTCAGGCTCCCAGCCAAGGAGAGTCCAAGCAAATTTCTTTTTCAGGAAAAAGAAAAAAGGACGGAGCCAAGATGGCTAAAATAAGCTGAACTAAATAAATAAAAGGCTGCAGCAGGAAAGTTAGCCGTCTGCCTCATCTGGCTTACAAACTTTAGTATGACTAAATGAACGATTTTTAGAGGAACAGATCAGCCTTGGCTATTTTTAAATATTTTACAGAAATCTCAATTGCTTTGCCATTTGCAGAAAGAAGGCTCAGGAATCTTACGGTAATGCAGGAAAAATCTCTCCTGGTGAGTGCATTTTCTTCTTAATATCCATGCCTCGGTAGAGTGTGTGAGTGTGCGCGTGTGTACACACACGCATGCAGGATTTAAAATTAGACACTGGGAAGGAATTTTTTTTAAAGAGGTTTCCATGCGTTTGCTTATGTAAAGCTACACACAAAATTAATGGAAGCAACTGTCATGGAGATAAACCCATTAATTCTTCAAAAGGAAGTCTAGCAAACGCTTAGAACAAAGTCCTTAAAATCAAAGCCATGGAGGAGACCATCTCTGACCCACATCTTGTGAGGTTTTAGTTGTACTATATATAGCCTTGTTGCTTACAGAAAGTGCAGTCATGTGCAGACGGTTTGGTGTAGTGGTTAAATGTTGGCCAAGCTAGGACACTGTGAGTTCTAATCCTGCCTTATGGATGAGAGCCAGCTGGCCACTTACCAGGAGATGGGGAGTTCTAGCCCCATCTTAGGCAAGAAAGCCGAAGGGTGACTTGAAGCCAATCACCAGGAGACAGGGAATGCTAGTCTTGGCTTAGGTATGAAAGCTGGCTGGATGACTATGGGCCTTTCACCAAGAGATGCTGAGTTCTAATCCTGCCTTATGGGTGAGAACCAGTTGGGTGACTTTGAGCCAATCACCAGGAGATGGGGAGTTCTAGTCCTGCCTTAGGTATAAGAGCTAGTTGGGCGACTTTGAGCCAATGGTTAGGAGGTAGTGAGTTCTAGTCCAGCTTTTTGGCTGACTTTGGGCCAAAGGAAACGGTGAGTTCTAGTCCCACCTTAGGCATAAAAGCTGGCTGGGGGACTTTGGTCCAGTCAATCTCTCAACTCAGCCCACCTCAAAGGATTGATATGGCCAAAACAAAGAGAAGGGAACATTATGTATGCTTACCATCTTGAACTACTTATCAAATAATAAAGGCGGGATGAATACCTAATAATAGATACATACGGTGCTTTTTTTCATTTAGGTGTACAGATGCACGTCAACTCTAACGCACGTGAAGTCTACCGTAAAGCCTAAATGTTTAAATCCATGTGCCTGTTATAAAAGACATGTGGATTACACACGATGAAGAGAGAGAAGAGCTTTAGCAGATTACGGCAAAGCAACTTGGAGGATCTAACGAAGACCACCGTTGTGCTGGAGCGGTCGTTTGAGGGACGGCTGCCAAATCAGACTTTCTTCGCCGTATTAAATATCAACCGATTAAATCTGTTCACAGGTTGAAGAAGGCAACTTGAGCACCTGTCACAACAATGACATCATTTTCAGCCTGTTCAAATATTATGATAAAAAACGGTTTCCATAGGCAGATCCTTTTCTCTTCTCCAGAATCCTTGCGAAGACCCTAACAAAAGCTTCGGCTTCTGTTTTCAATCAGCAGCCGTTCCATTTTGCTCAAATCAATACCTGCAGTTAAACTCAACCCTATTTGGTTGAAAAGAACCAACTTCAAGGCACAGGCTAGGGTTTGTTTTTTTATTTAAAAAAAAAGGTATTGTCCCGAACGAAGATGCTTATATGAAAGAGCCCAACTGTATACAGGGAGTCCTTGACTTACAACAGTTCATTTAGGGACCATTAGAAATTACAGAAAGTGGACTCGGAGGACTATGCAATCTGGCACAAATGGTATGAATGGATAGAGAACAGATATAAGATGTGAAGACTAACTGTAAGAGACCTTAAGAAAGTGATTTGTAAATATGTAAAATATATAGGAATATATGATAGAATTAATTATTGATAAAGATAATAGTTATTGGTAGTTGTATATTAAATGTATTAAGACTTATAAGCTAACAATATTTATAGATGTCAAAATGCTGTTGAAAATGTGACTATGATTTGAGTTGTATTGGTGAAAAACACCATAAAAATCTATTAACAAAAAAGAAAAGAAATTACAGCGGCACGGAAGGGACAGCTTTTAACAGTTACAACCTGTAATCCCCATGGTCACATGATCAAAATTCAGGTGTTTGGCAACCGGTTCGCACTTATGACCATTGCAGTGTGCCACGGTCATGTGATCACATTTTGCGACCTTCTGACAAGCCAAGTCCATGGGGAAGCCAGGTTCACTGAACAAGCATGTTTCTAATTTAACAACTGCAGGGATTCACTTCACCAATGTGGCAAGAAAGGTCGTCAAATGAGGCAAAACTCACTTAAACCAGTTTCTTACTTTGCAACCTAAATTCTGGGTTTAATTGCTGTCATAAGTCAAGGACTACTTGTATTCGAAAAGAAGCCAAGAGGAATATTGCTACGCAGATGACTCCAGGACCCTATGCCCACTACACAGAAGTCCAGGTCAAGCATTTACAGGTCCTCCCTGACTTACAACCATTCGTTCAGTGACTGTTTGAAGTTACAGTGAGGCTGAAAAAACTTACTTACGACCGATCCTCACGCTTACAACCTTCGTAGCATTTCCACAGACGCCTAATCCAAATTCAGGTGTTTGGTAATGGGAACGTATTTACAACTGCTGCAGCATCCTGGGGTCCCCCTTTGCGACCTTCACGGTCAGCTTCTGACATGCAAAGTCAACAGGGGAACGACGGATTTGCTTAGGGACTGCTAGTTTCACTTAATGACTGCCGTGATTTACTCAACAATCCTGGCCCAAAAAAGGTTGTAAAATCAGGCATGGTTTACTCCACAATTTCCTTGCTTAGCGATGGAGGGGAGGGGTTTTCTTTTAAAATTATTTTAATATTACTGTGTATTATTTTTTCCATGTTGTGTTTTTTATTGTCTGTAAGCCGCCTAGAGTCACTTGGAGTGAGTAGGCGGCTACACAAATTCTCCAAATAAGTAAATAAATGGAAATTCTGTCCCCAGCTGTAGTCATAAAGCGAGAACTACCTGTAGCTACCGACCTCCAATCACAGGTAATGATCCTGATGTATAGGTCTTAGGGAGGCTGGACATACCACAAGCCCCCACACGCATAGACGTAAGACACACATGCAATTAGTAAACTGAGTTTATTCCAAAAGTGACAAAGAGGCAATCAAATTCACTGAAGCAGTCCATGGTACAACTAACCTGGGGGGGGGGGAAATCCATCTGAACTACTACATCCCAAACCAAAACCCACCAAGACTGGAGAAGAAGGAAGAATATTAAACTGCTTCATCCCATAGTTGAAAGAATGATACGTATCCACGGCAGGAACGTTTGTGCAACGCTGCGGTTAACTGTTGGGCTGGCACAAGGGAGCCCCAGTTAATGTCCATCCTCAGCCACGAAAGCTTCTTAGGAGTCTTCTGGCCACGTATTTGCTTTCAGAACAACCTATCCCACCGGTTTGCTGTGCATAAGGTGGGGAAGGGGTGGGGGGTTGAGAGAAATACAGTATCTAGGACAGTGATGGCGAACCTTTTTGTTGTGGTGTGCTGAAAGTGCACGCGCCCCGGCACCCACGATGCAATGTGCCCTGCCCCCTGCGCATGCGCATAACACCCCTGTTCCTTTACCTGCACTGTGCATGCTCACGCCTCCCAGCTGATTTTCGGTCCGTTTTGAGGCCATTTTCGCCCTCCCAGAGGCTCGAGGGAAGCCTCCGCAGCCTCGGGAGGCTGAAAAATGGGCTTTCTGGAAATACCGGAAGTGCCCGTTTTCAGCCTCCGGAGAGCCTCTGGAGGCTAAAACGGGCCCATTTCGGCACTTCCGATATTTCCGGAAGGCCTGTTTTTCGGCCTCCCGAGGCTGCGGAGGCTTCCCTGGGAAGGTGCAGGCATGCGCAATGCAGGTAAGTTGGGCTGGGGTTCACATGCCCGCACAAATGGCTTTGCGTGCCACCTGTGGCGCACATGCCATAGGTTCCCCATCACGGATCTAGGACATCCTGAGCTCCTATCTGAAAGGAAGGATATAAATCTAACAAATAATTAAGGATCCACTGACATTTGGGTATCCAAAGGAGCATTCCAGATTATTAAGGGCTGGAGACTAAAACATATGATTGCAGGAATTGGATGTGTCTAGTCTAATGAAAAGAAGGAGTCGGGGTGACATGATAGCAGGGTTCCAATATCTGGGGGGGAGGATGCCACAAAGAAGGAGTTCATCTATTCTCCAAAGCACATGACGGCAAGAAAAGAAACAACGGATGGAAACTCATCAAGGAGAGAAGCAACCAGGAACGAAAGAGAAACTTCCTAAGAGTGAAGACAATTCACCAGTGGAACTGCTTTGCCTTCAGAAGTTGTGGCTGCTCCATCCATGGAGGTTTTTAACAAGAGGCTGGACAGCCGTTTGTCTGGAATGGTACAGTGTCTTCTGATTGAACAGAGGGTTGGACTAGATGAGCTCGAAGGCCCCTTCCAACTCTGTTATTCTATAGCACTTAAGACTTCTATAATGCCTCACAGGCCTTTTACAGCCCACTTTGAGTGGTTTACAGAATCAGCATACTGCCTGTCTATAAATATCAAAGGAATAGAAGGGCTTCAATCCATACCAGAATTTTATCCCCCATGCTGGCTCCATACAGTGCACACTGGTGACCTGTAAGGTCACAAAATTGCCTTCTTTTACTGTAGACTCTGCGTAATGTCTTCCAAAGAATAGCAAGTATTGACAAGAAGCGTCAGAGGCCTGGGATCTAATGATCTTCTGAGGACTCCATTTGTCCCGCTGACATAATCTTTTATAGAATAGGTTCCATTATAGTTTATTTCTCCTGCCTTCCCTCATCAGGCCAGCTTTCAAAAGACAATTAGCAGACTTCCAGAAGAGAAATGGAATGGGGCCAACTTACTATTATAGCGCATACAAAATAAATCAATATCCTGACATGAATTAAAACAGACCAGACAAGCATTCGGGAAACCATGTCCAATCAGCAATCAGCCACTGCTAACTAAAGCTCAAATTCAGACAATTAAATTGCAAAGATCGTCTTCGAGGAACAGCTCAAAGACCATGACTAGTTAAATAACTGCCAGCATCTTGTATTGATTTTAAAACTCCCATTTTGACTTTAAATACCATAAACCAAAGCACGGCTTTGATGAGATCAATTGACTGTGGAAGTCCATTTTGATAATCAGCCGTTATTAACAATAAACGGAGCCCTCAAATATGTCAACATCATTTAAAAGACTCTGGATTGGGAAGCAACATAAGAAACAATTCATTTCTACTTTTTGCAATGGCCATATGTGCAATGCCCAGTTTTTTTGGGGGGGAGAGGAATTACACCTTTAAAGACTGTCTTCTTATATGTATAAGCCTATGCAAAGTCAGTGCTATCCATGACAGTGTTTCTCAACCTTGGCCATTTTAAGATCCGTGGACTTCAACTCCCAGAATTACCCAGGCAGCATGGCTGGTTGGGGAATTCTGGGAGTTGAAGTCCACCTGTCTTAAAGAGGTCATGGTGGACAAACAATGCAGTAAGATCTTTCTTCTTCAAAGAAGATATTTACAACGGCAAGTATGTTATCCTTACCTAGAGAATTTCCTTTGCTATTAGCAATCAGGACCAACTCTAATGTATTATTTATTTGTTTGTTCAATTTCTATAGTCACCCAATTCAATGAAGTGACTCTGATCCAAATTCTAAGTCGAGGTCCCCAAACTTGGCAAACTTAAGTCTTGTGGACTTCAACTCCCAGACTTCTCCAGCCAACATACCTGGCTGGAGAATTCTGGGAGTTGAAGTCCACAAGTCTTAAAGTTGCAAAGTTTGGAGATCTAACCTTATTTACCCACTATCGCTATTATTTTATTCATTCATTTCAGTTTATATGCTTACCTATCAGGTAACAAAATTCTGGGCAGTCCTAACATTTAAAAAAAAACAACGAAGAGATACACATTATTTAAAAAAAACAAAAACTAACGGTGGAGAGAAGAAACACAACGGGGTGTGCAAATACACATCTCACATCTCCCCACAGGGCAAGGATCAAAATTCACTTGACATAAACATTAACGCAATGACGGCCCGTGGAAGATCCTGGCTCGATGCCCCGAGGAATCTTAATTTATCTTTAGTTATACAGCATTATTCACTGCTTTAAACTTTAGATCAGAACATCATTTATCCTTCTGCCTTATATGTACAAGCGTGGCTCCCAAAGCTGCTGTAGGTTGCGTCGAACGTTTTAGCATAAAAAAGCATTTCAAAGGTTTTTTTTTTAAAAAAATGGACAGAAGCTCACCCTTTCATCGTCTTTCAAGCAAAAGTCAAAAGCTAATAGTCAACCTCAGAATAACGGACTGGTTCTTATGTGAATTATGAGCCAATTCAGACAAACCACAACTGCAAGTTTCCTGTGCCTGATATCCATTGGGCCATTCATAAGAAAAGGGAATAGGGAGTGTTGTTCTTTTGACTTGTGACATGGCGCCTGACAGAGAGGCGGGGAAATAGAGTTTCTTTTAAGCCTTTTTTTTTTTTAAAGAAAAATAATAGCCAAGTAAGATTTCCGTATAATTAATTGATGTTTGTAGTGTTTTTCCTATGTCTAGAAATGACCCTGATTATTTAGTTCTCTAAATCCTATTTTAGCATTCTCTATAGCAGGGGTGTCAAACTCGCAGCCCGCGGGCCAATTGCGGCCCACAGGACGATATCCTGTGGCCCCCACCGTGATATGAAAGTATAATATTAGTGCGGCCCGCAGGAGGAACAGACCTCTGAAGGAAGTCCCGCCCGCCGTTCCTCGTCGTGGCTTCTTCTACGCCCTGAACTTTAACAAGTCCGAGTACAGGTCCAGACTTACTGATGATCATCTTCAAGCCATAACTGAGGGTCTCAAGTGCCTCCTCTCTCAAGCCAAATGTGGCTCAGATATGTGAGAGGAAGCGTTGTCAAGTCTCTGGCAGCAAGGAGTAAGCCGGAGAAGCCACGTTCTGAGGAACTGTCCATGATCCTCATTCAATGTTCAGGACAGTTCGTGTATTGGAGAAATCATTAACTGTTGATGACATTTGAGGATATTTTTTTAACAACGTTTTTTTTGTGGAATCCCTTATGCGGCCCAGCCTCCCCCAGCCTCTGCCTCCAGCGGCCCCCAGGTAAATTGAGTTTGAGACCCCTGCTCTATTGCAAGGGTCTTCAAACATGGCAAGTTTAAGACTTGTGGACTTTCAACTCGCAGAATTCCTGAGCTAACATGACTGGAGGAGGAATTTTGGGAGTTGAAGTCCACCAGTCTTAAAGCTGTCAAGTTTGAAGACCCCTGATCTATAGGTAGCAGAGATATTCAGCAGGTTCTGACCGGTTCTGGAGAACTGGCGGAAATTTTGAGCCGTTTGGAGAACTGGCAAATCCCACCTCTGACTGGCCCCGCCAGCCCCATCTATTCTCCGCCTCAGCTGATCCCAGCTGATCGGCTGGGTCTCCTTTTGTTGCCCCGCACAGGAGAACAGAGCTGGAAAGCAGGTTAGTGGGATGGGGAGGGAATGGGGAATTTTGCAGTATCCTTCCCCTGCCACGCCCACCAAGCCACGCCCACAGTTGTAAAAAAAAAATAATGAATCCCACCACTGATTGGTAGTCCTCGACTTACGACCACAATTGAACCAAATTTTTCCTTTCCCAAGCAAGACAGTTGTTGAGTTTTGCTGCATTTTACACTCTTTCTCACCACAGTTAAGGGACTCACTGCAGCCGTTAAGTTAGTAACACTGTTGTTAAGTGAATCTGGCTTCCCCATTGACTTTGCTGGTCAGAAAGTCCCAAAAGGGGATCATGTGACCACCACCCCCAGGACACTACAAGCGTCCTAAGCACATGCCAGTTGTCAAGCACCTGAATCCTGTCAAGCATTTTGATCAAATGATCACGGGGATGCTGCAACAGACGTTAAGTGTGAAAAATGGTCATAAGTAACCTTTTTCCAGCGCTGGGATTAACATCGAACGCTCACTAAATGAGTGGCTGAAAGTTGAGGATTAGCTGTGCTGATCACTTAATCCTAAGGACTGAGTTGCCAATCTCAACTATGGCTGCTAAACGAGAACTACTATTGTGTTGTATTCCATTTCTAACCCCAACATAAATATGATTGGATGGATGGATGGACGGATGGACGGATGGATGGACGGACCCCACTGAAATTCATTGCACAGCCACATTTGAAGAGAATCCTGCTGGCTGACAACTAACACACTCAAGGTCATGCCCAGGGAAAATGTGAGATAATTACAGTTTTAAGGAAGCTAGGATGCAGAAGGAGATGTTTTTTCCCCCCTGGTAAAAGGCACGATTATGCAAAGATAGCAAAACTCAGGAGGAGTCTCATAATAACCTTTCTAACCAATCTTATTCACAGGCATGCCCTTTTCAGTTCCTCATTCAGATTTTTTCTGGCGGACGCCAAAACTCTTGCTACCTATGCAAAGATACCTGGCTGATTTATGATACTGTCCACAAGGGAGCTTTAAAGCTGGTAATTTCTCCGGCAGAACAAGCTTCATCACGACAGTCAAGTGAGGCATGTAACACCAGGAGAAAAAAAAAAGAGAGAGAGAGAAAGCCACAAATACGATATACCTTCTTCTCCTGTTTTGCACACGTAACGTCAGCCTGGCCGTCAATTTTTTTTTCTTCTTTCAAGCTTGCTGCCAGCTACCATGGAAACGGGGAGGGGGGGAGGAGCAATGGGTATTTGGGATGGGAAGCGTGCAGGTGGGGGAAGAATAAATATCCACTGACCTAAGCGCTAAGGAATTATTACAGAGGAATTATGGAGTCTCTCAACTGCACCTCTATAACTGACTGGTTCGGTTCTGCAACCCAACAGGACGGACAGAGACTTCGGGGAGTAATTAGGACTGCAGAAAAAACAATGGCTACCAACCTGCCTTCCATGGAGGACCTGCATCCTGCACCCTGAGTCAAAAAGAGGGCTGTGAAAATATCTACACACCCCTCACATCCAAGAAATAAACTGTTTCAACTCCTTCCCTCAAAACGGCGCCATAGAGCCCTGCACACCAGAACACAACTAAACACAAGGACAGGTTTTCCCCGAAAGCCATCACTCTGCCAAACAAACAATTCCCTCAACACTCTCCAACTATTTACAAAGTCTGCACTACTATCACTATTAATCTTCTCATCACTCCTTATCACCCATCTCCTCCCACTTGTGACTGTATGGCTGTAACTTGGTCGCTTGTATCCTTACAATCTATATGGACTGTTTCCTAATATGATTTGATTGCTTATTGTACCCTATGACTATTATTAGGTGTTGTCCCTGATGATTCTTGACTCTTGACGAACGTCTCTTTTCTTTTATGTACACTGAGAGCAAATGCACCAAAGACAAATTCCTTGTGTGTCCCATCACACTTGGCCAATAAAGTATTCTATTCTATTCTATTCTATTCTATTCTATTCTATTCTATTCTATTCTATTCTATTCTATTCTATT
>NW_020769486.1:627606-640767 GCF_900518735.1 Pseudonaja textilis | reverse complement strand
TTCTATTCTATTCTATTCTATTCTATTCTATTCTATTCTATTCTATTTCTAATAATTCTAATTCTAATAATTCTAATTCTAATAATTCTAATTCTATTCTAATTCTAATAATTCTAATTCTAATTCTAATTCTAATTCTAATTCTAATTCTAATTCTAATTCTAATTCTAATTCTAATTCTATTCTATTCTATTCTAGCATGCAAGAAAGCACAGAGCACCTGGACTAGAGACGTTCTCAAAACAACTTCCTGGAGGATGATTGGATTCTGTCTGCCTAATTCCTGGGGGTGGGAGGGCTCTGGGGTGATTTTCAATTTGTAATCTTAGCGCACACTTGCTTCAGATCTTGCCTGATTTTGCTGCTTTCAGATCTTGCCTAGTCAAGGTCCCTTTTCTCTTTATGTTCATGGAGTCAAGAGTTTTCTCTCCTGGGAAGTGACTGTGGGGCAGTTCTGACACACATCTTCTTCACGGCGCTAGAACATTGCACAAATTCGAAATACAGGAAGGAAATTGCTCCCAGTCTCATAAAAATATTACTATGTGACACGTGTGAAATTGCTTGAACAGGTTTTCTTTCATTCCTAGTAAACTACCAGTTGGCTCAACCCACAGATATGAGGAAGGAAATACAAGATCATCTAGGAATTCTACATCAAAAGAGAAATTATGTTGAAAACAGACTGCGAAAGCGATGTTACAGATTTCCAAATCCAGGCAGATAGCCTGGATTACCAATTTGGTAATCTATACAGGTAGTTCCCGAACTTGGGATCACAACTGAGTCCAAAATTTCCATTTGCAAAGCAAGACACTTGTTAAATGACTTTTGCCCCATTTTACTGTCTTTCTTGCTATAGTTGTTAAGTGAATCATTGCAGTTATTAAGTTACTAACATGGTGAAGTGAATCTGGTTTCCCCATTCATTTTGCTTGCCAGAAAGCCACAAAGAGGGGATCACGTGACTCTGGGACACTGCGACCGTCATAAATATGAGCCAGTGGCTTAGCATCCGAATTTTGATCATGTGACCAAGGGGGTGCTGCAACGGTCATAACTGTGAAGAATGGTCGTAAGTCACATTTTTCAGTGCTGTTGTAACTTCGAACGGACAGTAAATGAATGGTTGTAAGTCGAGAACTTTCTACCCGAAATCTTAGAATGGTAGGAGATGCTGTTAACAAAAAAATGTTCTCAGTTATACTTTCCATTCTGTAAAAAGGATATTCAGGCTGCTTTCCCAGAGAACAAAAAAAAAAAAAAACCCCATAAAAAGATTCAGGAAAGGATGAAATTTAAAAGACAAAAAAAGTATAATCAGCAACTCTTTGAAAAACAAATGCCTTTTACAAAGACAACAGGCAATTCCTTTGTACTTTATAAATATTAAATTACATAAAAATAGAGTAGGATTTCATTCAAGCATCCGGCCTGTTTTAAGGACACTCAGTTTTAACCTCAGGAAGAAGCAGGCTTGCGTCAAATTGGTGGTGGTGGGGAAGACATATAAGAAAATATTAGTCTCTGTGCCTAAGGTGGGATTAGAACTCGCAGCCTTGCTGGTTGCAGAGCCACATCTGCAGGCCTTTCTAACTAAGCCATGCCATGTCACATGCCAGCCAGCCAGCTGCGACCGCCTCGGCAGGCAGGAAGTTCCTATCAACATCTCAAGAAAGATTATTGCAAGAAACCGGAAAGCTGAGTGCACACACCTTGAAGAAATCGCAGTGTGAGAACAAGCAGCCAACGTTTGAGAAATCTGGTTTTACTGTGACTGCGAGGAAAAAGATGGGGTAATTAGAAAATTATGGGAGTTTAACTACTTCATTTACCACAGTTCTACGCCGCCCATCTCACCTGAGTGACCAAGTTACTTTGCCTTATCTTGGACAATGGCAAATATTTCTGCATTTTAAATGTGAAACCATAGATGTGAAACCATAAATTTGCATTTATTTAAATGTTTATTTTATTGCATTTATTTAGCTACCTGAAATTGAACAAAGTCTTTTATTCAAACTGTCAATCATGTCAATATTTTAATGTATTATATCCATAGATAGATTAGACCAGTGGTCTCCAAACTTGGCAACTTTAAGACTTGTGGACTTCAACTCCCCGAAGTCTTAAAGTTGCCAAGTTTGGGGACCCCTGGATTAGACAGATGGATCAGGGGTCTTCAAACTTGACAGCTTTAAGACTTGTGGACTTCAACTCCCAGAATTCCTGCTCCAGTCATGTTAGCTCAGGAATTCTGGGAGTTGAAGTCCACAAGTCTTAAAGCTGCCAAGTTTGAAGACCCTTGGATTAGATAGATAGATGGATGAATGGATGTATATATTAAACAAAGGGCCTTCAAACTTGGCAAGCTTAAAACTTGTGGACTTCAACTCCCAGAATTCCTGAGCTAACATGACTGGAGATGGAATTCTGGGAGTTGAAGTCCACAAGTCTTAATGCCGTCAAGTTTGAAGACCCCTGTATTAAACCTTCAAGATGTAAAAGTAACCTTCCCTATTGATATAGCAGTCCCGCAAGTAGTACAAATTCTGAGCTAAAGTTACTGGTATGAAGACAATGTTTACCACTCCTGAGAAGGGTAAAAATTATCTTGAAATGAATCTTATCTGGCAGCAAGTCTGCTATTCACCATTCTTCCGCTTTAGATGTAAATGTTGCAAATTAAAAAAGGCCCTGCAAAGATACATGCAGGACCAAGATTTTCCACATTTTCCAGGGAGAAACTGACTTTTTAGTTGCTTTATTGCGCACTTCAACATTACAGATAGTCCTCGACTTACAATCATTTGTTTAGTGACCGTTCGAAATTACAACAGCACTGAAAAAAGTGACTTATGACTGTTTGTCTCATGGCCACGTGATCAAAATCTGCATACTTGGCAACTGGCTCGTATTTATGACGCCTGATACTATCTGGGGTCAAGTGATCCCCTTTTGCGGCCTTCTGACAACCAAAGTCAATGGGAAAGCCAGATAGTCACCTCACAACCATGTTACTAACTGCACTGATTGACTTAACAACGGTGGAAAAAGAAAGGTCTTAAAATGGGGCAAAACTCACTTAATAGCCTCACTCAGCAACAGAAATGTTGGGCTCACTTTGGGTCATAAGTCAAGAACTACCTATATGTACCACAGTGCTGTTCCCTACATCAACCAGGCAACTAATTCTTGCAAATTATCATGGACAGGGGCTTGTGAGCAATAAAACTGTGGCACGTAGTTCAGGAGCCTTAGACTATTTAAAAAATGATTTTGTAAGCTAGAAAAATAGGGAAGAGACATTTACCTTTTAATTACCCAGAAGGGAAAACAAAAGATTAACCCTTGTGGAATGCCTAAGAGAGAACTTGGGCCAAGTAGGCATCCTTCCAATATATTTGTTTATTGATACAATGCTTTGTCCACTTGAATCCCAAGGGACTGTAGGCGGTGTATAGGTCTAAAATGCGTTTTTACACAACATTTCATTATGTGATTTGTTAGTGTTGGCTACTGCTACTGTTTTAATCTTGTTTACATGCGGGAGGACTGTAAGATGAGCAGTTACTGGATGTCTGGAGCATCACAGCAGCCTAATAAAATAAATAACATTAAATTAATACAAAATCTAATAGAAGAAACCACGAAGGTCGTAGTTCTCTCTGAAGGCCAGGAGAATAGGAGTCATCCTGTATTCCATCATATTCCTGAGACAGGAAGGAACCATTAGTGGACAGAGATGACCCACAATGGGTAGGCAACATTTACCTGCGAAAGATAACTTCTTGCAGGAGACGAGCAGGCTGAGTTGGAAGGTGGGGTTAAATGTGTCATTAGTTTGGAGTCGCTGCGTTGCCTCAAGAGACCAAAGTCCTACCCTCCCCACCCATGAATTCCATTGACATTTATCTAATGCCAGTTTAGCTTCATTAGTTGATTGGAGTCTTGTACAGGTAGCCCTAGACTTAATTAATGTTGCTAAGTGAAACGTTTGTTAAGTGAGTTTTGCCCCATTTTATGACTTTTCTTGCCATTGCTGATAAGTGAATCATTGAAATTAGGTTAGTAATATGGCGGTTAAGTGAATCCGGCTTCCCTTTTGATTTTGCTTGTCAGGAGGTCGCAAAAGCGGATCACGTTGACCCCAGGACACTGCAATGCCAATGAAACAGTTGCCAAGCATCCAAATTTGGATCGTGGGGATGCTGCAACAGTCTGAAGTATGAAAAACAGGGATAAGTCACTTCTTTCAGTGCCGCTGTAACTTTGAAAGGTCGCCAAACAAATGGCTACCCGTATGTATTTTTTTGGCATAAGGTTGTCCATTTTGCCATAGCAGTTCTAGATGGCTGACAAGATGGCGAGGCACAAATAACCAAAACAAAAACTAAAATATACAGAACCCATAATGACCATCGAGTTAAAAAAATAAATCTGAAAAGGTAAAAGCACAACAGGTCACTTATTTGGGGTCCACTGAAATTTACCAAAGATGGCTGGGTGGAATAAAGAGGCACCACATTCAAGGCAGCCCAACGCATAGGGAGGGAATTATAGTAAATTCAACACGCGAAAAATATAAAACTGACCATCCTATCATGCCAGAATTCCGGAGACTTCTGACTCCTGTAATATGCAGATTTGTCTGACTGTAAGACAGATTATAAATGTAATCGACAACGGATGCCTACACAGGCTCTACTTCTAAACAAACACAGCAAATAAAATTACATATGCTCACCCAGGCAGCTTTATTCTGAATTTTAGAAAAGAGCTTTAGATGGTGGAACATTTTATGGGATGAAGGTACACCGATTAATAGGGGTAGAGAATGGGCATGTCAAAAAAAAAAGAGGAGTTTTAATGAGGTCCTAATTCACCTCCTCCAAAACCCAATTCAACCTGTTTCTATTTCAGAACAGAGAACGGAGACAGGTCTAAAACTGAAGCTGAAAATAAAGGAGAAATCCACAATTTAACTGCAAGATCTATTAACCTCCTGCAGTGTTGTTATGACTTCTACGGTGAAAGATGGTTTTATTTATGCATCCAAACAGTTGTGGTTACCAGTGGTAACCACGCGGTGAAGGAATGTGACTTCAGTTTATTTTATAGCTACTCGGGTCGTAATGCACACAGATACATAGCATTTTAGGGCTCTTCAAGTCCCAGGAAAACAGATATGTTTAGATTTAGGACCAAGTGCATCTTTCTAAATGGGGTCTTGTTTTCCTTGTGGATTTGCATACTTTTGGCCCCCATCCTTCCTGCCCCTTAACAAAAGCATAGAACAAACAGTTGAGGAAGAATAAATGTGACTAACTGCCTGTTGATGAGAAATGGATACACAATGCCAGCCTACCGTATATATCCTGCTTACAAATGTACTATTAATCTTTTATTAAACACAATTGCCGTACTCCGCTTACCGATCATCCTCCAAGAAAGACACGGGTTTCATTTAATCCACACTTTTTTTCTTACATACACTGGGAATTGTGTCTTATGGGACAAACTTCACAAACTTCTGAGGTCTGAAAGCAATTCTGACTTAGCAGAAGCGACGATGTACAACTTTATTTTTGCTGGCTAGAAGATAGAGTAACAAAGTTGGAAGCGACCCTCCTGCTGAAATGGTATATAGGAGACCCTATACCATTTCAGAAAAAAATGGCTGCGCAGCCTCTTCTTAAAAACAACTTCTGGAGGCAAGCTGATTAATTGTAGTCACTGTCAACTTTTAGTAAGCTTCCGTCCATTATGCCCACCCACACCCAAATATTTTCAGCACTATGAAACGAATTAATGCATTTGAAAGAGGGCTCCTACCTTGGCTTTTTTTCAGCATTTCATTCATCCTACTAATCTCTATTATTGTGCATTTCCTCAGTTTCTGTATCCGCTACAATGCACCCAGAAAAACCACAGCTTTTATCTGCATAAAAGACTATAATTCAAAACAAGATGAGAAAATCTATGTGGTCCCTAGGAGTTGAAAAGAACTGAATGGCCCATTATCAACAGGAAAACAACACAAACACACAATGGCTCCAACTCCATGTCAAACCTTGGTCTGAACCAGTATAAGGCTTTCTGCCTGAACAGAGGGTTGGACTAGAAGACCTCCAGGGTCCCTTCCAATTCTGTTATTCTGTTAATTAATACACGGGAGGTATGTATAAGAGGTATGGGAACGATGCCTAATTTTAGGCATGCAAAAATATTAAGACGTTTTAGCTGAATGTCATTTATTTACTTACTTACTTACTTAGGCTTTATTTCAGATTTAATTCATCTCATTACTTTGTCCAAATAGGAGATGAAGTAGACAGGGGCGAGGGGTACTGTGATATAAAATACCAATTCATTGTATTTTATGCCCCTTTTCGAAAACAAATCTAATTTAGTTTTACGTTATTTAGCTTAGTTACTTGTCATTGCACCTCTTATAACGAAATTAAATGCCATCTTCAGTGTACATTATAACTATACAAATAAAACATAAACACACAACCTTTGCATTCTACTGTTGTATCATCTGCAAATTAAGCAATAGTATATACTAGCGTGAGTGGGAATGCAGTCATGCACCTAAAGAGTTTTGGACTGCCATTTGTCAGAAATGGTGTAGGGTCTCCCGCTTGGGCAGGGGGTTGGACTAAATGACCTACAAAGTCCCTTCCAGCTCTGATTATCTGTTACCTGTTAAGTATAGAGTAAGGGACTCAACACGCAACCCTGTGGTGTACTATTTACTATTTTGTTCTGGGGAGAAATATTTCTCAAAATGACCACACATTTCAAGACATTGCCAGCATTTTTATTCTGAACTGACGTGTGTGTTTATATATTCAGATATAAAACTATCACTCAAACAGCCAGCCGTCTCTTCTTGTAAGCCTTGATTGTATACCTCTGTCCTCCATGTAAATACAACTTATTCTGATTAATGTTTTGCCCTAAATTCTGCAAAGGATAAAGGAGAAGGGGATAACATTCCTCCAGCACACCCAATCCCAGTGCATATGACGCCCCATGAATTACATTAAATGGAATTTTAAGATAGAAACAAAAGTGCATCAGATTCTGCCCAAATCACCAGAGGCTTAAAAATTAGATACCACCATCAATTCTGAAGAGAGAGAAAGCATACATGAATGAAGTTTAAACCAAGGACACGTCACAATATTACCAACCCGGAATAAAGACTGCAATCTGCCTTTCTATCCTAAATTTATTGTAGGCTCCGGCAAATTTACATTCAAATAAAATGCTCCATGTTGTAATTTCATTTGCTTTCCCAGGTCTGGTGTGTGCACTGTCCACGCATTCAGAAACTGTTATGGGTGCTCTGAGCACGCTTGATGGAATGGAAAGTCCCCAGTCAACCTTCCTCTCCAAGCTTCAGTGCCCCTCTGCTAAAGGAGACGATCACTCTCAGCATTATCTTCAAAAATTCATAATATGCAGCAAGCACTTCTGGAGAGCCGCTAATGTCGGTTTGGTCAAGGCATATGAGTTGCAATTGCTTAGAAACAGGATTCTTAAAGTGTTTGCTACACATCGTCCATAGCATTCCGGTTTATTTAAAAAAAACATAGCGAAAACTTTCAAGCAATCTCCCAAACAGTAATTTTTCATTCACTGAACTGAATAATTTGGTCTAAAATATCTTTTTTTTTAAATGTAACACCCACCCACCCACCCACTCCACACACACTTGCTTATCCTGCCCTCACCAACATTCACCACCTCTGGCTAATAATATAAAGGAAGTCAGTCTGCAAATCTCTAAGCAAACATCAGCCTCCCTATATCACATCTGGAGACTCATCACTGGATATTTTTCTTACTGATGCTTTAAGGCCATAAAAGTTTCCCTGCTCATTATTTTTACACATTTCAAAGATCTGTAGCCGTATACAAAATGGCATCTATCTGACAATGCTTCATGCTAATGATTTCTAACATTATATTCCTTCCTCTTTTGATGCAAAACAGCCTATATTTCTTCTGCTCAACCAGTACAGTCTATTTGGATAATTTGTTGTAGTTTGGACACACCTATTAATATTCAGTCATCTGCATTATTTCAGCTCTACTTTGTAAACATATTATGACATTGAGACTTACAATCCTTGATTTACAACCATAAATGAGCCCAAAATTTCCGGTGCTAAGCCAGACAGTGAATTCTGTCCCATTTTACGACTTTTCTTGACACCTTTATTAAGGGAATCACTGCAGTTGTTAAGTTAGTAGCACGGCTGTTAACTGAATCTGGCTTCCCCGTTGACTTTGCTTGCCAGATCACAAAAAGGGGATCACATGACCCACTGAACATGGGACACCGAAACCGTCATAAACACGAGCCAGTTGCCAAGCGTCCAAATTTTGATCACACGATTATAGGGATGATGTGATGGTCACAAGTGTGAAAAATGGTTGCCTCTTTTTTCAGTGCCACTGAAATTCTGAAGAGTCACGAAATGAATGGCTATAAGTCAAGGACTTCCTGTGCTGACACAGTCAAACCACAGAACAGAATACGCCAATGGTAAGAATATTCAAGCCCTTCACCGTTTGCCTGATAGAACTTTATTTTCTTTCAGTACATAAAAGATTCTATTTAGTTCTACCATTATATTTGAAGTGCATTTGATTATGTGTGTGTGTATGTGTGTGTGTGTGTATGAATATGTATTCCACTTTAATTGAAGGGCTATTAGGAGTCTGCAATTTTTATCAGCAATTATGTCTCCATCTTCAAACATACATTTTTTTCTGAATATAATGCTCAGGAAAAAGGCTCATAATCTCCTTAGCTGGTAGTGTCCAATATTTTCATTTTAGCAGTGCCAGCCCCCAAGAAAGAAAGGCAGACTATGCGTAGGCTTTAGATCAGGGTGGGCAACAGAGCCAGGAATTCTGGGAGTTGAAGTCCACAGGTCGTAAAGGGGCCCACAGTTGCCCACCCCTGCTTTAGCTGACGTTTGAAGCCCAGAGACTATAATCAAGCAGCAGAACGGGACTTCCTTCCACGCTTTGCTACTTCCTGCCTCTCCAAGGCGCAAAAGAGGAAGGGGAAACATCTTTCCAACCCTCCAGCTTGCCTTCTAATCCCGAAACCAGGGAGGAGGAGGAGGAGGAGGAGGAGGCCAAGGCTGGCATAAAGCTAGTAAGCTGAATTCCCTCCTGGTTTCTGCAGTTACAAAATTAGAAAAAGATTTTGCTCTTCATCTTTAAAATAGCACATATGGTACTCATTCACAGCACGCATCATTTTAATGACTTGAGATACGGGCATCATTGCAATCGGCAAAGTAAAAAAAGCTTGGAAATCTTTTAACAGCCCAGCCAATCAATCAAACCCTTAGCTTTTATTTGTATTTCACATTTATTATTACAACTCCAGGCAGTTAACTTACCTAACAACCCACCTTCCTCTTATTTTTTTCCACAACAACACCCCTGTGAGGTGGGTTTGGCTGAGAGAGTGACCGGCCCAAGGTCACCCAGCCAGTTTTCCTGCCTAAGATGGGACTTGAACTCCCCGTCTCCTGGTGATTGGCCTAAAGTCCTCCAGCCAGCTTTCAAGTCCAAAGCGGGACTAGAACTCAGTCGACTGTCGATTGTTCCAAAGTTACCTAGCTGGCTTTCCCGCCTAAGGCAGAGTTAGAACTCACCATCTTCTGATAATTGGCCCAAAGTCACCTGGCCGGCTTTCCCACTTAAGGCTGGATTTGAACTCCCTGCCTGCTAGTTTCTAGCTTGGTGCCTTAACCACTAGATCAAGCTAGTCCTTAGCAATTATGACTAACTGCATCTGCTCAGCGTCCTATCTGGGTTTGGTTGCATCTCGATTTCTCTCCACGCCCTTTTCCCTTTGGTCAACTTTTAGACTTCAAGGTTCCTCCAGCCAGCTGGCCCACTGATTCTTTCTTTGCTTCCCTTGCTGTTTACATGTGTGGTCAAGCCCAGTGATTTCGATTACATTAAAACAAAAACAAAAAAAAACAACCCTCATCATCGGTGCCAGAGGGATGGTCCCTGGGGGACGCCTGCCGACCCCAACTGGGCTGCACAGACTTTTGCAGCCTTATTATTTTACAAAACCATCAAAGCCTCCCCTGGCCCTTCTGAACTCCGTGCTGCAAGACGCTTGGCTTTTTTCGTTTTCTGTTTTTCCTTCGGCACAAAATACCTGCGGACGCAGCTCCTCTTCAGCACAGGCGTGTAAATATGCAAAAGCTGCATCAACAAACTCCTGCCTGTCATTTGAGGACAGCCTCTCTCCTGTGGCTGCTCCTTCTGCCCTCCAAGCAGAAATGCTACCCTGAACTCGGAGCCCAGACCCCAGGTTCCTGAATACAGCTGGTCCTCGATTTGTGGCCCCATTTGAGCGCAATATTTCTGTGGCTAAGCAAGACAGTTGTCAAATGTCAGTTGCTCCTTTTTTCTGCATCTCTCAGCTACGCAGAAGCATTTTGCTACTTCTTTTATATTTCCTTCATTTTTTTTGGCTTAGAATGATTTGATTCTACTCTCTTTCTTCTAGCTTTCTTATACAGGTAGTCCTCGACTTAAGACAACAGTTCAGCCCAAAATTTCCATCGCTAAACAGGACAGGTGTTAAGTGAGTTTTCTCACATTTTACGGCTTCCTCGCCACAGCTGTTAAGTGAATCACTACAGTTGCTAGTAACACAGTTGTTCAGTGAATCTGGCTTCCCCCTGATCTCGCTTGTCAGAAGGTCGCAAAGGGGGGATCGCATGACTGCCAGACATTGTAATCGTCATAAATACAAGCCAATTGCCAAGTGTCTGAATTTTGATCACGTGGATGGGGATGCTCCAATAGTCATCAGTGTGCAAAACGGTCATAAATCACTTTTTTTTCCCAGTGCCATTCTGACTTGGAACAGTCGTTAAATGAATGGTTGTAAATCAAAGACTACCTGTACACACGTTTACTCAGATATCCAAGCAACCCAGTTTGGGGGAAAATGGTGGCTGGCGAAAGCTTTGAAGGACGCAGCCACAAGGCCTTCTGCCCACAGGGGTCCATTTACTCAGAAGTAAATTAATCACTTAATGTAAATTAAGTTAATCAGTCAATATTACTTGTTTCTGGTCAATATTTGTTTAATTTGTACATATTTTAATCTTGTATTATCAATTTTGTTTTATAGTATGCCTTATTTTAATTGTGATGCTTCTGACACAAACTCAGAAGTAAAGCCACGGGATCCAGTCCTTCCCCAAGGCAGGGAAACCAGATTCCCACGTTACTCTGCCCATGGCTAAACCATCATTTAGTCCTTTGATGGCGGGGTTCCTCTGCGGAGTGTGGGGTACAGAGAAACCCACAAAGACACAAAATACAGGTAGTCCTCGGCTTACAATTCATTTAGTGACCGTTACAACAGCAGCACTGGAAAAAAAGTGACTTATGGCCATTTTGCACACTTGCGACCATACAGCATCCCCGTGGTCACGTGATCCAAATTCAGAACACTGGGCAACTGGTTCAGATTTATGACGGTCGCAGTGTCCCAGGGGGTCACAAGATCCCCTTTCGCGGCCTTGACAAGCAAAATCCAGGGAGGGAACCAGATTCACTTAGACTTAAGACTTAGAATTAAACTTTGTCAGAAAACAAATAACAGATAATCAGAGTTGGAAGGGACCTTGGAGGTCATCTAGTCCGACCCCCTGCCCAAGCAGGAGACCCTACACCATTTCTGACCGATGCCAGTCCAGTCTCTTCTTGAAAGCCTCCAGGGATGAAGCCCCCACAAATTCCGAAGGCAACTTCTGTTCCATTGAATATAGAATGAGAGTTGGAAGGGACCTTGGAGGTCATCTAGTCCGACCCCTTGCCCAAGCAGGAGACCCTACACCATTTCTGACAGATGGCAGTCCGGTCTCTTCTTGAAAGCCTGAAGGGATGAAGCTCCCACAACTTCCAAGGGCAAACTGGTCACTTTGAATGCACACCAATCGGAATATGTTAAATTCCGTTGAGTTGCGTCCTGCTCTCAAAGGATCTCCACCTCCAATATACACAACATAAACATGACAAAAACATAAATGCAAAAAATATGCATTCTATTATATTCTATCATACTATATTATGAGAGGCAGAGAAATTACACAGACTACTTCAGATCCATACACACACACACACACACACACATATATACATACATACATACATATACATATACATACATACACATACACACATATACATATACATATATGTATACATACACACACACACACACACACACACACACACACACAGCAAGAGAAAAATGAATGTTGTGACTTAACAATCGTGTCTCACATTTAACGCCTGCAGCAATTCGCTTAACAACGGCGGCAGTTGGAAATTATCCTAAAACGGGGCAAAACCTCGCTTAGCGGCCGTCTCATTCATGTTTGAGGGGGGGCCGCCCAGGCTGTGGTCGTAAGTCGAGGACTACTATGCACAACCCTCCCCACGGCCGGGTCTCCCCCCACCCCACAACACAAAGACCCCCAAAGGCTTCCTAATTTGGGTCCGACACCCTCCCCCAAAAGCCACCCACTGGGGGGGGGAATGGAGAGAAGAGACGAGATGCAGGTCAGACACGGGCCGCCTTCCCACGACGCGCGTCACCCTCCATCTTTGCCGGGGCGGGGGGTTTCACACGACCCCCTCTTCCTTCATCACCCCCACCCTTAACAGAGGTTACCTCACAACAACCCGCGTCGGGACCGTTTTCGTCGCCGGGGTTCGCCTCGACGCCACCCCGCGCGCGGCTCGGGAGCATGGGCCGCGTAGTCCGCGCCTCATGGGGCTCGCGGTGCGGACTTCTCCGTCCCGATTTCCCGCCCGCCCGCCCGCCCGCCTTCCTCCGCTCACCGGCCTGGGTGGTGTCGCTCAGGTCGTGGCCGGCCGCGCTGCCCCGCGGATAGTCCCTCAGCTTCCTGCCGCTGAGGCTGAGGGAACCGCTGGCCGCCGCTTCCTCCAGCGCCCGCTCCAGCGAGCGCGTCCACGACGACGGCCCCGCCGCGCCGCAGCCCCCCGCCGCCAGGCTCCCGCTCGCCGCCGCGACCGCCGCCGGCATGAGCGTCGCGGAGCAGCCGCCGCCGCCGCCACCGGAGC
>NW_020769486.1:603182-625121 GCF_900518735.1 Pseudonaja textilis | reverse complement strand
CTATTCTATTCTATTCTATTCTATTCTATTCTATTCTATTCTATTCTATTCTATTCTATTCTATTCGCATCAAGACAAATTCCTTGTGTGTCCAATCACACTTGGCCAATAAATTCCATTCTATTTTATTCAATGATGCCACAGTACTGTTAAAGATGTGATTGAGATATGTAAAGGTAAAAAAAGCATAAAAGAAGTATTATGAAAAATAAAAGAAGAGGCAGAATATTAAATTTTCCCAATAGAAAAACATGTTCTTAAGAGGCAGAAAGCAGACAGTACTTTCCTAATGTGCCTATTCACAGACAAAACACCTTCACCTGCAGGAGATGAGGTGAAGGAGAGGACCTGACCTTAACCCCATTCATTGAGAAAACTGGAAACAATACCTGTCCATTAAGAAAGGCAGACTGGAGGCAATAAACAACAGGATAAAATCAATTACACATGCCTGACAGGATTAGGTTCAGAAAGCTGATAATTAAGGCCCATCCGGAGCCTTTGTGAAACAAGTAAAACTGATCAAATAATAAAAGGGTGCAAAGCCAGCCCCAAAATGACAAAAAAACTGCAAACTGGATAAAAATCCTTGCACTCCTCAAGTTAATTGGTCAGCTGCCCCAGAACCAAATCCAAGGGGTGGTTCTGCTCTTCAATAAACAAGAATCTTTCTTTCCAATCAGCCTCCATTTTATTTCTAGCTCCTTTCTCCCAACTTGGAAGTGGACCTGGATTTTCCTTCCAACAAAACCCACCCACAAGCTCAAAGAACTCACCTTCGCCTTCATCCTACATACGAGCTACAGATACAGTATTTGCCACTATAGTTAAACTCCCAATTTTCCTTCCTGAGCCACCCCGGTATCCATTGTCTACCAATACAGTTCAATCATATTGTTTTGGGGGGGAACAGTCTGCGCCGCTAGAAGGTCGTCCCATCAGGTGACCTTGAAATGTTGGGATTTTCTCAGGCTGCCAACAGCTCACATACCTTCCTTAGCTCCCTCCCAGCTCCTTACACATTCCAACCATTTTATTTAGAAATTTTACATTGCTGCCTACTTGCACAAGGCGACTTACAATATTTATTTGTTTAGAAAATTTATATTTTACCCCTTCCCCATCCCATTTTCCTCTCCCCTTGCCTCTGTTGTCAGGTTGCAAAGAAGCGGTGCCTTACAAGTCAGCCACGACAGCTTGTTAAAAAGGGGAAAACCAGATACTAAAACTCCTAAATACAGTATAAATACAGCTGCAGATGTGATGCAGGGCTCTTCTCAGGCTCCTACCAATAACTCCTACAGAGGAAGTGAGATAGGTATAATTAATGCCATTCTGGCTTTCCCTCCCTGGTACGGGGGATTTTTTTTTTAAAAAAAATGAAGAGCCAACTTCTTCATTTTTGTAAAAGAAATGTTCTCCATTCAGTGGGCTGGTTGGGCTGCCGTTAAATTCACAATTATTATTCTCAAATTTATTTGCCGCCTATCTTGCAATTTAAGGCAAGTCAGAGCACGTATTGTATTATACTATTCATAGTTGTATTATGTATTATACTATTCCAAGTTATAGGTGCTTCATCCCTGGAGGTTTTTAACAAGAGACTGCACAACCCCTTGTCTGCAATGGTATGGGGCCGTGATGGCGAACCTATGGCACGCGTGGCACGCAGAGCCATTTGTGCCAACACACGAGCTGCAGGCAAACTTACCTCACTGCGCATGCGCGTGCCTCCCAGCTGATTTTCAGCCCGTTTGAGGCCTTTTTCCAGACTAGATAATTTAGCGGTTAGAAGAGATAATTTGTCGCTCAGCGTTGAACTGATGGGCCTAAGCTTTGTTGTTTTCCTAGAGACATTTCATTACCTGACTAGGTAACATGATCAGTGCTAGAAAGGAATGGAATTTGTTTATATACTAGTGCCATGATGGCGAACCTATGGCACACGTGCCACAGGTGGCACGCAGAGCCAGTTGTGCTGACACGCGAGCTGCAGGCAAACTTACCTCACTGCGCATGAGCACGCCTCACAGCTGATTTTTGGCGGGTTTGAGGCCTTTTTCGGCCTCCCAGAGGCTTGAGGAAGGCTTCTGCAGGCTAAAAACTAGCCCCGTTTCACCACTTCCTGTTTTTCCGAAAATACTGGAAGTGACGAAACGGGACTAGTTTTCGGCCTGCAAAGCCTGCAGAAGCCTTCCTCAAGCTTCTGGGAGGCTGAAAAAGGCCTCAAACCAGCCCAAAATCAGCTGTGAGGCACAGTGCAGGTAAGGGGGTGTCAGGGGTGGTGGATAGGTGGGGATTGTAGGCATGTGCGTAGGGGTCGTGGGGGCGGCGCACATTACATTCTGAGTGCTCTCACGTGAGCGCAAACATGCAAGCGCGCGCACACTTTTTGGCACAGGAGCTCCAAAAGGTTAGCCACCACTGGTATAGGATCTCCCACCTGAGCAGGAGGTTGGACTAGAAGACCTCCAAGGTGCCTTCCAGCTCTATTCTGATTGACAGATTGATACATTTTATACCATTTACAATGTTTTATAAATAGCACACATCAGGTTCTCGACCTAGACTGCTTGAAGACTTGTGGACTTCAACTCCCAGAATTCCCCAGCCGAGCGCAGCCGGCTGAAGAATTCTGGGAGTTGGAATCACGCGATCTTAGGGACGGGTGGGGTGGCAGTTGTAACTTTGAAGATGGGTCCTAAGTAACGTCTTTCGAGCTTCCAACAAGCCAAGCCAAGGATGGAAAACCAGTTTCCACTTAACAACCACACGATCCCTTTTAACAACTGCAATGATTCGCTTCCCCGTGGCAAAAACAGGTCGTAAAACGGGACACGGCTCATTTGAAAACTGTCTTGCTGAGCAACAGGCATACCGGGCTCAACAACCTTTAGCGGTTTCAACAGCCATTTTTTTTGCTAAGTCTCCCTTGATAGAACACAGGTAGTCCTTGACTGACAGCAGTTCATTTTGTGACTGCTTGAAGTTACACAACGGTCCTGAAAAAAAGGGACCCGTGATCGTTTTTCACACTTAACCACCGGTGCAGCATCCCCAGAGTCATGGGATCAAAGTTCAGACCCAACTGGACCCTGCACTTATGACGGTTGCAGTGTCCTGGGGGTGTGTGTGTGTCATGTGATTCCCTCTTTTGCGACCTTCTGAAAAGCAAAGTCAAAGTTAAGGTATGGCTATCTTAACAACTAGTAGAATAGAGTAACAGAGTTGGAAGGGACCTTGGAGGTCTTCTAGTCCAACCCCCTGCTTAGGCAGGAAACCCTAGACCATTTCAGACAAGTGGCTGCCCAGTCTCTTCTTAAAAACTTCCAGTGATGGAAGCAGCCACAACTTCTGGTGGCAAGCAGTTCCACTGGTTAGTTTTTCTCAGCAAAATTTCTCAATTCCAGGTTGCTTCTCTCCTGGATGAGTTTCCACCCGTTGCTTCTTGTCCTGCCCTCAGATGCTTTGGAGAAGAGCTTGACTTCCTCTCTTGGGGGGGCAGCCCCTGAGATATTGGAAGATTGCTGTCATGTCACCCCTATTCTTCTTTTCCTTAAACTAGACATGCCTTTTGTCTGTCTATGGTTCGCTCAGATGTCTTTTTTTCCCCTTTCTTTCTCCCTTCCTTATTTTATTATTTACTTTCTCTCTCTGCCTTCCTTCCTTCCCTCATTCCTTCCTCCCTTTTTCATTTTTCTTCCTTCTTCCTTCCCTTTGCTTACCTCCCTCCCTCTTCCTTCTTTCTTTCGCTTTGGAGAATAGTTTGACTTCCTCTTCTTTGAGGGCAGCCCCTGAGATATTGGAAGACTGCTATCACGTCTCCCCTGGTCCTTCTTTTCATTAAACTAGACATACCCAGTTCCAGCAACCACTCTTCGTATGTTTTAGCCTCCAGTCCCCTAGCCATCTTTGTTGCTCTTCTCTGCACTCTATTGATTCATTCAACAACTGTGACAAGGTCATAAAATGGGGACAAATTGATCACTTAATGTCTCACTTAGCAACAGAAATTCTGGGCTCAAATTGTGGTTGTAAGTCAAGGACTAACTCTGCAAGCCCAATAATAACCGTGCACAACTCGCAAACCCGTAAACTTTTTGTAATTTTATTTTTAAAAAGTCCAATAGCTTTAGAATAGATCCAAATGTATTAACTTCTCCAAAAAAAAAAAAAAAATACCCAAAGGTACAGATTTAAAGTATATTCTCCTTAAGTACAAACTAACTTTCTTGAGGGATGCATTGCATCAATCTTTTTTGCATCCGGCTTGATGCAAAAGGTTTGTTCGCTCCGTTTTTAATTGCATCCTGGCACAAACCAAACGCAGGATGGTGCTCAGCATACAGGCTCTCGGTCTCGAACCTGGTGCCCGTGAGGTGGGTTGGGCCAATTGCAATTCCAACCCATCTGATGGGCGCCGGGTTAAAGGACGTCTCGGTCTTCTTCGTTTTTAACAGACTTCCAACAGAATTTTTAGTACACAATTTAAAAAAAAATAATAAAAATGTCCAAAACTTTTTCCACTGTAATGATTACAGAACAGCAGTTTCTCAGCCTTGGCAACTTTTAAAGATATATGGGCTTCCAGAATTCTCCCCAGCCAGCATAGGTTACTCTCTTACAATCCCTTCTTCTGTAATTTCTCCACTTCAAGGGGTAAGAGAAAAAAAAAAATAGGCATAGCTGGCTGGAGAATTCTGGGATTTGAAGTCCACACGTCCTAAAGTTGCCAAGGTTGAAAAACACCGATATAGAAGATTTTAAAAAAAGAAAGAAAAATTAGAAACAAAAGAACATTAATCATCATGGGCCGTAGTTTTTAATTTAAAAAAAAAAATGCTCTACGGATTACCCAAATCTTCTTTGCTTTGAAAACCACCAGAAAATGAAAATTTTCACTGTAACCTCTGACACTAGGCCTACGAATTAGGATCCTCTTATGGATGTATGAACATCCAGAAATTCAGGATGTTTTCACAGGCAATTCCGTTATTCCTCTTAGGGTTCCAAATATCCCCTGGTTGGAAGTCAAAATTAATCAGACATGCAGAGAGCTTGGGGTGTGTGTGGGTGTGGGTGTATATGCTGAGATGTTGACTCCACCACTTCTGATCCCTTGACACGACAGGAAGGTACCTCGGTGGAACTTACCGCTAAGTAGAGGAGTCACAAAGTGCACGTTTCTCACTACACAACAAAGCAACCTTCAACAGAACTCAGAAAGGGGAAAGTGGGGAAAAGAAACCAGGCTAATGTCAGTGAAAGATGCCCTCAAGAAAACCAAGCGGCTCACTCTGTGACCGAAGGATAAAACTGAACTCGAGTCGTCGTGGCAGGTTTTACTACAAAGATACTCACAGGTCATTCGTTGTTTGTTTGTTTTTTGCAAGCCTACGGATCGGATCCGTGCCAATATCGCCGGGGAGGTTTTGATGGAGACCTGCCCAATTGACCATCACGGCAATTATTCCACCTCCTCCCTCTGCCCCAATTGCTTCCGATTTTTGGGGGGCGGGGGTGGTGGTGGTGAACTAGAAGAAAACGGGACGCGCAAGCCGTTCAGATGAATCAGCCAACGAAAGAAGAGCAGAACCGACCTTCCCTGGGAGGCCTGTGGCCAAAACTAAAACTAAATCGGACCAGGAGGGCCACTGTATAATTTTTTTGCATGAAGAAAGAAAAATATTTTTTTTTCATCTTTGCAGGGTGGAGCGTCGACACCTACCGGCATTTTCAAAAACAACCACAAGAACAACAAAAAGTAACTGGGGGTGTCCCCTTCTTGCAGGGGTTAATTGGACCTTCCCAAATCCAGGGCGAGGTGCCTATTTAAGTAAACAAACCCAAAGCTTGCTGTGTTTCTTCGTTATATCGGAAGAGATGAAAGGGATGAGTTGATGGTGTGACTCAGGGGGTCCCCAAACTTGGCAACTTTAGGACTTGTGGACTTCAATTCCCAGAATCCTCCCCAGCCAGCATAGCTTGCTCTCTTGTGATCCCTTCCTCTGCAATCTCTCTCTCCACTTTAGGAGGTTAAGAGGAAAAAGGAAACAGACACGTCCGGCTGGCTGGCTGGGGAATTCTGGGAGTTGAAGTCCACAGGGCTTATAGTGGCCCAGTTTGGAGACGTCTGGTCTGACTAGTTCGAGCAGGTGGTGCCCAACTTCGGCCACTTTTAAGAGGTGCGGACGTCAACTCCCACGGCTGGCTGGGGAATTCTGGGGATTGAAGTCCACGGGTCTTAAAAGCCATCAAGGTTGGACCTCCCAGGATAGAGGAAGGGCAGTTAAATGGACGGGGAAAAGGGTTCAGCTCCTTGGGGATCTTCTGACACAAAAGTCTCCAATGTCTCCCATGACTTCTGGACCCCACAGTCTCTCCGGCTCCTTCCAAGGGGAGGAAAGGCCTCTTCTAGGCCACCGTCACAAAACGGCTGCCCTTGTTCTGAGCGAGAGCTGTCCTTTGTTCCTTCAGGATCCCGAAGCGCTCGTTGAGGGTCATGCTGGTCTGTGAATGCCGAAAAGAGAGAAGCCGTTATTGTGACGACATTATGAAAGCACGGATGACGTTTACCTAGTTCGGGAGTGAAACGTCGGCGAGAGAAACCACCGAGCTCAGAGAGCACAGCAAGGACTCCGCAGTAGTGGTAGCATACTTCATCGCAGAGTCAGCCGGATGTTTTGACTGGGATGTGGCCTTTTGACCCACCCATCGAGGTCTTCCCAAGAACCCGGGATAGGCGGCCATTGTTGTTTAATAATATCAACGGTGTTGAGGTTCGCCGCCAGCCTGTGCGGACGGCAGCGGTATGGGACAGAGGGGAAGAAAGGGGACCAGTCAGGGAGTCTGGAGAGGACTCAGATGAGGGTCCTGCGTCCGATGCAGGGATGGGGCCAGGACCATCTGGGAGTGGGGTGCGGACTCTGGAGCCTCTGGAGTCTGGCGGCGGCAAGGAAGAGGAACAAGGGGAGCCTGTTCCCAGCGCGTGTATGTGCAGAGCTGCTAGAAGGCGAGAGCAGCTGAAACAAAAGGGGAAACTCGGGAGTAAGACTGGGAGACGATTGTCCCTCCCATAAGGGATAAAGGACAGGCAAAGATGATGAAACCTTTGCAGGAAGCAAGGTCATTCAGTTCAGATTCATTCACTGAAGCTCTTTGTAGTTCGATTGTTTTTTTTCCCTAGTTTATTTGACACTTCTGCTATTGGCAGCATTTCACAGGAAAGAAAGGTGGATGCTTATCTCGAGGGACTGTTTGAGATTCAATACTGGCTGGGAATGAAAATAATTCCCAGTGTTGCAATAAAACAAGATAAGCGCGTGCGTAATTACGGTCTCGGAAGTCTTCACACTAATTAAACGAACTAATTGTCTCCTGCAAACCCCACTCCCCTTTCGCTCCTCTTTATTCCCCTATGGGAAGGGCCATTCACCGTCCACCTAAGCCTTTACTCCCTATTTGACCCTTGTTCCTCAGCTGTTCCCTTCTTCTGGCAGCTCTGTGCATGCGCACACTGAGAACAGGCTCCAGCTGTTCTTCTTCCCTACTGATCTCCGATTCCAAAGGGAGCTGATAACAGTCAGGCGGCTCTGGCCCCAACTTTGCCTCCGACACAGAGGATTTCAGGACTGGCCCAGGTTCCTCCCCAACCTCCTCACTGTCTGAATCTGCCGCCAGCTCCACTGGCCACTGGCGGGCTGCAACACTACCAACCTGCTTCCCGACACTGTTGATGTCAAATTGCAGAGGGACACCTTTGGGGACCTTCTTCTCTTCCGATGCTTCCTTCTTCAGGAGAAAGGGGGGTATGAGATTGCTGGTGAGTCTTGGTTTCAAAGAGCTGTAGAGCAAAAAAATAAACAAACAGATTGTGATACCGCACTGGGTAGGTTTGTCAGTGTATAAGAATTTATGACCTGGAATAGCCATGGCAACAAGTTAGTCAACGGGCACCGTTTGATGACAGAGACACTGGCTTAGTTGTGTGTGAGCCATGTGAGACAGCTTGGAGCCTGGGCGTGGCTTACCTTAACTGTTCTGTGTATAAAAGAGTTTGTTTGTCTTGGCTTGAGAGTACTTGCTACTTTTCTCTACCACGTTGCAAGAGCTGCATGGGTATTGTATACATGCATCACATTTTATATTATTGTACATAAAGAAGTTTCTTCTCTATAATGAATCCTGCTGAATTATGGGCTTGTGTGCTGGCTGGATTGCTACAAACTCCTACAAGGTTCAAGTAAAAGGTTTGCTTCGCCATAAGTAGAAAACATCTGCGGGATATTCGAATGGGAAATAAAAGTGATTTTTGCAGGACGACAGGCAGAGCCCGGGGATGGAGTCAAACGAGGAATAAGCCTGGAGTCGTTACGGTCCCACAAGCGGTCCATCTCTTCAATTCCATTAACTCTTATGTCTATGGGGATTCTCAGCCATCCAGGTCATGGTTGTATCAAAAGTGCTTTTGTTTTAAAAAGAGGCAACTGAACTTTTTTTTTTTTACTTTTTCTTTGAAGACTTTTCGCTCCTCATCCAAAGAAGCTTCTTCAAGCCGAAACGTCGTCTTGGATGAGAAGCGAAACGTCTTCAAAGAAAAAAACAGAAAGTCCAGTCGCCTCTTGAGAAAAAAAAAAGCACTTTGGGGACGTTAACTATTATCCAATCCATCCCGGGAGATTTTTAAGAAGGGATTGGACAACTATTTGTTGAACTGTTGTAGTCTCCTGCTTGAGCAGGGGGTTGGACTAGAAGACCTCCAAGGTCCCTTCCAACTCTGTTATTCTAATTTTGGACTGACTAGAATCTCGTGAGTGCGGTGGCCTAGAGTGGTGTGGTCGCCTCACAATCAGGAGGCTGTGAGTTCGATCCTAGGTAGAGGCAGACATTTCTCTCTCTCTGGACACGCTGAGAATATATCTGCTGAATATAAGTCCACACTGGCGACAGGAAAGGCATCCGGCCAGTAAACAATCAGCTCCACATTCAGTTGCCCAGACTCCACCCCACAAGGGATTATGGGGTTATTAAAAGATGATGATGAGTGATTCCCTTCACTGAGTGGTGCATGGCCTAGAGATCAGGAGGCTGTGAGTTCAATCCTAGGTAGAGGCAAATATTTCTCTCTCTGGACACAATGAGAACGTATCTGTGGTGAACTCCGCACTGGTGACAGGAAGGGCATCGGGCCAGTAACACCCTCAGCTCCACTCCACAAGGGACTTACAAGGTTATTAGACAACACACACACACAAAAGTTGACTAGAATCTTATCTATAAGCATAAACAATAAATCAGCTTCGCTAGAATCTACTGTGAGGTCCAGATTCTTCGTGCTTCATGGTGTTACTCACATTGGAGAGAGAACAGCACCAGGATTGTCAATGGAAATAGTCAAAATCCCTCCAGTTCGGGTAGACGTTCGCCATCTGCTTGGAAAGCACAGCTCATTAATTCCAAATTTAATTTACAGGAAGTTCATGGCAACAGCATACGGAACCCGCGGTGACTTTTATCTTGCTATAAAGCCGAACAATACGGAGGACACTAGACAAACCACCTCGTTCATAGCTGTATCTGGAAGAGCCAGGATGGCCCAGGGGTTAGAATGCAGCCTTTGCAGGCTGACTCTGCCCATTGCCGGCCATTTGATCGTGACCGGCTCAAGGTTGACTCAGCCTTCTGTCCTTCTGAGGTTGCTAAAAGGAGGAGCCAGATTGTTGAGGGCAAGAGGCTGGCCCTGTAAACTGTTTAGAGAGGGCTGGAAAACATGTGAAGTGGTATATAAGTGCTATTGCTATGTGCCTTCCTTCTTCCCTCCCTCCTTTTCCTTCCTCCCTCCTTCTCTTTCTCCCTCCCTTTCCTTTCTTCCTTCCTCCCTCTCTCCATCCTTTTCCTTCCTTCCTTCCTTCCTTCCTACCTACCTACCTACCTACACACACAATGGTTAGAATGCAGCATTGCAGGCTGACTCTGCCCACAGCCAGCAGTTCAATCCTGACCGGCTCAAGGTTGACTCAGCCTTCTGAGGTCAGTATAATGAGGACCCAAATTGTTGGGGGCAAGAGATTGATCCTGGAAATTGCTTAGAGAGGGCTGTAAAAGCCCTGTGAAGTGGTATATAAGTCTAAGTGCTATTGCTATTTCTCCTTTTCTTTTTCCTTTCTTTCCCTCCCCTCCTTTCCTTTTCTTCCTTTTTTCCTCCTTTTCTTTCCTTCTCTTTCTTTTCCTTTCTTCCTTTCCTTTCCTTTCCTTCTCTTTCCTTCCTTTCTTTTCCTCCTTTCCTTTCCTTTCCTTTCCTTTCCTTTCCTTTCCTTTCCCTTTCCTTTCCTTCCTATGCAATACTGCAGGCTGACTCTGCCTAAACCCAACATTTCAATTCTGACCGGCTCAAGGTTGACTCAGCCTTCCATCTTTCTGGCATCAATAAATTGAGGACCCAGATTATTGGGAGCAAGAGTAAATCGCTCAGTAAATCACTCAGAGTAGGGCTGCAAAGCCAAGTGATATATAAGTGTTACTGCTATCTCTGTATGGGTTACATTAATGATGCTGGAAATCACCTTTCAAAGCACCGAATTCCGGTTTTTCCCGAAGCTGTGTCCTTTTAGTCAATTATACACAGTCCTCAACTTGCAATCATTCATTTAGTGACCAAAGTTACAACGGCACTGGAAAAAAGTGACTTAGCAGGACCCTTCATCACACTAACAAATTCAGCTGCTCAGCCATTGGCTCATATTTATGACGGTTGCAGTTTTTCCAGGGTCGCACAATCCCCTTTTGCAATTTTTTTTAACAAGTCAAGTCAATGGGGGGGAAGCCAGATTCACTTATGTGACTAACTGCAGTGATTCACGTAACAACCAGGGCGAGGTAGGTCGTAAATGGGGCCAAGCTCAACAACTGTCATGCTTGGCATCAGAAACTTTGAGCTCCATTGTGGTCATAAGTTAAGGACTACCTGTATTTTACCAAAGCACAGGCAGAGCCTGGTGATGGCAGAGTCAAGAGAGGACCTAGCCTGGCATGCTTACGTTGCCACAAAGAGTCTAAATCCAACCTCTCATATGTATTCTGTTAACTGTTATCTAGAGCCAATTTAGTGCTGGTGATTAATTAACCAGATTCTCGACAATAAGCACGTGCATTGAATCAGCTTAGCCGGGACTTGAAACAGGTAATCCTTGGCATACGACGGTTGGTTTAGTGACTGTTCAAAGTTTACAACGGCGCCGAAAAAAAACGTGAGCTATGATAGTTTTTCGCAAGTTTAACTCACTTAATAAAACGTTTCCCTGAGTTTAGTTTACTTTATTGTCCTTGCACCTCGTACAACGAAATCAAATGCCATCTTCGGTGCACATCATGACCAGGAAAATAAACACACGTCCTTCACCCTCCACACATTGAACCGAAAACCCCGGACACTGCACCAATATTGCATTATACAGCAGAATTCAAAAGAGCTCCTGCCCTGGGATAGAAGCTGTTTTCCAGCCTATTTGTCCTTGTTTTTATTATTATCCTGTACCGTCTGCCAGGTGGTAATAGTTAAAAAAAAAGGTTCCCAGGATGAGATGGATCTTGGAGGATGTTTTGAACTTTCTTAAGGCAGCAGGAGCTATAAATCTCTTCCAAAGAGGGGAGAGGGCAACCCAGGATCCTCTGGGCAATGATGTTAACCCTCTGGAGCGCTTTCCTATCTGCCCCTGTGCAATTCTCAAACCATACAGAGGTGCTACTAGTTAAGATACTCTCTCTAATGCAGCGGTAGAAGGTCACCAGCAGTTTTTCATTCAGTTGCTGTTTTCTGAGCCGCCTGTACAGAATCAAAGAGATCGCTTATTGAACCCTTCGCTTCTCCAGCGATGGAACCAGCTCCTCCTTCTGACCCAACTGAATTCCTGTGCTGAATTTCTGGATGAGTTTGCCAGAACAAAAGATACTCACAGTCCTTAAGACAATATAGAACTGAGATATGTTCCTCCCACCCTCCCAAAAAAAGAAAAGGAAAAGGAAAACGAGAGCACAGATTGGTGATTGCTCGGTCAATTTCTTTGGAATACCTACGGGCGAGTCCGTTTGTTTCCCTGGTTTCTGTAGTCACCTTCTGGATGGACTTGTGCTTGTACCTGGGGAGGAAAGGAAAAAGGAAACAGGGAAAGGGGAGAAGAGGAAAAAGGGACGGAAGGGAAAAGAAAGGAGAAAGGAAAAAGAGAAAGGAAAAAATCAGATACCTACGGATAGCAATCTAGCAAGCTGAAGCACGCAAGGAAAAATGAAAGTCTTGGATTTCTACTTCTAGTTTCTACAGTTTAGTAAAAAGCCTTCCTATTGGCTCGCTCAGCATTTTTCAATCTTGGCAACTGTAAAAGACATGCAGACTTCAAACTCCCAGAATTCCCCAGCTGCAATTCTGGGAGTTGAAGCCCCCACGTCTTAAAACTTGCTAAGGTTGACAAACCAAAGGCTCGTGGACTTTTGTGCAGGCTTCTAAAGTGTTCTGTGCCTATAATTAAACCACCGCTTCCAGTTTGCTGGCAGCAGGAAGGGCAAGGTGGAATTAACAGAGTTGAAAGGGACCTTGGAGGTCTTCTAGTCCAACCCCACCCCCCCAGGGTTAGAAACCCTATACCATTTCCCCCAGAGATGCCCCATACAGAAATAGGAATCTTAAGTCCCTCACCTTTATAATTCAGTCAAGGGTATCCACAGGTACAGTCCTTGGTGCTTAGTGGTTTCCTTGCAGACATTTCATGACCCAACTAGGTAGCATCATCAGTGCTAAAAGGGAAGGGGGGTTGTGGCATGCAAGAGGAGGAGGAGGAGGAGGAGGAGGAGGAGGAGGAGGAGGAGGAACTGATGCACCCTGAAAGTGGTTTTGTTGCAGACATTTCATGACTCAACTAGGTAACATCATTAGTGATAAAAGGGAAGTGGGGTTGTGGCATGTAAGGAGGGGGGGAAGAAGAGGAGGAGGAGGAGGAGGAGGAGGAGGAGGAGGAGGAGGAGGAACTGATGCACTCTGAAAGTGGTTGTTTTGTTTCATCACCGCACTAGGTAACATCATCAGTGCTAAAAGGGAGGAGGATGAGAGGGGGTGGTGGAAATTGATGCTCTCTCGAGTATTGTTTTCTTGCAGACGTTTCATTACCCAACTAGGTAACATCACCAAGGCTAGAAGGGAGTAGGGTTCGCTCTCCCATCAGCAAATCAACAGGGATTAACATCGAGATGAATACTAAAGCAAGCAAAACTCAAGGAGTAAATAATAACCCAATCAATGTAGCCGCCATCTCAGATAAACAAGCTAACGGTAAACCACAGCCTAACCAAGGAAACCCCCAAGGCCACTCCCACCAGCACTGACAGGCCAAGCCCCTTGGGTATAAAGCAGAGTGCAAACCCCTCTCCCTTCTAACACTGATGATGTGACCTAGTGGGGTAATGGAACGTCTGCAACAAAACAACCCAGCTCAGCAAAGCCCACTCCCTTCTAGCACTGTCACCTACCCTGTTTTCCCAAAAATACGACCTCCTCTGAAAGTAAGTCCTAGCTTGATTTTTACACATGCACCCAATATAAGCCCTACTCCCCAAAATAAGCCCTGATTAAAAATTAAGCCAGGTTGGGGATGTGGGGGTGGAGCTGCCTTATTATTTACCTTTGGACAGGTGTAGCCAGGCCTCGCACACCCCGACACCTGCCTTGGCGGCCCATTTCTTCTGCAGCTGGCAAGGCTGGCCAGGCTTTCCTGAAGGCCTCTGGAGCTGGTAACAAAGCTTTGGATCGATCCAGAGTTGTGTTAACGGCTGCCCAGGCCTTCAGGAAAGCCTTGCCGGCCGCAGAAGAAGTTTCTGAAGGCCTCCGATAGCAAAAAGGAGGCCGGGGGCGACACATGCAAGTGAGGTTAGTCAGTGGATGACATCCCCCCAAAATAAGACCTGGTGGCAAAAAAACCCCATAAGACAGGGTCTTATTTTCCAGGAAACATGGTAGATAAGGGCTAACGGAATTCAAAAGGGTTTGGATTTAGTCCATTTGTGGCTACGCAGGGATTCCAGGCTTGTTCTTCTCTTGACTCCGCCACTCCTTCTCCTCTCGCAACCAACAACCGAATCTCCTGCCCACCACGTCTCTCCCCGCCTTCAGCCTCCATCGGAACACCTTAAGCTTGCAGAGGTTGGACATGCGAAATCACGTAAGATGCATGCAAAATCGCATAAAGCCCCCGGAAATAAGACCCGGTGGCCTTTTTTGGTGGCAAAAAACAACACGAAACGTAAGACTAGGTCTTATTTTGGGGGGAAACCCGGTATGTTTTGTATTTTACCCGTGTTAAATATGACGCGAAGGTGCCATACGATCAATGCAGACTGGCCCCTAGTTCAAAGCATGGATTGTTTGAGACGGCTGCCCCTCCATGTCATTTTTCGGCTCCTCTTCATTCCTCCTTTTTTTCTCCCCCCACCCACCCTGCAGGGTCTTATTTTTGGAGGAAAACATGGTAGTCAGGTAATGAAATGCCTGAAAGGTAGACTCCCCTGGGAAACGGCCCCCCAACGGGAGCCAACCTCGGAGTGACCAGATTTTAAGATTGGCAGAAGAGCGGGCCAAATCTTTCCTTCAGATTGAAATGCAGATATGCAAAAGTACCTTCAGGCCCCGCCGAAAAAGGAAAGTTGCTTGGCGTGTATCTTTCTGCTGGTATAATTTATTCCCAATTCTGGTCGACAGGGACTGTATGCTTGGCCTGTAAATACAAATACAAATAATAATAATAATAACCACATGTCCTTGTTATCGTTTATGGCAAGGGTGGGGAACAGTGGCCTTTGTCCACCCTGAGGCTGTTTGCTACGGGTGTATTAGTTGGAATCCTGAGAGCCTTTTTATGGACTTGTGGACTTCAACTCCCAGAATTCCTGAGCCAGCATATTTCCCCGCACACACACATACACAAATAGGGTAACAGACTCGTACTGATAACGGTTGCAGCATCCCAGAGTCACGCTGAAGCGGCTTGGAAGGTCCAAAACAAAATATGCATTTACCAGAAATCCTCTGACCCCACCTTACCATGCTTCTTATATAGACATATTGCGCAAAACCACGAAATTGCTGAACTAAGGAACTGGAAGTAAGCATGTTTCGGTGAATAAGGATGGTTCTGGAAAAGAACAAGATATGTACTTCTCCTTTTTGGTATAGTTTAACATAAGAAGCGCCCCGGGCTAGGCTGAGGTTATGACATGTATAAAAGTGACGCCTCAGGAAGAGCCAGGGGTTCGGAATATGCCATGTTGATGCTCTGAACCTTTGCGCACGAATAAAAACCTGTGTTCTCCAACCTTTCGTGGTCTTGTGTCCTGATTTGCAAACAGGATCCCTTTTACGACCTTCTGACAAAGCAGAGTCAACGGCCTGGCTTGCTTAACAACGGTGTGACTCACTGAACAACTTGGGCAAGAAAGGTAGTTCAAACGGAGCAAAAGTCATTCAACAGCTTGTCTCGCTTACCAAGAGAAATCTGGGGCTCTGTGGTGGTCCGTAAACCAAGGACTACCACAAAGGGGCTGCCCCAAAGAAGAGGGAGTCAAGCTATTCTCCAAAGCACCTGAAGGCAGGACAAGAAGCCACGGGTGGAAACTAACCAAGGAGAGAAGTAACTTAGAACTAAGCGGAAACTTCCTTAACGGGGAGAAGAATTAACCAGTGGAACAGCTGGCTTCCAGAAGTTGGGAAGGCACCAACCCTGGAAGTTTTAAAGAAGAGACGGGATAACCATTGGTCCGAAATAGGAGTAGGGTTTCCTGCCTAAGCAGGGGTTAGACTAGAAGACCTCCAAGGTGCCTTCCAACTCTACTCTTCTTCATTCCTCTATTCGGATGTCGGGAAGTGCAGGGCGCACACGGAGGCTCAGGGAGGGTGGGAAAACGGGCCTCCTGACAGGTCGGGAAGGCCGGAAATGGGCCCATTTCCGGCTTCCAGAGAGCCTCGGGAGCCCGGGGAGGGCAAAAACCACCCTCCCCCCTTCGCGGTGCAGGAGGCCAACTAGGCCACGCCCACCCTGGCCACGCCACGCCCAGAGAACCGCCTGCTGAACATTTTTGGGAAGCCCGCCCCCGATTCTCTTCCCTCACAGATACAACCCCCTTTCCTTGATGTCGCGAGGCTTCGCCCGAGGCCCAAGCTTCAAGGGAGCTCCTCCCAAAGGGTTAACCGGGCAGCTTTACCTTCGATTTAACAAGTTGGGCCTTCGGAAGCGGGCGCCTGGCTTCCTCTGTAGTTCGGGTTGTCTCTGGACGGCCATCTTCCTTTTCAAAACGGAGTAATTCCTTTGCAGGTTCTTTAGGGAGATACACGAAGGGTCAGGGGTGCGCCTGTCCGGAGGAACAGGAGCAAGAGCAAAGCCCCAACACCCCCACCACCTGCCCCCCATAAGTGGGGTTTTTTTTCAGGAGGCAACTGGAGTTTCTGGTTTTTTTCCTTTGAAGACGTTTCGCTTCTCATCCGAGAAGCTTCTTCAGTTCTGACTGGATGGTGGGGAATGGAAGGATTTATATTCCTTGCGGACATCTGGTCATTTGTATCCTTTAGAGGGTCGTTGAGGCCACTTGGAGGTTTGTCTGTGTCCTCAGGGTGCTTTTTTTTTTTCAGGAGGCAACTGGGCTTTCTGTTTTTTTCTTTGAAAAACTTTCGCTTCTCATCCGAGAAGCTTCTTCAGTTCCGACTGGATGATGGGGAAGGGAAGGATTTATACTCCTTGCAGGCAGCTGGGCATTTGCATCCTTTTAGAGGGTCGTTGAGGCCACTTGGAGGTTACTCTGTGTCCTCAGGGCCACCTGAGTGGTGCAAAGGGTTCCCGTAGTTTGCAATTTTCCAGAGGGGAAAAAAAAAAGAAAAATATAAGAAAAAAATTTGCAGACTATAGGAACCAGGAGCACCACTCAGGGGACCCTGAGGACCCAGATACACCTCCAAGTGGCCTCAACAGCTCTCTAAAAGGATGCAAATGACCAGCTGTCTGCAAGGAGTATAAATCCTTCCGTTCCCCACTATCCTGTCAGAGTTGAAGAAGCTTCTTGGAGGAGAAGTGAAACGCTTTCAAAAGTAAAAACGAGAAAGTCCAATTGCCTTCTGAAAAAAAAAAAAAAGCACCTTTGGACCATCATGACCTGGACGACTAAGAATCTCTACAGGCTTTTACCTATACAATTTGGGATGAACACCTTTCGAACGGTGTGTGTGTGTGTGTGATGATCCAAAGGGGCGTGGCACAAAAGCAACCAAGTCACAAAAGCCTAATTTGGGCCCCGATGTCCAGTTATCTTCAGCTGGAGAAAAAAACTCTCCCAAGAACAGTTTTTAAAGGGAAGAAATTCAGTCCGACCCCAAAGTACATATCGATTATAAATAAAAACCAACACAAACCACGTTGCAGCAATTAAGGAGACAGGGCAGGAGAAGGAATTGCTGATCTCAAAAGATAACAAAACACACACAGTTGGGAGGACGCCAGAACCCAGATAAGGATTGACAAACCAAGATAATCCACGCTTTGCTTCCAGCAAAGTTCTGTGGGCAAAAAAACACTCTCTTTATCCTGTTTCCTCAGCTGCAGCTAATCGAGGGGATCAGGGCCCTTTCCTCCCCTGTAAGCCACGTTGCTCCCTTCTCCATTCCTCCCTGCGTGCCCTAAGATGAAGAAGGGGTGGGCCTGGGTCTTCCTCTGAAGGCCCAGCCAGACTCTGCCCTTCCCCAGTTTCCTCCACGGTCGCCAGAGCCGCACTCCCACTCCCTGTCGGCTGCTCAACCTCCCCCTCGGAATCAGACTCCAACAGGGGCACGACGGGGGTGGGAGAAGGAGTGGATTTCCAGAGAGGAAAAAAATGGCAGACCACTAGGAACCAAGAACACTACTCGGGTGACCCTGAGGACACAGATAAATATCCAAGCGGCCTCAATGCACCCTCTGAAAGGATGCAAATGACCAGCTGTCTGCGAGGAATATCAATCCTTCCCTTCCCCACGATCCAGTCAGAACTGAGGAAGCTTCTCGGATAAGAATCGAAACACCCTCAAAAGAAAAAAACAAGAAACTCCAGTTGCCTCCTGAACAACAAAAAAAAAGCACTTTTGGCAAAACCAGGACCTGGATGACTGAGCATCCCTACAAACCTTGAATCAAAGCCTCACCCCCAAAACTAAACAGAAGAGCAGATCTCAAGATTAGACTGGAGCTACGTCACCATCTTAGGAGATCAGGCAGGAAAATTATTTCGAGGATCAAGGATGGCTTCGAAAGAGAAACTTGGGGGAATTCTGGGAGTTGAAACCCACAGGTCTTATAACTTGCTGGGTTGGGAGACCCTTGAGCTAACGCTAGGCTCTGGGCACCATCCGTTTAAGGTACAGGTAAGTCCTCAACTTGCAACGGTTGGTTTAGTGACCAAAGTTACAACGGCACTGAAAGAAGGGACTGATGACCAGTTTTCACACTGATGACCGTGGTAGCATTCCTGGGGTCATGCGGTTGAAATTCAGGCGCTTGGCAAGGGATTCGTATTTAACGACAGCTGCAGTGTCTCGGGGTCACGCGATTCCCCTTTTACGACCTCCTGACGAGCTAAGTCAACAGGGAAACCAGGTTCGCTTAACAACCGAGTTAACTAATTTAAAGAACTGCAGCGACCCATTTAACAACTGTTGACGGAGGAAGGTCTTAAAAGGAGGCAAACTCACTTCGCACATCTCTTCGCTTAGCGGCAGAAACTTTGGGCTCGACCGTGGTCGTTAAGTCGAGGACGACCTGGACCAGGCCGATATTTTCTTTAATAAGATGGGTGGACTTCAACTCCCAGAATTCCCCCCGCCAGCCAGCCAAGCAGGCCATGTCACGGCCGAGGGACTGAAAAGGAGCCAAAACCATTTCTCTCCCTTCGCCAGCCTGAACTGGACCCACCCGGTACCTTTTCACTGAGGGGCGATCGGTTGAGGGGGCTGATGCCCTTGTGAGGCCCCGGGGCTTTCCTCGCTGCCAAGCCCGTCTTAAGGCCATAGGCCCGCCTCTTCCCCGGCACCTGCTTTCGACGTCCTAAGTGGTTCTTGCCAAAACCTGCAAGGGAGGGAGAAAGAGGGAGGGGAGGGAAAAGGAAAGAAGAAAGAAAGAGGGAGAGAGAAAGAAAGAGGGAGGGAAAAGGAAAGGAAGAAAGGAAGGAGGAGGGAGGGAGGAAAAAAGAAAGAAGGAAGGATGGAGGAGGGATGGAAGAAAAAGGAAAGAAAGTGGGAGAGAGGGAGGAAAAAGGAAAGAAAGAAAGAAAGAAAGAAAGAAAGAAAGAAAGAAGAGAGAAAGAGGGAAGGAGGAAGGGAGAAAGAAAGAGGGAGGGAGGAAAAAGGAAATGAAATGAAGGAAGGAAGGAAGGAAGAGGGAGGGAAGAAAAAGGAAAGAAAGTGAGGGAGGAAGGGAAAAGGAAAGAAAGGAAGAAAGGAAGGAGGAGGGAGGAAGAAAGGGAGAAAGAAAGAGGGAGGGAGGGAAACGGAAAGGAAGGAAGGGGGAGGGAGGGAGAAAAAAGGAAAGAAAGGAAGAAAGGAAGGAAGAAAGAGGGAGGAAAAAGGAAAGAAAGGGAGGGGGAGGAAAAAGAAAGAAAGAGGGAGGGAGGAAAAAGGAACGAAGAAAGAAAGAGAAAAAAATGAAAGAAGGGAGGGAAGGAAGGAAAGAGAAAGAAGGAAAGACAGAAAAGGAAGAAGGAAAGAAAAAAAAGAAAGAAGATAGGAAGGATAGGAAAGGGAGGGAGGGAGGACAGAAGGAAGGAAAGGACGGAGGAAGGAAGGAAGGAAGGAAGGAAGGAAGAAGAAGGGATTAGGTCCTTTCATGCGCTATGAGAATCACCTTGGGAGACAGGAGGAAGAACTGAACTCTAAATAGCTGTCATTCAAAACGCATCTCAGCCAATAGAAGGAAAGGGGAGGGGGACGTGGGAAATGCCTTGGAAGGGCCCCTCCCTAGTTTTCTGGGAAGCAAAAGTAAAGGAGAGGAGAGGAGAGGAGAGGCGAGGAGGAGCCTGGGGCCAGTTCTGGAGCCCGGGGAGGGCTCTGAGGGACGCTCAGCGTCGGACGCAGACAGAGAGCTAGGGCTGTCCAGCAATTTCCCAGCCACTAGAGAGGGAGTCAGAGAGGAGCGAGGAGGAGCAGCTGGAGCCTGTTCCAGATGCGCGTATGCACAGAGCTGTCAGGAGAGGAGAGCAGCCGGCCAGGGAAGCAAAACCAAACGTGGACGCTGACCGGCCCCTCCCTGGCTGGGGAATAAAGGGGAGGAAAGGGGAATGGTTTGGCGGTCGTGTGTTTTCGCCTTGCCGGAACGGAGGTTTGTCTCTTTCTCTCACTTAATTTGCCGCCTCCTGGCTGGATCGGAGCTCAAGGCCTTGCATTTACCTGAACGAGCTGATAAGGGCTATTGCTTCACTTCACTCCTTGCCGGACTCTCGCCTGGACTTTCGGTCGGTAAAGGCCGTTAATTCCCAAGGTCTAAATCAGGAGGTCTCCAAACCTGGCAACTTTTAAGGCTTGTGGACTTCAACTCCCAGAATTCTCCAGCCAGCTAGGAAGCCAGATTCATTTAAAGCTGGCTTTAAAAATGGCAGTGATCCACTTAACGACTGTGGCAGGGAACGGTCGTAAAATGGGGCAAAACTCTCTTCCAAAAAAAAAAAAAAAAAAGTCTCATTTAATGTGAGAAATCTGGGGCTCAGCTGTGGTCGTAAGTCGAGGACTACCTGTACCACCGGACCTATTACATTAGGAGTTGCCTCTACATTGGCCTTGGGTGGTTTCCCGTGAAAACAAACCATGGTCCCAAGACTCAACTAACCTGGATAGTCTTGAATTCCCCACTCTTTTTTTTTTCCTTTTCTTTTTCAGTTTATTATAGTCATAGGCCAGAGACCAAAACAAATAAAAACACTCAGTAAAGATACAATTAAAAATAATAGTATAAAATAATAATAAATCTATATATAAAACAAGCGAAATGCCACTCACGCGTCATCACAAAATCTCCAGAACTGTAAAGCCTACAAATTTGAAATTTGGCCTGTATGTTCCACTTGGCTTCTAGGGGCTCACTAAGAAAGGATTTTTCCAAATGACCATCAGAGCATTTAGACTATTTCTATTATTATTATTATTATTATTATTATTATTATTATTATTATTATTGATTATTAACAACATGCTTTGATGCTAAAGAGTTCTAGTCCACCTCCCCACCTGGAAAGAAATCTCTTCCAAATGCAAAACACAAGCAGAGGAGTTTCAGTTTCGGAGCCCTAAGCAGTTTTAGTACAGAACAGTTGAGCTAAGCCGCACCCAGGCTCCTTGCTGTCTCCTTCTTGCTCACACAGCAAATACTGCTTCAGTTTCCAAACAGCCCTCAACTCTTTCTCACACACTAACAGGACACTAGCCAGATGAATACCGATGGATGCTGGCAGGCATTATTTTCCTCCAAAAAAACTAAGCCTGACCACATAGTTTTGTAGTGAAGCGTGGGTAGTGAGCTAGCATAAAATAATAAATAACTACTCAAAATGTATAAAATCCAGTCTGTCAATTATACATGGTCTAACTATACTAAAATTAAAAACAGTGAGATGAAATAATACGATGCGTAACTATGTATAACTATGTAAATAATTATGTAAATATTTGAAAATATGCGATAAATCGAACGAAAAATAATTGTAGTAATATTTAGTAATATTCTACAGACTTACAAATAGGTCAAAGTGAGCGAACGCTACTACAAACGCGTTGCAATGAAGGGATATATGTTTTTAATTGCAGAATTTGTTTAATAAAGATTTTAAAAGATCTATAAAATTGCAAACATGGGCCCTGGGTGGTTCCTGCTCAGTTCCGTGAGAACAAACCATGTT
>NW_020769486.1:585945-597971 GCF_900518735.1 Pseudonaja textilis | reverse complement strand
AGTTCTGCCTTTGGCATGAAAGCCGGCTGTGTGACATTGGAACAACCCCCAGGAGACGGCGAGTTCTAGTTCTGCCTTTGGCATGAAAGCTTTGGGTTTGGGCCAGTCATTCCTTCTCAGCTCACCCCACCTCATCACAGGGTTGTTGAAGGAAAAAGAGAAGGAAGATATATTTGATATGTTCTGTGCCTTGACTTACTTGTAAAGCAATAAAGGCAGGATTTAAAAAAACAGTAAAAGTAAATAAAATTGCATTAAGAATTTAACGCCGTCCTGAAGAACCAACCCTGTGCAGGTACTGAAGTCAAAATTGGCTCCAGATTGTTAGCAGGGATTTGGAAATGGGAACATATTGTTGCATAGTCAAAATAACGGTTATATTTGTTTTCCATGGACAACTTTAAAAGGTGTGTAAGGCAATGCAAACCCTTGGAGCTGAATCACAACCGGGTGTCAGATTTACTTTAGCACCAAGGACCAATTTTACGCGAGATTCTGGACTGAACTGACAGTTCCGAGATCACCCCAAGAAAATTAGGGGTGTTATGCTCAAGGCATTCAAATAGGAATAGGAAAGTCCAGCTCCCTCTCAGGGTCAGGCCAGGTTAGGAAATAAGAAATATTGAAATAGAAATCAGCATAGGATATAGGGGAGAGGATTACCATAGAATAAATTAGAATTAGAAATTGAATTAGAATGAGTAGGATAGGATAGGAATGATAGGAGGAGGATAGGACAGGACAGAATTCATTATTGGCCAGGTGTGATTGGACACAAAGAATTTGTCTCGTGCATAAGCTCTCCGTGTACATACAAACAACAAAGCGATATAATCATAAGATACCAATATGAGACGGTAACAGGAAATCATGGCTGGCTCAGGAATTCTGGGAATTGAAATTTACACATCCTAAAGGGGCCATAATCACCCAACCCTGATCTATCTCTTGTGATAGAATCTTGAAAAATGGTGGGCATTCTAACTTCTCTCCTCCTTCTGCCAAAGAGAATCAAGGCAGGGCAACCTTCCCTGTCTTTCTAACACCTTCCTTCTTTCCAGGGCTTAATCCAGATTCCGCTAGTTGCTGTAACCATCTCCGTGGTCCTCTACAACCAGGCCCCAAAACTCCCTTGCTTGTCACTCTCGCAGTCCAACCTACTTCAGAAGGTTCTGGTTGTGTGAAAAAAGGGAGAAGGTATTACTACTATGTATGCAGTCATCTTCCTGGAGGAAAGATAAATAAAGATAATAATATAAATCGAATAAATGGGACAGCTCCTAACCCTAATCCTGAAGAGAACTTCCAGGTTTATTTATATTTCATAATTCCTAATTGCTCATCTCCCTTCAGGTTTTTTCCCTCTACATTCTTACTGAAAAAAAAAATCTTGCCTTCAATCAATATTTCACTTTTTAATTGTTTGTCCTGCCTAGAAAGCTTCCTGAAACATTTCTAAAATAAACTTATTTTCCACCACCACCAAGGCATTTGGGCTTTATTTGCTACTATTTTGCTTTTTTTACAACTGCTTTTTCCTTTAGTCATTCTGTTATTTCATTCTCCAAACCTTTTTCAATCCATGTAAATCACCTGTTAATTTGGACTAAAATACAGGTGGGGCAATTTTTGATTTAATTTGCTATGGAAAACCCAACCACCATCTACAATACACACATTGGGGGGGAAATGCCACACTTTTAAGCCCTTATCTATCCCAGCTTAACATTCAGTGTGAACAGAGGCCTACTAATCTATCACTATTGTTGTATGTACACTGAGAGCTCATGCACAGGAGACAAATTCCTTGTGTGTCTGTCTAATCACACTTGGCCAATAAAGAATTCTAATTCTAAATTTGTGCAAGCCCAAATGTAGGATATCCCCATACAGGAAAAAAAAAAACAAGGCTCAAGTACCAAAGTCAGCCTAGCCTGTTTTCAGCCATGCACAAACAACCTACAGACCATGGCTAAACCATATCTTTCAGCAGCAAGGAGACTCTAATAGATGTTGGTAAATGTTATTCCCCCAAACCACAGCTGGGCCTTTTCCATCCTAAGGCACAGCATCCAAAACCGAAACCTAAGGGCAGGGAGTAGCAAGCAAACTCTGGCTGCTCTCCCAAAACGAAGGTTAATTATTTTTATTTTATTTAGCATATATGGAATCTCTCTACAGACCTCATGCAATCACCAATATGCAAACACTAACAAAACACATTATACACACAGACACAAATGTAAGTTTAAGGGGAGAATCAGACTCTATGGCACCATATTATGGCAATCTTATTATGGTTCTACCTTAATTTAATACTTTATCTCATATATTGTACTATACACAGGTTCATGTGTGTATGCAACACACACATATGTACGTGCATATACATATATATATATATACACATATATACATACACACCACACACTTATATAAATACATGAATATATATGCACACACATATATTATGCAGATATACATACATGCACACACACACACACACACACACACAGTGATGCTCTACTAAGGTTAATCCCTGGAAAGGAGACCACCAGGCAATCCCAGATTGCAGAGTCAGCTGACCTCGAGCCAGACAATACCAGGAAGTGACAAGGCTGGACCCAAAAGGAAACTTCCCCCTCGAGGGCAGAGACCCCCGTCCCCCCCCCCTCTTTCGGGCCACGCCCACCTCTGGCCCGGAAGCCCCTCCGCACCCCCAGCTAGCGTCCCCATGGTTCGGCCCGAACAACCCCCCCTCGCCAGCGTCCCCATGGTTCGGCTCGGGCATCCCCCTTCAGCGTCCCCATGGTTCGGTCCGCGTAGCCCCCACCCCCACCCCACCCCAAGCCTACTGGTGTCTCTCCATGGTTCAGTCCCAGCACACCCCCGCCGGTGTCTCCGTGGATCGGCCCGAGCACCCTCAGCCAGCATTTCCATGGTTCGGTCCGAGCCACCCCCCTCCACTGGTGCCTCCATGGTTCGGTCCGAGCAACTCCCTCCCCCTCGCCGTTATGCCCACTCGCCCGCCGCGTCGTGTCTCACCCAGAGACATGTCGATTTTTTCCAGCGTTTCTCCACCGCCGCTGCTGCTGCTGCTGCTGCTGCCGCCGCCTCTTTGGAGCGAGGACGCCCCAGCGCCGAATCCGCTCATGGCCGCCGTCGCCGTCGCCGCCGCCGCCGCCGCTGCTGTTCTCGTCGCCATCCCAGACGCGAACCAAAGCAGCAGCCGACGGAGAGGGGGCGGGGGTCCCTTTAAACCTTCGGCGCATGCGTCAGTCGAGGCTGGCGCCTGCGCATTCGGGTCACGGCTGAACCAGAGCAAGCCAACCGCTTCGGCGCGTGCGCGTAGCGGCCGAAGCGGGGCGGGTGGCGGAGACGAGCTTCGTTGGTCTGGCTTCTCCGCATGAGCAGGGATTGCGACGCTAAGCGGCGAAAAAGCATGTGGAAGGAAGCCCCCTGCCCCCTGCAGGCGGGGAGGACTCAACGCAGCCAGGACCTGGCTAGTATATATATAGCTCAGCATGGTTTATTTTGACTGAGTTTAAACCAGGGTTTAAATCAGCAGCACCACGATGTTACCTAGTTTGGTTAACCAAGCGTGCCTAAGCACACCAACGTGCCTGTCCTATTGTTTCTTTTATTTTTATTTTTTTATTTTTCTCATATGTATCCTTGTATTCATAACTATGGTTTTACTTATACCTATTATCTTGTAAGCAATTGACAAAAATAAATAAATAAAATAAAAATAAGTAAATAAAAAGCTCAGAAGGACCCTGAGCTACAAAATATTCTCCTTTATTGAAACCAGGGTTTCTTTGAAAATCCATTTTGTTCAATTCCCAGAATGCCCTACTATCTTACTTAAGAGGTTCATCCATCTTAAAGTTGAGAAAAACTTTTAGTGTTGTATATACCGCCTGGGATCACTGTGTGAGTTGGCTGGCTGTGCAAAATTCTAAAATAATAAATAAAACAATTAAAAACAGGCATAGACAACTCATTTAACCTATGTGAACTGAATCATGGTTTATTCAACTGTTGCAGTTTTCACAATGAAGGCCTGCTGGCTAGGTGGCTTGTTAATTCTCTTTTAATAGGTGACACAGAGGTAGGTTATAATTTGTGTGTGTGTGTGGTTTCCCTGATAAACCGGTTGCCTTTTACATTAGGTTGGGCAATTGATCGAGGTATAATATTGTGTATTTATTTATTAGTCAAAAATATATATGGCCACCCATCTCATGGAAAGTAAGTCTGGGTGGCTTATAATAACCTAATAATAGATAAAACTGTCCAGAGAGCTTGATAATAAGTGCTAGATAATAAGATGGGCAGCATATAAATTCAAAAAATAAAAGTATAAAACAATTGTTACCAAAAAAAACCCCATAACGCATAATTATTAAAAAATTAAAAACTATAGAAGTGTTGAAAGGCTGGAAAATGCCTTTCTTCTGAGGGCTCGATTTTCCTGCTGGGAGGGCTCTGGTGCAAGGACACAGACAACTGCTTGGACGCTGGTTCTTTTTATTTTTCAGGAAGGCAAGAGATAGCAAGAAGTCTGCGTTTCTGGGGCTAGCCATCTTTATATAATAAACCCCTGATTTTTATACCTTTTCTCCTTTTGTGTGTGTGTGCTTGTGTTTGTATTTCTTAATGTTTTAAATCCTGTCAGGGGTTGTCTTCATTTCCGCCAGAGGGTAAACTTCGTGGGGGTGGTTTGATTGGATTATCAGTTTCGTCCTAATGTTTTCTTATATTTGTTTTGTGGCAATCTCCTGTCTGTCTCCTTTGCAATATATTTTGTGTCTATTTGTTTTGCTGATTTGGCATGACCTGTTGTTTGTAAGGGATTCCTTTTTCTTGTTTCCCTAGCTTTCTTAATTACTTGGCTTTTCTCTAGGGGGCTTCTTTCAATACCTTTTATTAAATCTCTTTTCCTATGCAAGTTTGTTTTATGGCTGGCCTGATGTTCCCTTTGGGCTTTTCCTGCTTGGGTGTCACCACTGTCCTCATGAAGTTCCCTTTCCACAGAAGCAGAACTAAATAAAAAAAAAAATAGACAGTGGGATATCCATAATAACGGAACCATAATCATTTTGTGAAAGCTTCCCTGAGTCATTCTGGCATCCTGAGAGCCTTGAATTATTACAAATAGCGACAAAAGCTCGACTAACAGGGTTAGGTTTAGTTTAGTTTACTCTGTCATTGCACCTCGTACAATGAAAGTCATCTTCAATGTACATTATGACTATGAAAATAAACACAAGCACACATCCTTCTCATTCTAGACAATTGAGTTGAAAACCCCTGATATTGCATTAATATTGCATTCTGCAGTAGAATTCAGTAGAGTTACTGCCCTGGGATAGAAGCTGTTTTTCAGCCTATTTGTCGAGGACTACTCCTTGACTTACAACCGTTCTTTAGTGACTGAAGTTACAACGGCCCTGAAAAAAGGTGACTTTTGAGTGAAGGCAAATGAAGGAAAAGTGACTTATAACTGTTTTTCACACTTAACAACTGTTGTTCACCTGATCAATATTCAGACACTTGGCAATTGGCTTGTATTTATGACCGTCGCAGTGTCCCCGTGTGTGTGTGTGTATCACGCGATCCCCTTTTCCGACCTGCTGACAAACCAAGTCAGATTCACTTAACGTCCATGTTACTGGAGGATCAGATGGTGGAACGTATGTACAGATGAGGACCAGGGGTGGCCTTCAAAAATTTCAGCAAGCGTTTCTCTGCCCGGTTGCTGGGTGGGCGTGGCCATGTTGGGTGTGGCCTATACTATGGCTGGTGGGGGGCGTTTTTGTCCTCCCCAGGCTCCGGAGACTTTCCTCGAGCCTCCAGGAGGGTGAAAACAACTTCCCCGGACTCCAGAGGCCCTCTGGAAGCCAAAAACGTACCTGCATCAAAAATGGGTCGCATGGGGACTCCTGTGAGGAGAGGGGCAGAGTGGGCAGGGCCAGACAGAAGTGGGATTTGGGCAGGATAGGGATTCAAATTTCTTAACAACCAGTTCTGTGGGTGTGGCCTAATTTGTGGATGTGGCTTGGTGGTCATGTGACTGGGTGGGCGTGGCTTGCTGACTAGGCGTGTCTTGGTCACATGACTGGATGGGCATGGCTTGTATGTAAATATGTAAATATTGATATTTTTTTAAAAAATAAAAAAGAGCAACTTTTACCCAACATCAGGCAAAGCAGCTAGGCAGATTGAGTTGCTCACAGAATCACAGATTCACTCAGAGATCTAGCATTCTGCAATCTGCTACCTGAGTCTGTCACATAAAATTTGCTTGCAAACTCATAAAATTTGCTAGCAAGCAAACTCACAAAATTAACTCCCAACACACCATGTATATAAATATTGAATTTTTTATTTAAAAAAAGAGCAACTTTTACTCAAAATCAGGCAAAGCGGGCAGGCAGATTGAGTTGCTCGCTAAAATCACAGATTCACTCAGAGATCTACCTTTCTGCAATCTGCTACCCGAGTCTGCACTGAAAAATAGACACTTCAGTCCTAAGGAAGGCTCAGTTCTGCTTTTAGATAAGCTAGAAAGCAAAAAATCCAACCATTTCCTGCTTTCTAGCTAATCTAAATCTCCCGGCACAGCAAAAGAACTGATAGTTGGGTGGGGGGAGGAAAAATAGCGTCTTACCCAAAATTAGGTGAAGGCACAATGCAGGCAAGTTTCATGGCGCGCATGCCAGGTAAGGAGTTAAGTGGGTGGGGTGGGGATAGCCAGTGGCGCGATTTGCTGGTTCTCCGAACTGCACAGAATCATAACAACCTGTTCTATAGAACCGGTCTGACCAGGTAGAATCCCACCCCTGGATTTGGGGGTTTTCTGAACTGCACAGAATTTTAGTTAGGGGCTCTCCCAAAACCCTGCGATCCCCCAGTGGCGGGATTCAATTTTTTTTACTACTGTGGGCGTGGCTTGGTGGGAGTGGCTTGGTGGGCATGGCAGGGAAAGTTACTGCAAAATTCCTCTTCCCTCCCCACCCCACTAACCTGCTTTTCAGCTCCGTTCTCCTCTGCAGGGCAACCAAAGAAGATTCAGCCGATCAGCTGGGACTCAATGGGAGGCAGAGAATAGGAGCGAGCGGGGCCAATCAGAAGTGGGATTTGCCGGTTCTCCGAATGACTCAAAATTTCTGCTACCGGTTCTCCAGAACTGGTCAGAACCGGCTGAATACCACCTCTGAGCCTACCCCTCTGAGGATCAGAGGAAGGGTCATAGGTGGAGGTAGGGCCCAGGTGTGGATGGAAAGGACACGTGAGTGAGGAATATGAATTCTGATTTTTTAAAAAAGCATCTTTTTGCCTTAAAACAGACAATTCAGCAGCTTTGCTCCGTCCTGTCTTCTCTTTCTGCAAAGGAGGAGGTGTGTGCTGCCTCGAGCTGCTCTGCAATAGGACGCGGGTGGAGTTGCACGTGCGTAGAGAGTCAGAAGTTAGCACCTCACCTGTTAGAAAATCACTAGCCAGTATATTAGCAACAAGAATAGCTCGCTTATAAGAACCGCCCCCCCCCAAAAAAACCCCACATAGCTGGCTGTGATAGTAATCACAAAACAACTGGAGACACGTGAACAATATAGAAGAGCTTTATTAAGCTTTTGCAAAAGGAAATTCATGGCTGGGATTTATATACAGGTTCAAATATACAGTCTCTGCCCCTTTCCTGGGTTCCCAATCGATCCAAGCTACGTATCTCCCTACGCAACACCCATAATTATTGTAGTGTAACACCTGTTTCCTTGCCCTTGGAGACTACCCTCGTTCTCATGGCTTCTTCTTCCTGTTATGGTCCTGTTATGACCATCTGTAATACAATAGATCATTAACCAGTTCCTTTTGGGTGAGGATAACGTAGTATCTCCTATACCAGGGGTAGTCAACCTTTTTATACCTACCACCCACTTTTGTATCTCTGTTAGCAGTAAAATTTTCTCTAACCGCCCACCGGTTCCACAGTAATGGTGATTTATAAAGTAGGGGAGAAAACCCCTACCGCCCACCATGTAAGCTGGAATGCCCACTAGTGGGCGGCAGGGACCAGGTTGACTACCACTGTCCTACACATATCCTTATGCCAAAAAGTACAGGCCCATATTCTACCCAAAAGCCTCACATTTACTTTAGAACATAATACGTTACAAAACAATACATGTTTATTAGATATAATTATATAACCGTCCAATAATCATGGCATAGTTCAAATATTGGATAAATATGGCTTCCCTTCTCTTCTTCATTTCCACAGGTTGGAACTCATAATATGTAATTTCTACATATCACACTGGCATATAAAACTAGGACACTTTGCAAGATACCCGTGACCCGGGGTGGAAAAACAGGCGGCGCAATGTTTAGCTATTTAGCAGAACAAGTGTAAAGGTTTTAGGGGGCTGAAATCCAAATAACCAATCAATATTATCGGTTATGCATACATTATTAGGGGAAGGGCAAAAGGATTGAATGCAACCACCCCTTGACTATAAGGCTTGGTATAAAATTGTAAACTGAAGGCTTGGTCCTTATATCTTGGTAGCAAAATAAAAGTATAATTTTTTACCACACGTTGTGTCCAGTGACTTATCGGCTATGACACCAAGTAAGAGCCCCGTTTTTGGGGACAACATTGCTAACTGAAGTGATTCAGTTAATAATTGTGGCAAGGAGGATCGGAAAATGGGGCGAAAACTCAACAACTGTTCTGCTTTTAGCAGTTAAAATTTGGGGTTCAGTTGTCGTAACACAAGGACCAGCTGTAACGAAATGCTTAATGCTGAGTGAAAGGCCCAAAGGACTGGACTTGACCTATTTCTGGAGATCAGAAGAGAAATAGAAAGAACTAGTTTACCATTTGCACTGAAAGCCAGTTTCTCTTTTCTTTGAATAGCTTATTCTTCACTTTTCAAAAAGCTACTATTAAACTTTTAGCAGCAGTTCCTGTTCTTCCTCTTTCATTCTTATAAGTTCTTCCTTGTGTGCTATTTTCAGACTGCGAAGGTGTGGGTAGAGAGTTATTCTTACGTACACATCTGTGTGTGAGAGACACACTGGGGCCTGTGAGCAGAATAAAAATCCCTCATTTATTATGAAATTTCCGGGCCACCCATCTCGTATTGATCTCTTCTCATTTTCTTTCTCATTGTTTTATTTTACCGTGCTATAATTCTCCTTCTGTTTCATATTACATTCTTTTTAATTTCTTCCTTTTTATTGTTGTGTGGGAAGCTTCTCCCCACCACTGTAGAATGAACTTAAAACATTAAAAAAGGTAGAATATTATATTTTCCTTATATAGCCTTAGTAAGATCACACCTAGAGTCCTGCATCCAGTTTTGGTCACCACACTATAAAAAAGATGTTGAGACTCTGGAAAGAGTGCAGAGAAGAGCAACCAGGATGATGAGGGGACTGGAGGCTGAAACATACGACGGACGGTTGCAGGAACTGGGCCTGGCTAGTCTAGGGAAGAGAAGGACCAGGGGAGACAGGAGAGCATCTTCTAATATTTGAGGGGCTGCCCCAGAGAGGAGGAAGGGGGTCAAACAATTTTCTGAAGTGCCTGTAGGCCAGACAAGGAATAATGGAGACTGAACAAGGAGAGATTCAACCTGGAAATAAGGAGAAACTTTCTGACAGGGAGAACCATCAACCAATGGAACAGAAGTTGCCTTCAGAAGTTGTGGGAGCTTCATCACTTGAGACTTTCAAGAAGAGACTGGACTTCCATCTGTCAGAAGTGGTGTAGGGTCTCCCGCTTGGGCGGGGGGTTGGACTAGATGACCTACAAGGTCCAACTCTGATTATCTGATATCTTCCCAAAGGAGAAATGGAGAAACATGCTCTTAAAGACAGAAAGGAGCCCCCGAGTCTTTGTTAATAGCCCACAGCAGACGCCGGCACTTAAGGAGATAAAGAGCTTTTTGAAAGAGGAAGGCGTGTCTAGATAGCTCTATTCATAAGCAAAGCAAACACTGCAGGCGGAAATCTGTTCAAGGCAAGATATTTCAAAACTCCTGGCAGCAAAACTGACAAAGGCAGAATGATGGGATTAGCACAAGCAGCCTGTCACCCAAGATCCAACCCAGGAGGAAAGCCATTAAGCCGCAATTGGAATTGTCCAATAACCTATCAGAACACAAGCCCCTTCATCACACAACATCCCCAGAACAGTTGAAACTTCAAAGTCACAGAAACCTGTAAAGATCCACCCACTCATTCAACTGTTTGTTCAGCTGCCCCAGAACTGCATGCTATTCAACATTAAACCTTCTTTCCAATCAGCCTCCATGTTCTTTCCAGCGTCTTTCTCCCAGCTTGGAACTGAACCAGGTGTTTTTTTTCCTTCCAACAGTTGCAAGACGCCCTAGAGTAGCCCCACAAGCGAGACAGGCAGCCTGTAAATTTAACACATAAATAACAAATAAAATAAGCCTTGTAGTCACACGACTCAGGGTGTCTCACAAGATAATAAATACAGTATCGTAAAAGATTAAGACAGTAAAACTTAATTGAATATGTCCTCACTTCTATTTGGATTTAATAAGGAGTTTACTTGAATTATTCCCAAGGGGGTAAGTGCAAAGTTCCTTTTTAACCTTAGATAACTCAGTCAGCCCTAGCTGGCTGGATCTGAGACCGAAGTAGCATAAAAACATGCTTTATTTCCTTGTTACTTTCAAGGTACAGCTGGCCATTTTCCAGTACTCAAAAGCACCTCCAATCAAAACACAAAAGTACAAATAACTGAAACTAAAACAACATTTAGAATTCCACCCCGAAAGCAATATTTATCTCCAACTCTCCTAACTATTGGGAAATGTTATCTGTACTATCAGTTTGCAGAATTTTGCAACCATAATCCTAACATTTTTATACCCCGCCTTTATTTCTTCATAAGTGCAGGCTATCCTCGACTTACAACCGTTTCACTTAGTGACCGTTCAAAGTTACATGGCTGAAAAAAGTGACTTAGGACCGTTTTTCACACTTACGACCGTTGCAGCCATCTTCACGATCACGCGAAGCAAAGTCAGATGCTTGGCAATTGACTCATATTTATGACGGTGTCCTGAGATCACCTGATTTCCCCTTTTGCGACCTTCTGGCAAGCAAAGCCAACGGGGAAGGCAGATTCACTTAACAACCACGTTACTAAGTTCACAACTGCAGTGATTCACTTAACAACAGTGACAAGAAAGGTCACAAAATGAGGCAAAACTCACTTAACAATAGTCTCGCTTAGCAACAGCAATTCTGGGCTCCACTATGGTCATTAAGTCGAGGACTACCTGTAACTCAAGGCGACAAACACACATAACACTCCTCCTCCTAGTTTCCTATTTATTGCACAAAATTACATTAATGGGTAATAATGATTCTGCAACCCAACAGGACAGACACAAACTCCAGAGAGTAATTAGGACTGCAGAGAAAACAATGGCTACCAACCTGCCTTCTATCAAGGACCTGTATACTGCACAAGTCAAAAAGAGGGCTGTGAAAATATCTACAGACCCCTCACATCCGCGACATAAACTGTGTCAACTCCTACCATCAAATTGATGCTATAGAGCACTGCACACCAGAACATCTAGACAGAAGGGGAGTTTTTTCCCCAACTCTGCTAAAAAAAGAATTCCCTCAATATTGTCCAACTATTTACAAAGTCTGCACTACTATTACTATTAATCTTCTCATCACTCCTTATCACCCATCTCCCTTCAACTTGTGACTTTATAACTGTAACTTTGTCGCTTGTATCCTTACAATTTATATGGACTGTTTCCTAGTATGATTTGATTGCTTATTGTACCCTCTGACTATCATTAAGTGTTGTACCTGATGATTCTTGACAAATGTCTCTTTTCTTTTATGGACACTGAGAGCATTTGCACCAAAGACAAATTCCTTGTGTTTCCAATCACACTTGGCCAATAAAGAATTCTATTCTATTCTATTCTATTCTATTCTATTCTATTCTATTCTAT
>NW_020769486.1:552146-562279 GCF_900518735.1 Pseudonaja textilis | reverse complement strand
AGAGGAGAGGAGAGCAGAGGAAAACAATAAGCCGGCTCCCAGGGAAAAGCAGACGTAGACGCTAGCGAAGGCTGGGCGAGAACAGCAGTGAAGTATCTTCATGATCAGGTCGTTGAAGCTTCTTCCCTCTTGCAGGTCTGAAAGCAACAGACAGCGGATCGTATTTCAGCTCCCAGGACTCCACCTGCCCCTCCGATTCGGGATCTGTGGAAGAGGTGGACGAGTACGAGATCCGAGGTAGGATGAGCTCCGTAGCATGAGCCCTGAGCTACCCTTCCTTTACAACGTAGTCCTCGACTTACGGCCATTCATTTAGTGACCGTTCGAAGTTATGACGGCACTGAACATCAGCGACCTGGGAGCGTCTTCCACATTTAACTGTTGCAACATCTCTGTGGTTGCACGATCACTTAGTAACGGGACGGCTCCTTTATTGGAATAAATCGAGGACTTAGCTGTATGGCAATGGGTTTTTCCGTTCTCCTGTTGAGACACGCTCTCCTGTCATCCCCTGCATGTCCTGCAGATGGAAACGAAGGATCCAACCTGATTCACATGTCCAACAGTGACCTGTCTGTCTCGATGGCCTCGTTGTTTTCAGGTAATCACTTTCCCTTCCTGAACCCTTGGTAAGTCCATATCAGATAGGACAAAATAGATCGGGTGTCAGACCTGCCCAGATTTGGCCCTTTAGGCAAGAAAGACCCTCAACTCCAATTGTAGTAAAAGGTATACTTTACTAAAAGCCAAGTGGTTTACAGTATACCAATACCAGAACTGAAGTTTGCGCAGCCAATTTTCCCAGTTAACTTCCTCTGTCCAGTTCCTCCCCCCTTGCTGCTCGCTTATTGTCCATATTTTAATTCTTTATATGTCCTACATTTGTATATTAAAACAGTCCCATTCCAGTCAAAAATTGATTTCCCTCACAACTGAAAAAGAGCCAAGTTTCCCTACCCCTGGACTAGAAGACGTCCGAGGTCCCTTCCAACTATGTTGTTCTGCCTTCTCTTTCAAATTTGACATTTTTTCATCTCTGTTGTGTTATTATTTTTTTTGAAAAAGTTTATTTTAACAACAAAGACAACAAATGAAACCATCTTTCAATTCTACAGTGTGTCGGTTGGGTACATATTATCTTGCGCGCATAATAAAGTTATACATTTCTTCTTATACCTTTATAAACCATTCTAATCAGCATTTTATATCGTATTGTACAAATGTTATATTATTATTGACATTATAATTGTCATCTTTTAAAAACATGCCTCATTCTTGCTAAGTTATATTCATTCTCTACCTCATTCAAGGTTAGTCAATTATAATATATTACAAGTATTGCTACATATTTCAATTTCTTATTTTTCTATCCTGCGATGACCCAGGGTGGGATACAAAATAAACACAGTCACAAAAAACGGGTGAAGCCCCTTTTATTCCTTCACTTGGCTTCCAAGCTCCAAATATCCTTGACTGGAGACAAAAAACTCCAAGCAGTTACAAGAAGGAAGAAATGCCATTTAAATTCTAAAGAGTAAAAAGCAACACAAACCAGGCAAGATAAGGGCTGGAGGACATCCACAGATAACAGAACACACGCTGGGAAGGACGCCAAACTAGGAGAGGAACCATAAACCAGAGATATTTCCATGCTTTGTTTCCAGCACTGGCCCGTATGCATGTTCGTCCTCTTATCCAGTTGTCACAGCTGCAGCCCATTGAAGGGGATCAAGGCCCTCTCCTCCCCCATAGACCACGTCTCTCCCTTATCCTCTCCTCCCTGCGTGCCCTAGGATGGAGAGGGGATGGGCCTGGGTCCTCCTCTGACGGCCCAGCCGGCCTCTGCCCTTCCCCAGCCTCCTCCACAACCTCTGGAGCCACCCTTCCACTCCCTGTCGGCTGTTCCTCCTCTCCCTCAGAGTCAGTCTCCACGGGGGCATGAAATAGCCGTTCATAAAATAAATCCCAAATTTTATAGTACTCTTTTTCCTCCTGTTCTCCAATTGCCATTGTTAATCTACTCATTTCCGCACATTCCATTATTATTTTTTAATTGTTTCCTCCCCCGTCAGAATTTTCTCATTTTTCGAACTTTGTGCAAATGCAATTCTAGCTGCTGTTAATACATTAGTAATTAAATATGTCATCTCTCTATTATAACCTTATTTCTGTTACGTTAGATGCGGACATCAAGAGGAACCAACCTCCGAGTAAAAAGTCCTTCCTTTCCTCCGGTTCCGCGTACGTATGCCTTCTTCTTCATTTCCCCCTCCCTCAGCTCAGCCCAACCTGGATTCAGAGACAGGTAGTCCTCGACTTGCGACCACAACTGAGCCCAAACATTTCTGTTGCTAAGTGAGACAGTTGTTAAAGTGTGCTTTGCCCCCATTTTATGACTCTTCTCGCCAGCGTGGTTAAGATAAATCCTTGCGGTCGTTCAATTAGCAACCCTTCGATTCATTCAGTGGTTAAGTTTAATCCGGCTTCCCCGTTGACTTTGTTAGTCAGGAAGTCCCAAAAGGGGATTGTCAACTCATAAAACATTCCTAGGCCTGTTTTAGTAGTTGCCATTAAAAAAGGGAGGGCGAAGGAAATCTGCAGCGGTTTGGAAGCGGAAGTCCATTCCAACTCTTTATCTTTAAAAGATTGTGACTAAACTACCAGAGCTTTTGCCCGGGAATATATTTAATTGGAGAACATGATGGATGACGCCCAGCCTGTGAGCGTGCCCAGTTGGAGAATCTGATTTATGACACACCCGGGGAGGGAGGGGGGGGAAACAGGGTCACAGGGGACTGTAAATGACGTATGCCAGAGTTGGCTTCATCCAGGGCAGGGCCAGTATGTCCCCTCTAATGAATCCTTCGAAGTTGTTTGAAGTTTGGCTCGAGAATCGTGATTTCATTAGGGCGGTTGCTGGAATCCTGACAGAGATCACATTACCCCCCGGGACACCGCAACACTCGTAAATATGAACCAGTTGCCAATCGCCTGAAGTTTGATGGCTTTTTCCTTAAACCCCCCCCCCCCAAGTCTACACACATCTTAAAAGTTGTCAAGGTTGTCTGGTTTGGGGGCATTCTGACTGTTGAGCTCCACCCATACAACCGGGGGGGTTTCTGGGAGCGGAAGTCCCCACAGCTTAAAGTTGCCGCGGTTGAAAGGCCCCGAGGATCCCACCCTGCTTCTTTTACATGGGTTGTTGTCTCAACCGCTTCCTCCAGGAGCTACCACAGCTTCCTCAACTCCAATTCGGCAGAAGCCGTAGCCATGGGCTTACTCAAGCAGTTCGAAGGGATGCAGCTGCCCGCGGCCTCCGAACTGGAGTGGCTGGTGCCCGAACATGACGCCCCACAGAAGGTAGGTATCTTTGGGCAGAAGGTCAGCCACTAATGGCTGACTAATTTCGCTTGCCTTCCCACCTTCGTTGCGTGAGTCTTTGGTGTATAGCAGAGGTGGGCTTCTGGGGGTTCACAGGGATTCGGGGAGAGCCCCCTAGCTAAGATTCTGCACAGCTTGGAGAATGCGATGACCTGAGGCGTGGCACAAAAGCCACAAAGTCACAAAAGTAGGTGAAGTCCCTTTCATCCCTCCAACTTGGCCCCCAATGTCCAGTGATCATCGGCTGGAGAGAAAACTCTCCCAAGAACAGTTTTTAAATGGAAGAAATTCAGTCCAAACCCAAAGTACATATAAATTATAAATAAAAACCCAACACAAACCACAACTGCAGCAATTAACAAGACAGGGCAGGATAAGAGATTGAAGACCTCAAAAGGTAACGAAACACACAGTTGGGAGGATGCCAGAACCCAGATAAGATGTGACAAACAAAGACAAGTCACGATTTGCTTCCAACAGCTTCCTGTGCACAGCTTCCCTTTTTAAACACTGTGTTCCTGGCTGTAGCTAATGAAGGGGATCAGGGCCCTTTCCTCTTTCGTAAGCCACGCCATCCACGTTGCTCCCTTCTCCATTCCTCCCTGCGTGCCCTAGGATGAAGAGGGGGTGGGCCTGGGTTTTCCTCTGAATGCCCAGCCGGACTGTGCCCTTCCCCAGTTTCCTCCACAGCCACCGGAGCCACACTCCCACTCCCTGTCAGCTGTTCGACCTCCCCCTCAGAATCAGATTCCAACAGGGGCATGACAGTGAATCCCCAAATCCCACTTCTGGCTGGCCCCGCCCTCCCCTCCCAGGAGTCCCCACGTGGCCCGTTTTGGATGCAGGTAAGTGCAGGGCATGAGAGGAGCAGTGGTGGCCTTCAGCCGGTTTGCACCGGTTCACGCGAAGCAGTAGCAAGTATTTGGCGTGGGTCGCCGAACCGGTAGTAACTGCTGGCTGGCCACGCCCCCAACCTGGTTGCCCCTCCCCTCCTCACCCAGTCAGTCCTTATCACGCAGGCGTCACATCGCTGACTGCATCCTTCCCTGCCCATTCCCTCATTCCTTAAGTTATTTTTTTCTCCTCCCGACAAGTGCAGCTCTCGGCTCACAATCAGGAGGCTGTAAGTTCGATCCCAGGTAGAGGCCGATATTTCTCTCTCTGGGCACACTAAGAATATATCTGCCGAACAAAACTCCACGTTGGCAACGGGAAAAGCATCTGGCCAGTAAAACACTCCGCTAGCTCCATTCAGCTGCCCAGATTCCATCCCGCAAGGGATTATGGGGTCGTTAAAAGAAGATGATAATGTTGCAGGATCCAACCTGGGTGTGGTCCACTGGGGCCAGAGGTTTTGTCTTCCGAGTTCTCGGACACGTGCTGGAACCCATCTTCGGGGAACTTCTCTCTATACTATTTTGTGTTGGTTTTCAGGGCCCGATAAAGTTTCTTAAAAAGCTTTTTAAGCGCCCCAAGTGGTATAAGAAAAGACGGCTCTCCGCCAAGCTACTGCTGGTAGGTGCTAAGGGGAGCATGGTGCCAACCGACCGTGTGCTTTTTTTCAACACACACACACAAAAAAATGCATCGGGAGTGCTGCTGTGGTTTGATGTGGAGTGTACGGTAGAAGCCGAAAGAAGAAGAACATAGTATTAGGCATGTAACCGGGGCTGTTGGCAGGAGAGTTCAGTCGTCTCGGTCTGAGTTTCATAAATACAGCGGTAAAGATTGCATCCCTGGGCCACACAATTCCTCGTGTAAGAATTTGGGTACAGTTTGAAAGCATTTTGCAGTGGCATGGGTCAGCCACAGGGGCAAAGTCAAATTGACTTACTCTACAGTGATACAGAATAGACGATAGACAAGCCCAGTCCCAAAAAACGCCAGGGAATTCTTGGAAGTCTGGCACTCGGAGAGATCAGCCATCAACAGGCCCAGAGAGATAAACCATGTTTGCACGCCGTTCCAAAGAGACGATCAGAAAGACCAAAACACCACCTTGCCAGCAAGCTACAGCCAGATAAGCAGAGATTAAGGTCAGGATTAATATTGGACCAACAAGAACTGATAACACACCAGTTAAGGAAATAACTCAGATAAACAATCGCCGAGTAATCAGTCTAATTAAGGACTTGCCAACTACCTTCACGCCAACACTGACAGGGCAAGCCGTTTATATATAGACAGGGAGCAAACTCCACATTTCATTGCCCTGATGGCATTACCTAGTTGGGCTATGAAACATCTGCAAGATAACCGATAACCTCAGAGAGCACCAAGGATCCCACAGACCTCCTCATCTTCCCACAAACTCCGCTCCTTCCTAGCACTGATGATGTTCCCTAGCTGGGTAATAAAACATCTGCAAGAAAACAACCAAACGCAGAAAACACCAAGGACCCCACAATTATTTTCCTCCTCCTCCTCCTCCTCCTCCTCCTCCTCCTCCTCCTCGTCCTCCTCTCCACAAAACCCACTCCCTTGTAGCACTGATGATGTTATCTAGTTGGGTAATGAAACGTCTGCAAGAAAACCATCAAGCTCAGAGAGAACCCAGGACCCCCCCTCCTCCTCCTCTCCACAAATCCCACTCCCTTCTAGCCCTGATGATGTTCCCTAGTTGGGTAATAAAACATTTGCAAGAAAACAGCCCAGCTCAGGGAGCACCAAGGGCCGCACAATTCAACCTTGAGCCACAAAAATCCAGGCCGTTTAATTCGCTCTTTGGTACAAATCCGTAAAATGTGTGGATTTAATAACCAAGTGGAGGGGTGCGGTGGCTCCGTGGCTAAGATGCTGAGCTTGTCGATCCGAAAGGTCGGCAGGTGGGCGGTTCAAATCCCTAACCCTAACCCGAGGCTTCTAGCAATGCTGTGGTCATAAAAAGGTGTTAGAAAAAAGGATTTCAGATCAGAAACAGCCCTGTTTACATTCCTTGAAAGTGCAAAAGCTAAGGCAAAGTTTTTTGCTTTGTGTGACAAAAAGGGGAGAGGGAGAAATTTCACACTGGGTTGAAAACAGGACTAACAATGCTAGTGTGGACTCTTAGGTGGTCTCAGCACGTGGCCAGGATCCCTTCCGCCTTCCTCTACTGTTTTAACTCAAGCACCTCCCGATTCACTCCTGCGTCGGCTTTGCAAATAAGTCGTAGCTGCAACTGGTAGTTTATGCCTTTCTGCTTCCTTCCTCCCCCACACGATGGTCCTGTCAACATCCCGCTCAAGAATCTATCTATCTATCTATCTATCTTTCTTTCTTTCTTTTTCTTTCTTTCTTTCTTTCTTATTATCTTTCCTGTCTATCTTTCTATATATCTATTTCTTTCTATCTATCTATCTTTCTATCTACTTCTATCTATCATCTTTCTATCTTTCTGTCTGTCTGTCTGTCTATCTATCTATCTATCTATCTATCTATCTCTATCTTTCTATCTATCTGTTTATCTATCTTTCTATCTCCCTATCTAAAATATATATATATACATTTATATTATTTATATTTATATTATATTTATATTATATTTTTATTTTATTATATTATTATATTATTATATATTTTTATTTTTATTTGATATATATATTATTTTTATGTTGTTTATTTAGATTATTATTTTATTTTTATTATATATTATTTTTTATATTATATATGGTGTATGTGTGTGTGTGTGTGAGATGACCGGAGGGGGTGGTGGTGGCACAAAAGCAACACAGTCACAAAAATAGGTAAAGTCCCTTTAATTCCTCCAACTTGGCCTCCAATGTCCAGTTATCATCGTCTGGAGAAAAAACTCTCCCAGAAACAGTTTCTAAAGGGACAAAATTCTGTCCAAACTCCAAGTACATAGAAATTATAAATAAAAAATCAACACAAACCACACTGCAGCAGTTAACGAGACAGGGCAGGAGAAGGGATTGAAGACATCAAAAGATAATGAAATACACACACACTTGGGAGGACACCAGAACTCAGATAAGACTTGACAAACCAGAATAATTTCACGCTTTGCTTCCAGCAACTTTGGCATGTGCAGTTTGCCCTTTTAAATAGTCTTCCCAGATGCAGCCCATGAAGGGGATCAGGGCCCTTTCCTCCCCCATAAACCATGCAATTCACATTTCTCCCTTATCTGCTCCTCCCTGTGTGCCCTAGGATGAAGAGGGGATGGGCCTGGGTCTTCCTCTGAATGCTCAGCCGGCCTGTGCCCTTTCCCAGTTTCCTCCACAACCACTGGAGCCACACTCCCACTCCCTCTCAGCTGTTCCACCTCTCCCTTGGAATCAGATTCCAACAGGGGCACGACAGTGTATATGTCCAAGCTTAACCCTGGAACGCTTCGAGAAATTCCAACCAAACCTGGTACACAGATTATTTAGTCTCTGAAAACAAATACTGTGGGGATAAGACACTTAACAACCTTGGGGTTGTTGTGCCTTCAAGTAGCTTCTACCATACTGCCTTAAAATGGCTTCTACTGTACAGCACTGTGGAGTTGCCATGCTAATGGCTTCACAGTATTTCACAAGGGGGCTGTCTCTGGTGAGGAAAATCCAACCTTTCCTTTGTTCCAGGTCGCCAAAATCAGGGCTTTGCCTTTCTAATACGGGATTAGGATAAATAAATACCTGAGCAATGCCGGGTTATTGGCGAGTCCAAAATAAAATCCAGGTTCATCCCCATTTCCTACTGTTTATTGAATGCATTGTATGGTAAGGTCGAGGCAAAACTAACTCTGAGGTTCCCAAACAGCAATTCCTAGATTTAAATAATAGAGGACGTCCTCGACTTACAACCAGTTCGCTTACTGACTGTATCAAGGTGACAACGGCACTGAAAAATGTGACTCAGGACCATTTTTCATACCGAAGACCGTTGGCGACATCCCCGTGATCACAATTCAGGTGCTCAAAGTACGAAACCCTACGCCATTTCAGACAAACGGCTGTCCAATCTCATCTTAAAAGCTTCCTGTGTTGGAGCTTCCACAACTTCTGGAGGCAGGCTGTTCCACAGATTAATTCAGTGGTGCCAAGCTTGACCTCACTGAGGGCTGCATCAGTGTTGTGTTTGACCTCGGGGGGGGGGCTGGGGTTGGTGTGGCCAGGGTGGGCACAGCCCGCTTGACGTCACTCATGTCGGGGGCACCTGTGGTGGCCAAGTGCCAAGGCAGGACTTCCTTGAGACCTCTCCTTCCTTCCTTTTCCTTCCTTTTCCTTCCTTCCTTCCTTCCTTCCTTCCTTCCTTCCTTCCTTCCTTCCTTTTCCTTCCTTTTCCTTCCTTCCTTCCTTCCTTCCTTCCTTCCTTCCTTCCTTCCTTCCTTTCCCTTCCTTCCTTCCTTCCTTCCTTCTTCCTTCCCCTCTTTCCTTCTTTTTCCTCCCGTGCTCTCTTCCCCTCTTTTCTTTATCTTTCCCTTTCTCCTTTCCTGTCCCTTCTTGCCCGCTCAAATGCAACAGGGGGAAACACTTCTCCCTTTTGTTTTGTTTTTAGTGTCAGCTAAAAAAAAAACAACCTCCTTTGGTCTTTTTAGTTGCCAGCAGAAAGGGAGTGGGGGAAAGCAGTACATTCCTTAAATGCCTTAGATAATCGCCTTGGCAGCCCAAAGTTGTCGGCGTGCAGGAATATTACTGGAGAGCATGTTTGAGGACTCTTGGCTATGGATGTGTCCCATTGGAGAATACACATCCAGGGGGTGGAGGGAAGACCAGGGTCAAGGGGGAAATGAATGGTGTATTTTAGTGTCGGCTGCACTCAGCTAACGCCCGACATGGCCGCTCCTAATAAATCAATTTTTTTTTTAATACTCTTGAGAGATGCGGCTAGAGACTTACGATTTGAATGAGGGTGGATTTGTCGGAGCCCTGACATTTAGTTTGTTTTGCTAGCCCTCTGCCAGCGGAAACAGAACTCGAGACGGCCGCACACAAACACACACACACCCCAGCTCTTTTTTTGCTGGCAGAGTGCTGCAAGTGGCCGTCGTGGCCGAAAATGTAGCTCGGGTGGGCCACGCATGGCTCTACCAAGCACTGTTTTTAGTGGCAGAGACAGATCGGGCCAATCCTTCGCTGTTTCCAGGGTGCCCCCCCCCCCCGGGCCCGATCTAAGCCTTGAGTTTGACACCCCTGGAGTTATTGTTCTCACGGTCAGGAAATGTGTCCTAAATTCTAAGTTGCTTCTCTCCTTGATGAGTTTCCATCCGTTGCTGCTTCTCCTCCCTTCTGGTGCTTGGGTTGGCTCGGCCTCTCTGTTCTTTTGGGGCAGCCTTTCAAATATTGGAACGCTGCTCTCATGTCACCCCTTAGTCCAGCGGTCGCCAACCTTTTGGACCTCAGGGACCACCGAACTCATCATTTTAAATCCCGCGGACCAGAGACCCTGGGAAAATCCCCCCAAAAAAGTTTGCAGGATAATTCCCCACCCCATTTTCCTTCTGATTGATCATTCTTTGTTTGGGATTGCAGGATACCATCCCCAGCTTCGTTCTCAGGGGGAGAGAGAGAGAGAAAGGAGAGACTTTTGGTTCCATGCAAGGAAAGCAGCAGAAGCTGCAGAAGTCTTTCTTTCCTTCCCCCAAACTCCACCAGAAACGAGTCTTTGCCAGTGCAGCCTCTTGGAGCAGGAGGCCTTGCGGGGTCCCCAAAGACTCATTTCTGGCGGTGTTTGGGGGAGAGAAAGAAAGACTTCGGCTGCTTTCCTTGCATGCAGTCAGAAGCAGAAGCGGAAAGGAGCAGCCCGGTGGCCAGGCCAGGCGCGTG
>NW_020769486.1:534329-545567 GCF_900518735.1 Pseudonaja textilis | reverse complement strand
TGTGTGTTTGGGCTAGCTCTTTGCCAGCGAAAATGGAGTGCCCCCCATCCCCCCACTCGGGGACCCAATTTCAGCCAGCCCTCTGCCAGCGGAAATGGAGTCCACCCATCCCAAACTCCGTTTTCTCTGGCAAAGGCCCCGCTGTCAGGATTCCAGGAATCGCCCTAATTAAATCATGATTCTCGAGCCAAACTTCAAAAAACTTCAAAGGATTTATTATGAGGCAACATACTGGCACTGCCCTATGTGAAGCCAACTCTGCCATACGTCATTTACAGTCCCCTGTGACCCTGTTACCCCCCCGCCCTTCCTCCCTGGGTGTGTCATAAATCAGATTCTCCAACTGAGCACCTTCACAGGCTGGGTGTCATCCATCACGTTCTCCAATTAAATACATTCATGGACAAAAGCTCTGGTAGTTTAGTTTACAATCTTTTAAAGATAAAGAGTTGGAATGGACTTCCGCTTCCAAACAGCTGCAGATTTCCTTCTCTGTCCCTTTTTAATGGCAACTACTGAAACAGGCCTAGGAATGTCTACCCTTCCATCTGATGATGTATAGGGTGGAGGAGGAGGAGGAGGAGGAGGAAGAGAAGGAGAAGAGAAAGGAGGAGGAGGAGGAGGAGAAATAGGAGAAATGTGGGGTCCTTGCTGCTCTCTGAGCTTGGTGACTTTCTTGCAGACATTTCAGGGCCCAACTAGGTAATGTCATCAGTGCTGGAAGGAAGTGGGATGTATAGGGTGGAGGAGGAAGAGAAGGAGAAGAGGAAGGAGGAGGAGGAGAGGAGGAGGAGTGGGGGGGTCCTTGCTGCTCTTTCAGCTTAGTTACTTTCCTGCAGACATTTCATGACCAAACTAGGTAACACCATCAGTGCAAGAAGGGAGTGGGGAATGAAACACCTCCCAGATTCATTAGAGGCAACATACCTGCACTGCCCTGTATGAAGCCAACTCTGGCATACGTCAGTCACAGTCCCCTCTGACCCTGTTTCCCCCCTCTCCACCTCCCCGGGTGTGTCATAAATCAGATTCTCCAACTGAGCACCTTCACAGGCTGGGCGTCATCCATCACGTTCTCCAATTAAATACATTCCCGGGCAAAAGCTCTGGTAGTTTAGTTACAATCTTTTAAAGATAAAGAGTTGGAATGGACTTCCGCTTCCAAACCGCTGCACTGCTCTTCCAGATGTCCTCCCTGCCCCCTTTTTTTTAATGGCAACTACTAAAACAGGGATAGGAATGTTTTATGAGTTGACACCCGCAAGCCAGGCCTTTGTTAGTTCCAGGATGGTCCCATCTAAGCATCCCGCAGTCCAGATCTGGTCCAGGGGCCTTGAGTTTGACCCCCTTGGCCTAGATCTTCAGGCTAATTCTTTTTAATTCCGACTTTCCTCGGAGCCCTGTGAGGGGTGGAACAGCAACCTCTGCCTTCCCATTCCAATAAGGTCCCAGACCCCACTAAATATTTATTTAGACTAAACTAAAAATGACAAAAAAGGGGTTACAAGATTCCAGAGGAGAAGCAGGACAGATATACGAAAAAGCTAATGAGTGTTGGAATTTTAAAAAGGGCGAGAAATGATAGATAGACATAGAATGCTTTTTAACGTGGTGGTTATTCTTAATGTTAGAAAAAGAAGTAGAAAGTAGAAATTGGGAAAACAATATTATGTAAACTGAAATGTAACAGAATATATTATGATTACTTATCTATATACGCAAATGTTGGAGGTTGAAAAAGTACGTCTATGTATATTTAAATGGTGATATCACTGTCAGAATTGTATTCAAAATATACTGACCCAGATAACACACTAAACACTGTGGATGTTAAAGAAAAAAATAATAACCATAAGTTGAAGACTACCTGTAGAAACGGGAGTCGCACCTAGGTGGGCAGATCTCTTAGTGCCAGAGCTTTCTGCCTCGATTCTAGAACGTTCTGAGTTTGGTCCTCAGCGTTTACGGACCTTCGGAGTCGAAACGCTCACCCTCTCTTAAATCCCCCTTCCTCTCTTCCTTCGTCGGACGGGCCTTCCAGATTACATCAAGCGGATGCGCTACTGTGAGTACCTGGGCAAATACTTCTGCCAGTGCTGCCACGAGAATGCCCAGATGGTCATTCCCAGCCGCATCCTTTGCAGGTGGGACTTTGGCAAGTACTACGTCAGCAATTTCTCCAAGGACCTGCTGCACAAGATCTGGAACGACCCTCTCTTCAACATGCAGGACGTTAACTCTGCCCTCTACCGCAAGGTCAAACCTCTCAACCAAGTCAGGGTAAGCAGGCACCGGGGGCTTGGAGTCACGCTTTGGGTCAGAATAATAGCGTAACAGCGTCGGAAGGGACTTTGGAGGTCTTCTAGTCCACCACCACCCTTCTCAAGCTGGAAACCCTATCTCATTTCCTACAAATAGTTGTCTATTTCTAACACAGCTTCTGGTGGCAAGCTGTTCCCCTGGTTAATTGTTCTCACTGTCAGGAAGTTTTGCCTAAATTCCAGGTTGCTTCTCTCCTTGATTGGTTTCCACCCGTTGCTTCTTCGTCCTGCCTTCTGGTGCTTTGGAAAATAGGTTGACCCCTTCCTCTTCTTTGGGGCAGCCCCCTCACATATTGGAAGGTGCTATCATGTCACCCCCCCTAGTTGTTCTTTTCTCTAGACCAGTGGCCCCCAGTCTTTTTTGTCCCACGGCCCGGTACAAAATGTACAATACGATCCACGGACCGGTACCGCCATCCGCACACACGACCAAGGCAAAGCGAGCCGAACGACCGGCCAGCCAGCCAGCCGTCCCCCGTTTCTCCCCGCCACCTTCAACTCCTCCTTCGTACCTTCTCGCGGTCGATGGGCTTTTCGGGCTCTTTCTTAATCTCCTCCTGAGTAACGCGAGACTCCACCGCCATCGGGACGGCTCTTCGTTCGAAGCCGCCCCCCTCCCACCCCTTTCGACGAAACTTAAGGCGCGAGGATTCCTTCAGCACCCAAAACGCCGCTTTCGACGACCGACAAGCTCACCCGGAAGCACTTACTCAGGCGCCGTCGAAACAAGATGGCGGCGCCCAAGCAAAATAGGAGGCCTGGTACAAAATGATCCACGGACCGGTACCGGTCCGGGACCCGGTGGTTGGGGACCACTGCTCTAGACTAGACATACCCTGTTTTTGCAGCCGTTAACAGAATAACAGAATTGGAAGAGACCTTGGAGGTCTTCTACTTCCTGTTCAGGCAGGAAACCCTACGCCATTTCATACAAATGGTTGTCCAATCTTTTTCTTCAAAGCCTCCAGTGACGAAGCCCCCACAACTTCTGGTGACAAGCTGTTCCCCTGGTTCATTGTCCTCACTGTCAGCCACTTTCTCCTTCATTCCAGGTTGCTTCTCCTCCTTGGTTAGTTTCCACCCATGGCTTCCTGTCCTTCAGGGGCTTTGGAGGATAGTTTGATCTGGAGATCCCCCTCCCTGATTCCTCTAAAATGGTCACCAAGTGGAAAAACCACGCAGGATGGTTTTGTTAGTTTGTTGATTCTGGAGCTGGAAGCTCAAACATATGAAGAAGGCTTGCAGGAATTGGGTGTGTCTAGTTTAATGAAGAGAAGGACCAGGGGTGACATGATAGCAGCGCTCCAATATTTGAGGAGCTGCCCCGAAGAAGAGGGAGGTAAACCTCTTCTCCAAGGCCCCTGAAGGCAGGACGAGAAGCAACGGGTGGAAACTCATCAAGGAGAGAAGCAACCTGGAATTTAGGCAAAACTTCCTGACAGTGAGAACAATTAACCAGGGGAACAACTTGCCACCAGAAGTGGTGGGTGCTCCAATACTGGAGGTTTTTAAGAAGAGATCGGACAGCCATTTGTCTGGAATGGTGTAGAGTCTCCTGCTTGGATGGGGGGGGGTGGACTTGATGACCTCCATGGTCCCTCCAACTCTGTTAATCTGTTCTTCTAATCAGCGGAAGGACCGGCCTTCAATAGTTGTGGGAGTTTCATCACTGGAAGCTTTCAGGAAGAGACTGGACTGGCATCTGTCAGAAACAGTGCAGGGGCTCCGCCTCGGGCGGAGGGTTGGACTAGATGACCTGCAAGGTCCCTTCCAACTCTGTCCATCTGTTAAATTCCTGTTCAATGCCACGTGAAGCATTAACACCGCTTTATAAAGCCTTGGTAAGAAGACACCTGGGATACGGCATCCAGTTTTGGTCGTCGACACATTACAAAATGGCATAGGATCTCCTGCTTGTGCAGGGGGTTGGACTAGAAGACCTCCAAGGCCCCTTCCCACTCTTGTTTCCCCCTAAATCACGTCTCCTTGGTCTCTTCCAGCTTTTAAGGATCCAGCTCTACCACATGAAGAACATGTTCAAAACGTGTCGCCTAGCTAAAGGGTAAGGATTCCGGGAAACGTTTTTGGAGAGTCCCATCATCACCGTAGAGTGAGAGTAAGCTGTGAGTAGCAGGGAGTTGGTGCCACAGCCGATGGCACAGTGGAGATGATGGCTGAGTGTGCAGCTTGGTTGTTTTCTCGCAGGTGTGAGAAAGCGGTGAGAAAAGGCAAATTCCACTTTCAGGAATGTCGGGAAATGTAACGTCCTCATACAGATTTATGATCCAGTTATATCTGGACAATACTATCACAAACAATCTGTAGTTTTATTTCTGACAGAAGAGAATATTTGCAGCTCAGGGTTGAACTGAGGGGCCTTTGGTACTCTCTGAGCTCAGTGGTTTTCCCGCAGACATTTCATGACCCAACTAGGTAACATCATCGATGTTAGGAGGGAGTGGGATTTGTGGAGAAGAGGAAGAGAGGGCTGTCATAATTACGGGCCAGGTTCCAAGTTCCCAAAACACAATCATGTCAACATGAGGGTTGATTGAAGTCAAAACTTTAAAACCAGGTTGTAAGTCCCTATTTAGGGGTCCATTGTAAGTCTGGAATGAAATCAAAGATTGGCAACTTTTCCTGAGATACCATCCTATTATTCGATCTCATAACTTTAAAGTAAGGTCTCTCTAAGACCTGGTGAGTGGAGCCTCACAATTTAAATTTAAATTTTGGGAGAGGTTAATGAGAGACATAAGATTTAAATTTTGTATACTGTTTGCATGCTTTTAATATTTTATTTGTACAGAGCCCAGAGTTCCTCAGTGAGGGAGATGGGTGGTGCTTAAATATGATAGATAGATAGATGGATGGATGGATGGATGGATGGATGGATGGATGGATGGATGGATAGATAGATAGATAGATAGATAGATAGATAGATAGATAGATAGATAGATAGATAGATAAGAAAGAGATTATCACCTAGATATAGATAGATAGTTATAGGTAGATGATAGAGAGGTGAGAGATGAGAGGGAGATGATAGATATAGTTATAGATAAATGAGAGATTATCATCTAGAGATAGATAGATAGATAGATAGATAGATAGATAGATAGATGATAGATAGATAGATAGATAGATAGATAGATAGACAGACAGATAGTTGATAGATGATAGATGATAGATGATAAATAATAAGATGAGAGAGAGATGATAGATATAGATAGATGAGAGATAGATGAGAGATTATAGATAGATGATAAATAGAAGATACATGAGAGATTATAGGTAGATGATAGATAGATAGATAGATAGATAGATAGATAGATAGATAGATAGATAGACAGACAGACAGACAGACAGACAGACAGATGGATGATAGATAATAGATGAGAGAGATGATATAGATAGATGAGAGATTATAGGTAGATGATAGATAGATAGATAGATAGATAGATAGATAGATAGATAGATAGATAGATAGATAGACAGACAGACAGATAGATGATAGATAATAGATGAGAGAGATGATATAGATAGATGAGAGATTATAGATAGATGATAGAAGATAGATAGATGATAGATGGATGGATGGATGGAAGGAAGGATGGATGGATAGATAGATAGATTAGATAGATAGGTAGATACACAGACAGACAGACAGATGATAGATAATAGATGAGAGAGATGATATAGATAGATAGATGAGAGATTATAGATAGATGATAGAAGATAGATCATAGAAGATAGATAGATGATAGATAGATAGATAACCAGATTATTTGGGATCACAATTGCCAACTGTCTGCCTGTATGTTTGCATGAGTGAGTGCTGGCAGTGGGGACACATCTGTCCGTGTGCTGGTGTATCAGGATTGTACTGTATTTCTTGATTGTCTTTGACAATCCAAGATGTCTGAGAAGGAGAGGCATCGTCCTCCCGTTGCTGAGCGCATGGCTGCTATTCCCTCCTCCCCCCCCCCGCAGACTTCTGGATACCTTCGACACGGTGCCGGGCCACCTGACCGAAGACCTTCACCTTTATTCCTTAAACGACCTAAGCGCCATCAAGAAGGGGGAGCTTCTACCCCGCTTGACCGAGCTCCTCCGGGTGGGAGAGCTGCACGTTGAGAAATGCATGGTGAGTGCGTGGAGCCGATTTCCTTCCTTCCTTCCTTCTAACGCCACCCTGTAAAGCCTTAGTAAGGCCACAGCTGGCGTCCTGCGTCCAGACTTGGTCCCCACATTATAAAAAAGATGTTGAGGCTCTAGAAAGAGTGCAGAGAAGAGCAACAAAGATGATTAGGGGACTGGAGGCTTAAAACATATGAAGAACGGTTGCAGGAACTGGGCCTGGCTAGTCTAGGGAAGAGAAGGACCAGGGGAGACAGGAGAGCAGCCTTCCAATATTTGAGGGAGGGGGGTTAGACTAGATGATCTACAAGGTCCCTTCCAACTCTGTTAATCTGACTTTAATCTGATTTTAATGAATAAAAGGACCAGGGGAGACAGGAGAGCAGCCTTCCAATATTTGAGGGGCTGCCCCAGAGAGGAGGAGGAAGGGGGTCAAGCGATTTTCCAAGACCAGACAAGGAATCATGGATGGAAACTGAACAAGGAGAGATTCAACCTGGAAATAAGGAGAAAATATCTGATAGTGAGAACAATCAACCCATGGAACAGAAATTGCCCTCGGAAGTTGTGGGAGCTTCATCCCTGGAGGCTTTCAAGAAGAGACTGGACTGCCATCTGTCAGAAATGGTGGAGGGTCTGTTTGGGCAGGGGGTTGGACTGGATGACCTACAAGGTCCCTTCCAACTCTGTTAATCTATATTCAGTGGAACAGAAGTTGCCCTCGGAAGTTGTGGGAGCTTCATCCCTGGAGGCTTTCAAGAAGAGATTGGACGGCCATCTGTCAGAATTGATGTAGTCTCCTCCTTGGGCAGGGGGGGGTTGGACTAGATGACCTAAAAGGTCCTTTTTCAACTTTGCTAATCAGCAGAGAGAAAGGATCTGACACCGGGACAGATCACGATCGGTCCATGTGATATGATGATGGGAGAAAAGGGGAGGGATTGTAGTTTGGGACATTGTGGGAAGTCCGGGAAACTTTTAGTTTCGAGCTTCCACAGGTGTGCCAGGTGCTATTTTAATAAAGGTACTTTTGAGACGATGCTTGTCTCGGAGTTACTGACCGAAATGAAGGTTTGCTGGAATGCTGACACAAAGTGGTTCAATCCTGACAGTCCGTGTTGTTGTTTTAATTTTCTCGCCCAGCTGTGCCAAGCGAAGGGCTTCATCTGCGAATTCTGCCAGAATGAAGACGACATCCTGTTTCCCTTCCAGCTGAACAAATGCAAGACCTGCGAAGGTGAGCCGTCAAACGGGAGAGCTAATCCCCCAGCGACGTTTACGTTTAGGTTGTAAGTTCATTCGGGGGCCAAAGAAAGACCCCACGCAACCCCCGGCATTGTTTCGCACTGCGTCCAGACAGAAGGACGCAACGACAACCCTCGGTTGTTGGCTTCAACGCAGCTCTCCGATTTTCCAGCCCTGTACAAATTTCTCCATCGGTCGGTACCAGCCGAGCTCTCTTCAGTGTAGCACGTTTAGGTAGTCCTCGGCTTACGGCCGCAATTGAGCCCGGGATTTATGGTGCTGAGTTTTGTCCCATTGTACGGCTTTTCTCGCCACGTTTGTGAAGTGAATCACACTGCGGTTCTTAAATTAGTAACACCGTTGTTAAGTGAATCTGACTTCCCCATTAACTTCTCCAAGGGGGAATGAGGTGGACCAACGGTTGCTTTCGTGGTGTGGGGACAATAACTTGGTCCTCAACACCAATAAGTCCAAGAGCTTATAGTGGACTATATAGAAGGAACAGGTCAGACCTCCAGCCCTTGTTTATCCAGGGAGACCGAGGGGAGCAAGTGGCCAGTTTTAAGTTTCTGGGTGTTACCCTAAAAGAGGACCTGACCTGGGGGGGCTCACATGGCAGCCCTGGTCAAAAGGGCCCAGCAGAGATTATATTACCTGAGGCTTCTCAGGAAACAAACAACTGAATGCAAAACTGCTGGTGACCTTCTACCGCTGCACCATAGAGAGTATCTTAACTCATTGCACCTCTGTATGGTTTGCCAATTGCACAGGGGCAGATAGGACAGCGCTCCAGAGGGTTAACATCATTGCCCAGAAGATCATTGGCTGCCCTCTCCCCTCTTTGGAAGAGCTTTAGAGCTCCCGCTGCCTTAAGAAAGTTCAAAACATCCTCAAAGATCCATCTCATCCTGGGAACCCCTTTTTTTGAACTATGACCACCTGGCAGACGGTACAGGATAATAATAAAAACAAGGACAAACAGGCTGAAAAACAGCTTCTATCCCAGGGCAGGAGCTCTTTTGAATTCTACTGTATAGGGCAGTGTTGGTGTGGTGTCGGTAGTCTTCAATTCAATAGGTGGAGTGTGTAGAATGTGTGTTTGTGTTTATTTTCATAGTCATGATGTGCACTGAAGATGGTGTTTGATTTCGTTGTACGAGGTGCAACGACAATAAAGTAAACTAAACTTTGCTTGCCAGAACGTCGCAAAAGGGGATTGTGTGACCCTGGGATACGGCAACCGTTGTAAATGTGAAGCGGTTGCACGGTGGAGCTGCCCTACTACTTACCTTTGGACAGTTGTAGCCAGATCTCACACACCCTGACAACTGCCTTGCTGGTCCATTTTTTCTGCAGCCGGCAAGGCTGACAAGGTTTTCCTGAAGGCCTCTGGAGCTGAGAACAAAGCTCAGGATCGATCCAGAGCTCTGTTACCGGCTGCAGAGGCCTTCAGGAAAGCCTTGCCGGCTGTAGAATTAATTCTTGAAGGCCTCTGACAGCGAAAAGGAGGCCGTGGGTGACCCATACAAATGAGGTTAGTCAGTGGATGACTTCCCCCGAAAATAAGACCCGGTGCCCTTTTTTGGTGGCAAAAAAAAATTAAGACAGTGTCTTATTTTGGGAGAAACACAGTATGTTTTGTATTTTACCCATGTAAAATATGAATGTGAATGTGATGACCCGGGTCGTGGCACAAAAATAACAAAGTCGCCAAAGTAGTTAAATTCCCTTTAATGCCTCCAACTTGGCCCCCAACGTCCAGTTATCCTTGGTGGGAGATCAAACTCTTCCAAAAAACAGTCTGCGAAGGGAAGAAATGCAGTCCGAATCCAAAGTAAAGATAATTTGAAATAAAAATAACCCCAACACAAACCACGCTGAAGTAATTAACACGACAGACCAGGATAATAACTCGCAGACTTCCAAAAGAGAGCGAAGCACACACAGTTGGAAGGACGCCAAAGCCCAAATAAGCCTTGCTTTGTTTCCAGCAACTTTGCCATGCACAGTTTGCCCTTTTAAACAGTCCTCCCAGCTGCAGCCCATGAAGGGGATCAGAGCCCTTTCCTCCCCAGTAAGCCATGTTGCTCCCTTCTCCGTTCCTCCCTGCGTGCCTTAGGATGAAGAGAGGGTGGGCCTAGGTCTTCCTCTGAATGCCCAGCCGGACTGTGCCCTTCCCCAGTTTCCTCCACAGCCACCAGAGCCGCACTCCCACTCCCCGTCAGCTCCTCAATTTCCCCTCAGAATCCGACTCCAACAAGGGCATGACAGTGAACGCGGGTTGTTTGGGACTCCTTGCCCCGCCATGCCTTTTTCGGCTCCTCTTAATTCCTTCGTTTTCTCTCTCTCCCCCCCTCCCACAGAGTGCCGAGCTTGCTACCACAAGGGCTGCTTCCGGTCAGGACCCTGCCCCAAGTGCGCCCGCTTGCAAGCTCGCCGGGAGCTCCTGGCCAAGCAGAGCCTGGAAGCCGACCTGTCCGACTACGAACCGGAGGAGGAGGAGGACGACACGGTCGGGGCAGCCACGTGACAGCCAAGAAGCTGCGGGGGTCGCCACGTGCCGGCCTGCGCTTCCAAAAGAACTGAACTGACCAGCCACAGAGCTGGACGCTCTTCCCGACGCTCCGAAGCTCAAGCCACGGAAAGGCCTTTTCGGCCTGCGGAAAGCGACGTTTCTTTCTCTCCTTCTGCTGGACTCGAGCGAACGAGGTTTGGCTCCTGGGAACCAACTCAGATGCCCAACGGAGGGGAATTTTCCTTTCTACGGAAAGGCAGAGGGGTATATGCCTGCAAGGGCTTTGCTCCATCCACGGGGGAGAAGCCGAGGATGGGCTTTCCGGAGGCTGAATTCCCCAACAGGATCCGGCCACACGCGTAAAAGGGGGAAAAAAAACCCCAACCCTCCTGCCTTGGTTGACTTGCCGTATCGGTTGCTGTGTGCCGGATAAGGCCGTTGTTTTGTTTTGTCTGGTCTTGTCTTTTTAATTTTTCTTAATTTCCCGAATCCTCGCCTCAAATTCTCTTCTATTTTTTTTTTCTTCCCTTTGCTAAATTTCATTCTTGTTTCATCTGAAGAGCCAGAAAGGGAGCACAAAGTATTAAAAACTTCTCCTTTTAAATCTCGGGACAATGTTAGTGGGGAAACGGGAGCTGATAACCAGAATGGCACACCTGGATTTTGGTGTGTGTGTGTGTGTGCGCGCGCACGTGCGTGCTGCAGGAGTCTGAGAGGACCACAGCCCCTTCCCAGCCTCTTAAAAAAGGATCCGTGCGTGAGAGCGCACACATATACGCATACACACAAACTCACACTTTTCCCCCTGTTCGTCTGAAAGGTCTTTAAGAGGAATAATGTCGGTTGACCTAGATCAAGGGTCTCCAACCTTGGCCACTTTAAGCCTAGCGGACTTCAAGCTCCCAGAATTCCCCAGCCAGCCATGTCTGTTTCTTTTTTTCACTCTTACCAGCTAAAGCGGAGAGAGGTTGCAGAGGAAGGGATGACAAGAGAGTAAGTAAGCTATGCTGGCCCGGG
>NW_020769486.1:519008-534319 GCF_900518735.1 Pseudonaja textilis | reverse complement strand
AGAGTAAGTAAGCTATGCTGGCCCGGGAGAATTCTGGGAGTTGGAAGTCCACACATCTTAAAACAGAAGGTCTCCAAACCTGGCCACTTTGAGAGCCCCTCTCTTAAGCCACTGGGGCCACTGGATCCGGGGTGTTGGAGCCTCCCCCCCCTCCAAAGCTGGAGGAAGGGGGGGCAGGCTCAGAGGCCTGCTCCTGGCAGCAGAGAAAGAAGGGGTTCCGGATAACTGGTAGGTGTGTCTTGGGTTCTAATGCTGCTCTACCTTCCCTGATATCTGTGGTTTTGAGATACTTGGCCAAAGCAAGTCAGGAAGTGAGGTGAGAGGAGGCCGTCCGTCGTTTGGAGGTTGCTGGCTGGCTAGGTGAGGTTTCTCGCAGGTTGCACGGCCATCGCTAAGTCACCCTGTCAAAGCTGGGACACCACGATAGTTCCAATCTCACTTGAGGACAGAATTTTAAGACAGTTGCAGAAAGCCGATTAAGAAGGCCGATCTATGGAGAGGATCTTTCTTGCTCAGATTTACAGGACGTGGTTTTATTTGACTTAAGCCAGGGGTCTTCAAACCTGACAGCTTTTAAGACTTGTGGACTTCAACTCCCAGAATTCCTCCTCCGTTCATGTTAGCTGAGGAATTCTGGGAGCTGGAAGTCCAACAAGCCTTTAAAAACTTGCCAAGTTGGAAGACCCTTGACTTGAAAGGTCGCTCATCCATCTGATGAGCCAGGGGTCCCCAAACTTGGCAACTTTTTAAGACCTGCGGACTTCCAACTCCCCGAATTCTCCCCAGCCAGCATAGCTTACTCTCTTGTAATCCCTTCCTCTGCAATCTCTCTCCACTTTAGCTGGTAAGAGAAAAAGAAACAAACACGGCTGGCTGGGGGATTCTGGGAGTTGAAGTCCACAAGTCTTAAAGGCGCCAAGTTTGGAGACCTGTCTTATGAGCTCTCCCCTAAGCTGCAGAGCATTTTGGGAGTCTCTGCTCCCCCCTTTCTCTTAAAAACCACAGTTTTTCAACCTTCGGGGTAACTCGAAGATGAATAGACTTCAATTCCCAGGATTCTCATGGCTAGCTGGGGGAGGATTCTGGGCGTTGAAGTCCACAAGCCTTAAAGGTGCAAAGTTTGGAGTTTTAAGAGTGAAAAGGCAGCCAGGAGAGACCCGAAAAATTAGAATTGCATCATTTAAAAAAAAAAAACGACATGGATGGATCCAAACATGCCAAGGCGTTGCTGAAGAAGGAAACGCCATTTTCTTTAATCCCAGGATCGTACGTTTTATGGCTGCTTTCTTCTAAGGCAGGAGTCCCCAAACTTGGCAACTTTAAGACATCAACTCCCAGAAACCCCCAGCCAACTCTCAATTCTGAGAGTCGGAAGGCCACCTGTCTCCCAGCGGCTATGGCTGAGAAACCCTGTTCTAGAACCCAGAACAGCCGGAGATCCAAAATTGAAAAACAAATCGAAATTGCAAGGCAATTGATCTCTTCTCCGCTCAACATCCATTCTGGTGAAACCTCCCTCGCCTCCCTTAATCAAATCTTCCAACTAAATTTATGCACCATTTCTTCCTGGCACAATGTCCTCTTTCTTAGTTTTGTCACCGAACACCAATTTAAACCCACCCCACCCCCCAATGTTGTCAATCGGAATTGTTTTAACCGAGGGGGTCCTTATCTCGCCCCCGAGAATTATATTTATATTAAATATATTCATGTTTGCCCGGGCCCCGTCCACACCCTTTAAAAAAAAAAAAAAATCTGGTTCCTTGCACACTTATTTTTTTTTTTAACACACTTAAGGGGGAAAAAAAATCACAAATTCACACTTTGTGGTGTTTTTTCGTTTTTTTTAAGCAGGTTCCTCCCGCCGCGTTGCTTCGAGCAAATGTTTGAAGGTGTTGTGAGAACGTTGGTTCCTCTTTTGCTAGCAAAAGCTAATTTTCTACTCAGCACTGATTCAAGTTTTACAAAAACCAGGAAGGAGACAGTAGGTCCTAAAGGATTCGCTTTAGAAATAGACCCCACTCCCACCCACCACACACACACACCCAAAAAAAGATGCACAGAAAGGAAGATTTGGGGTGCTAAATGGTGCTCACGGGTGCTGGAGTTATGGATTTAATGCCCCTTTGGCAAAAGAAAAAAGAAAATATTTCTTATCTGTGTTGACGTGAATGTTGTTTGTTAAAAAAAGAAAAAAAAAATGAAGAGCACACTGGTTCAACCTGGAAATCCACCCGTTATTCCGGCAAAGGATAACCGTGGAAAAGTCATCCCTAATAAAACAATAATAAGCAGCAGCCTGCGTCTCTTGTTATGTTTACAGTCGGTGGAGCGTTGCACAACTGAAATACTTTATTTAAACGGTACAATAAAGGTAAAAGGTTCCCCTCACACATCCGCGCTAGTCGTTTCCAGCTCTAGGGGACGGTGCTCCTCTCCGTCGCAAAGCCGAAGAAGAGCCAGCGCTGTCCGAAGACATCTCCGTGGTCCTATGGCCGGCACGCCCGAAGGCGCACAGAACGCTGTTTCCTTCCCACCAAAGTGGAGCCTATTTTTCTACTTGCATTTTTTTTTTTTACATGTTTTCAAACTGCCGGGTCGGCAGAAGCTGGGACAAGGAACAGGAGCTCACTCCGTGACGCGGCGCTAGGGATTCGAACCGCCGAACCACCGACCTTTCTGATCAACGAGCTCAGCGTCTTAGCCCCTGAGCCACCGTGTCCTTTTCTTCTCTTGTAATCCCTTCCTCTGCAATCTTCCCGCTTTAAGGGGTAAGAAAAAGAAACAGGCATGGCTGGGCTGGGGCATTCTGGGGGTTGAAGTCCACAAGTCTTAAAAGTTGCCAAAGATGGACGCTTTTGGCGTAGACCCTAAAGTAAGGTGGAGGTGCCTCTTGCGTATCTTTTCCGGCTCTAGTGGGGGCGGTGCTCATCTCCGACACAAAGCCGAAGAAGAGCCAGCGCTGTCCGAAGACGTCTCCGTGGTCCTGTGGCCGGCAGGACTCAACGTCTTCGAAGACACACAAAAGGCTATTCCCTTCCCACCAAAGATGGTTCCTATTTTCCTACTTGCATTTCTTTTACATGCTTTCGAACGGCTAAGTTGACAGAAGCTGGGACAAGTCACGGGAGCTCACTCCATCACGCGGCGCTAGGGATTCGAACCGCCGAACTGCCAACCTTTCGGATCGACAAGCTCGGCCTCTTCGCCACCGAGCCAAATTCACGGAAAATGCTGGATGGCATGGTATCGGCGCCAGTCCCTCCCCAAACGGTTATAGGTCATCCTTGACTTACAACAGTTTGTTTAGTTGACCGAAGTTACGACTGCACTGGAAATTACAACAGCACTTGCGACCATTTTTTTTTTCCCACCAATGGCTCTTGCTCCATGGTCACGTGATCAAAATTCAGAGGCTTGGTAACTGGTTCATATTTACGACGGTTGCAGTGTCCCCCCCTGGATCATGTGTTCCCATTTTGTGACCGGACAAGCAAAGTCAACTGGGAAGCCAGATCCACTTAACAACCGAGTTACTACTTTAACAACGTTGCGGTGATTCATTTTAAGAAACGTGGCAAGAAAAGCCGTGAAATGGGACAAAACTCACTTCAACTCAAATGTCTCACTTAGCAACACATATTCTGGTCGTAAGTCAAGGACTTAACATGCATTCGGCCATTTTTTTTCTCCGCCTTGCGCCCCCTGTTTATGGAGCAGTTTCCCCAAGAAAGGTTATATTCACTAAATCTTATAAAAGAGAAATATCTGTAGCTCAGATATTTGTAGCTCACATAATCTAGAACTGTGGAGTCGTTGATGTTCTCTGAGCAGGGTGGTTTTCTTGCAGACATTTCATGACCCAACTAGCTAACATCATCAGAAGTAGGAGGGAGGGGAGTATGCAGAGAAGAAGAAGGGGTGTGGGGGCGGTCAACTATAAAACATGTATACAAAATGAATAACTGCCGGAACCCTGACAGGGCCCTTCACGCTCTCTGGGATTGCGGAGTCCTTGGTGCTATCCGAACTTGGCTGATGATTGGCCCAAAGTCACCCAGCTGGCCTTCATGCCTAAGGCGGGACTAGAACTCCCCGTCTCCTGGTGATTGGCCCAAAGTCACCCAGCTGGCTTTCGTACATAAGGCGGGACTAGAACCAACCGTCTCCTGGTGATTGGCCCAAAGTCACCCAGCTGGCTTTCATGCCTAAGGCAGGACTAGAACTCCCCGTCTCCTGGTGATTGGCCCAAGTCACCCAGCTGGCCTTCGTACCTAGGATAGGACTAGAACTCCCCGTCTCCTGGTGATTGGCCCAAAGTCACCCAACTGGCTTTCATGCCTAAGGCGGGACTAGAACTCCCCGTCTTCTGGTGATTGGCCCAAAGTCACCCAGTTGGCTTTCGTGCCTAAGGCAACAATAGAACTCCCCGTCTCCTGGTAATTGGTCCAAAGTCACCCAGGTGGCCTTCAAGCCTAAGGCAGGACTAGAACTCACCATTTTCCATTGATTAGGCCAAAATCTAGAACTCACCATCTCCTTGTGATTGGCCCAGTCACCCAACCGGCTTTCCTCTCTTAAGAGAACTAGAACTTGCCCTCGCCTGGTTTCTAGCCTGGTGTCTCAATCAGTAGATCAAGCTTGCTTTTGTTGCGCAACAACGAGTGTCTTTATTATTCTCGTCATTTAGAAGGGGAGAAACACCCGTTCCCCCCAGCGTCGACTGTGCCCGTCCGCCGAGGTTACTGAGCGAAGCGTTGAGGACTGTATTTGCGCTCAAACTTGGCGACATCAAACTTCCTCTTGCAACCAGCGTAATTCATGTAGCGGATCTTGCCAAAGACGGCTCTTTCAGCCCATCCTTGATCGTGGATCCCACAGATGGACCACATACAGCCTAACAAGAGAGCAGAGAACAAGGCTAGCCATACCTGGCCAAATAAAGTGTCATGTCTAGTCTAATCTAATCTAATCTAATCTAATCTAATCTAATCTAATCTATAATCTAATCCAACCCAATCTAACTTAATCTATAATCTAATCTAATCTAATCCAACCCAATCTAACTTAATCTATAATCTAATCTAATCTATAATCTAATCCAACCCAATCTAACTTAATCTATAATCTAATCTAATCTAATCTAGAAAGATCTGAGTTTTTAATGACACACTTTATTGACATATGGATTCACATAATTTATAACAACATAACATAACATAATCTAGAAAGATCTCTCTGAGTTTCAGTGACATATTGAGATATGGATGAACAATCTAATCTATAATCTAATCCCGTTCTAATCTAATCTATCTATTCTAGAAAGATCTGCCTGAATTTAAGTGACACACTCTGGATGTATACCTAATCTAGTGTAGTCTAGATTAATCTATAATCTAATTAATCAAATCTAGAAAGAGTTATAGTTTAAGTGACATTCTATTGGCATGTGGGTGCACACATTAATCTAATCTAATCTTTAATCTCTTCTAAACTAATCTAGAAAGATCTATCTGAGTTTAAGTCACCCTCTGGATGCATACTGATCTAGTCTAATCTAGTCTAGACTAATCTATAATCTAGTCTAATTAATCCAATGTAGAAGGATTTATAGTTTAAGTCATACATTCTATTGCCATATGGATGCGCACATAGTCTAATCTAGTCTAATCTAGAAAGATCTGCGTTTAAGTGACATACTCTACTGACGTATAGATACACATGTAATCTAATCTAATTTTTTAAACTAATCCTGATCTAGAAAGCCTAATGCTGGGAACGATTGAGGGGAACAGAAGGAGAAGGAGACGGCTGAGAAGGAAGGGGCTGGATGGAGACCCGGAAGCAGTCGGCGTGAGCTTAAACGGACTCCAGAAGATGGTAGAGGCCTGGAGGAACGTTGTCCATGGGGTCGCGATGGCTCGGACACGACTTCCTGGCTAACAACAACAAATCTAAAAAGATCTATTTGAGTTTAAGTGACACACACTCTTTGATGTTCGGGTGTACACACAACCAGTGCCCCGACTACCGTCGATCTCCAAGAGACGCTGAGATCTCAGCTACTTTTCCCATCCCTCGCTTAGGAGCCATGCGATCAACATGGATAACTAAGAGACTCTGGAAAGAGGCCGTCGAGCAAAGCCTTAAACTTATGAAACTACATCTATTACGCATGTTATTCCCCCCTTCTGGTATGGGTTTAGCGGTACAGGGAATCCTCGCTTAATGACCGTCCTACTTCACAAGGGCCAGAGAGAAGCCCAAAGACTTAAGTCGTGGGTCTTTTTCCTCAAAATTCCTTGGGTGACCTCCCAGCCTCTCCCATTACTCACCTACGTAACCATTGGGGTCTCTGCCGTCCAATTCGTAGCGGTCATTCAGGTAGATGCTAAATTGCAGGGCCTCCTCCGGCGACCTGGTCCACTCCAAAATCTTCTTGGCCCAATACATCCGCAAGAAGCCATGCATCTTCCCTTCGTGAACCATCTGGAGCTGAGATGGAAGAAGGGGGAAGGACTGGTGAACTTCGCAGGTCCTTGAAGAAAGCTAATGTCAACTCGTAACATATTTCTATGGTCTTTTTTAGAGTTGCCAACAGAAAGGGAGTGGGGGGAGCAGTGCGGCAGCTTGGGAACCGAAAGTGCATTCCATAAATGTTTTCAAAGATAGTAACGAGGTGACTGAAGTTTCTGCTGTGAGCAAAATTCTAACGGGAGAGCATGATTGATGACTCTGGGCTATGGATGCGTCCCATTGGAGAATATGAATGAGGATACACCCAGGGAGTGGGGGAAAACCAGGGTCAAGGGTGACAATGAATTATGTGCCAGAGCCAGCTACACCCAGGCTGTCATGCCTCTGTTGAGAGTCTGAGGGAGAGGAGGAACAGCCGGAAGGGAGTGGAAGTGTGGCTCCGGAGGTTGTGGAGGAAACTGGGGAAGGGCACAGGCCGGCTGGGCATTCAGAGGAAGACCCAGGCCCATCCCTTCTTCATCCTAGAGCACGCTGGGAGGAGTGGATAAGGGAGAAACGTGAATGGTGTGGTCTACGGGGGAGGAAAGGGCCCTGATCCCCTTCATGGGCTGCAGCTAGGAGGACTGGTTTAAAAGGACAAACTGCGCATGGCTCAGTGCTGGAAGCAAAGCGTGAAATATTTCTAGTTTGTCAGTTCTTATCTGAGTTCTGGCGTCCTTCCCTGTGTGTGTGTATTTCGATAGTTGTGGATATCTTCAAGCCCTTGTCTCATTAATTGCTTCAGTGTGGTCTGTGTTGTTTTTTTCTATTTATAATTTATATGCATTTTGAGTTTGAACGGCATTTCTTCCTTTTTGCAACTGTTTGTGGGGGAGTTTTTTCTCCAGTCAATGATAGTTGGACATTGGAGGCCAAGTTGAAGCAATTAAAGGGACTTTACCTGGTTTTGTGACTTTGTTGCTTTTGTATCCCACCCCGGGTCATCACATCTATATTCCTTTGGTCATACTTTTCCAGCAGGATGCCCAACAAAAAAAATATTTCTGGTTTCAAATCTATATGCTGCCTTATCATTTTCCCCAACCAAGTTATGTCATTTTGTCCAATATTTTTTTTTTTACTTTTGCAATCTTCTGACAAGCAAAATGTCAACCCATATAATATTTATCATGAGGAATGAAATAACATGAAATGATAAAACATATTAAAAGGAAAATGGAACAGGCAATGATATGATGTGAAACTGGATAAGAAAGCTGGAAATATAATTATGATTATGTGTTATGGCTCCCCTTTAATTGCAGGAGGGCAAAACGAAACAAGCAGTTCACAAAGCAAAAAGCAAACCTTCCCAAAAGGACTGTGGAAGGGTTTCCAGTCCTCAGCAATAAATCCAAACTCTGTCCGGCAAACCTGACGTGGCTATAAATCCCAAAGTCTCAAAGAGTTCTCTCCGTGTGTTCACTCCCATAAATCACTTTGCTTCTGGCAAAGCTCGCCAGCCAAGCCGTTTCCTTTTATCCACTATGAGGCCGTGTTAATCTCCTTAATTAGTCACTGGTTCGACGCCTCCTTCCTAATTGAGATTGACGCCTCATCCTACGTCTATTACGCACATCTAACCAGGTTCTTTCCAAAGACTCCTCCCCACTAGAAAAGTCTCGCAAGTGTTCCTGGTTAGCTATTCCCAGCTGTTGCTCAGCCAGATGAGAAGAATCAGAGGAGGTCGAAGGTCCTGACAGCTCTATGAAATCAGGTTCGTCTCTCCTAGTTACATCCATTTCCTCATCCTGACTGCAATCCAAATCGCTCAACAGAGCCGGCTCATAATTTACTGCCATTTCCTCTTCGCTTGAGCTCCCATCTGCCAACGGAACAGATTCCAACTCCAGAGTCACAACAATTCTGTATGTATGTATGTTAAAACCTGGAATCGCGCTGTTCACTCAAAGAGATGTTTAAAGAATAAAAAAAGAAAAACAAATTTGGGGAAAAAAATCCTAGTCAAATGCAATTAACCGGGATCTCCTAACCATGTTTCCTCTTGCCTTCGGCCTACCTGTGCAGCGTTCCACAGGGGGTCGTGCGTCTTCCCTTTTTCTAATTGCTCCAGGGTGTACAGGTAAGGCCTCTTGTCCTGGGCGTGGAGCTTCAGTGTGGTCTTGGCCCAGTCGAAAGCACCTTTGGAAGAATGTACACCTGTCAAAATGTTGGAGAGCAACCGTCCCAGAGTTGTGGCCTATCAGCTGCCGGTCTCTCCAACAACCGAATCAGAGGAGGAAGAGGAGGTGTGGGAGTCGGTTCAGCATCAGGACAACCTGAGAGCTCTGAGGAGGAAGAGGGAATAGAGTTGGAGAGAGAGAGAGGGGGGGGCGGAGCCTGGGCCGTCCGTCAGCCCTCCGACAGAGAGTCAACAGCCCCCAGGTCTGGAGGGGGCTGATGAGAAAGAGGAGGAACAGCTGGGTTCAGTGCCTGATTCACAGAAGGCAGAGGAGAGGAGAGGAGAGAGGAAATCTATGGGCTGGTCCTCGGGGCAGAAGAGCCACCACTGCTAGCGAAGCCCCACCCTGGCTCTGAGGATAAAAGGCAGGGGGCGGAGATGAATAGATGTGGCAGACAACTATTCACCTCCCTGCTGGATGGACTTGTTAGCTGGTGGTGAGAGAGAAGTGTTTTGCCGGGGCTGCCAGCGCTCCTAATTAAAGGAATCTTTGAGTTAACTTCAGAGGGTTTGTCGTGTTTGGGGAACTGGGAGTCAAAACACCCAGTTGGAAGGAGAGGCCAAACAGGGAATTAGCCTGGACTCGCTACATAAACACAAGGGAGCAAGATCTCACATATAAAGACGCACACCCCAAATGCTTTTGAGCCTTATCTGGTTTTTCCTACGTGAAAACTGCCCGTCTGGGAAGATTCCTGTATTGCAGGCAGAAAACAATAAAGTAGCTAGTTTGAACTCTACACCACTGAGTCCGGTTATTCACGCCTGACACAGTGGCTGCATTCACACAACCAGCACAGGTTTAAGGAGGTGGCAGAGGCCTTCACTCAACCTGTTTATGGTTCGCTTGGGTATTTGGGTCTACGCGTCTCATGTGAGCCCAGAAGACGGAGGCCTCCATTACCTTCAACCTTGTCGTAGTTGGGATTGTAGAAACAGAAGTTGTCCGCTAATTCCCGACGCACCACAGCCTCCTCGATGAAACCTTCCACAGACTCTTTGTACCTGGTGCGATGTTTGCGCACCTCCAAAATGGCTCGTTGCACAGCCACCTGACCTACGAGGGACAAATCAGAGGTCATCCATCTGCCCACTGAGGTTACCAGCCTCCGGGCTATCATTTCTTTATTATTAAATTCCTAAGTGCAAGGATCCGGTCATAAGTCCTCACCATTAATGGTGCCATTGTAACTTCAAATAGTCACTAAGCAAATCATTGTAAGTTGAGGACTACCGCATTCCCATAATATGCCCAACCACACTGCCCAAACCCAACTAGCTTGTTGGCTGGTGGATTCTGGGAATTGCAATCTAAAACATATCTAGAAAACATCAGATTGGGGAAGGCTTCTAAGCTCTGGGTTCAAATTCTCTCCCTTCTCCGTAGCCCCCAATCAATGTACCGGCTGCACCGATGTACCAGCTGGGCTTCCCAAAGGCTCCAATTCCTCTCCCAGCATGCAACTTATGACCGCAACTGAGCCCAACATTTCTGTTGTTAAGCAAGACATTTAAGTGACATTTGCCCCATTTTATGACCTTTTTCCCCCCAGTTGTTAAGTGAATCACCTCAGCTGCAGTGTTAGTAACCCGGTCATTAAGTGAATCTGCCTTCCCTCTTGACTTTGCTTGGTCGCAAAAGGGGATCACACAACCCAGGGACCACGCAACGATCATAAATATGAGTCAATGGCTAAGTGTCTGAATTTTGATCACGCAAATCGGAGGACGCTACAAAGGCTGTAATGGTGAAAGCCACATTTTTCCAATGCCATTGCAACTTCGGACGGTCACTCAACAAACCGTTGTAAGTTGAGAACTACCTGGACTCACCAAAGTGGAACCAGGGTGAGAGGTTGCTGAGGGCCGGCCGGTTGGGGTCGTTTCGGTCCGAGCTGAAGCACTTCAGCCTGTCCTTCACAAACTCTTCCAATACCTTCAAGCCAGAGGCCGATCCGGGCGTGGCCCACTCCACCTCCTTCACGGAGCGATCCACCTGCAAGCTGGAGTAGCAGGCCTCCCAGTTGATGGGCTGCAGGATTTCAAGCGGGGCAGAGAGGCCGATGGGCACCAAGGAAAAAGAACGCGGAATGGAGAAAATCGGAGTGTCTCGAATGCTCTCATAGGGCACCAAGTCCACACGAGAAGGTTCCGTTAAACTAATTTATTGCTAAAAGCCTATGCGCGGGAATCTTCTCAACTAATACAGGTCATCCCCGGGGGACGAACGTTCCTTTAGCGAATGTTTGAAGTTATGCGATCAGCGCCCTCTAGTCCAGGGTTTCCAGATAGCAGTTTGGCTCTGCAGCCAAACTCAAGTCAAAATACGGCCAAATTCGGCCAAATTATTTTTTGCTCATGGTGACGCGCATGCGCGAGGGAAGGAGAGCTCGGGATGGGTGGAGAAGCCGAGGGGCGTGGCGTTGGAATGAGCCGTAATAGGAATGGGTGTGGTGTTGATGGAGGAGGAGCCGCCCCTGCTCGGGTCACAGGCGGGAAGGGAGCATGGCCGGGCGCCAAGGTCCTGAAGGGGTGTGTGACGGGAGTTGAGAGGAAGCGGGCGTGTCGGAGAACTGAGAGGACGCGCTTGTCCTCCTTTTGCTCATGGTGACGCGCATGCACGAGGGAAGGAGAGCGGCTGGGTTGCCATCTGGCTGATTTCACGGCCAAGCAACTTTTGTACAGCCAAATTTCTGGCCAAATAAATTTGGTCAGAGACATCGTTTTTTTAAAGGCCAAGCAGATAGAAATACGGCCAGATTTCTCGAATTTGGCTAGAAAAATACGGCCAGATGGCAACCCTGTTCTAGTCGGGGTGAGATGCAAATATTTTTACTACTGGTTCTGTGGGTGTGGCTAAGTAGGCATGGCCATGGGATTGGGTGAGCGTTTTTTAGCCACCTGGGCCTCAGGGAAGCCTCCTGGGAGGCCATTTCTGCTCCCAGGAAGCTTTGCTGAGGCCCAGGAGGCAAAAAAATGAAGTATGGGGAAACCCCGCAGCATCCCCCCCGCCCCCGTGTGCCCCTTTCGGCCTCGTGGTCCTCAGGGAACCCGCTTGGGCAAAGCAGTAAGTTAGCGAGGGGGATCCTGGCATAGCTGATCATCGGAACAGCTGATCATCGGGAGGAAAAAAATAGAAATACTGGTTCAGCCGAACCAGTAGCTGTTTTTTTTTTTACTATCGATTCGGCCAAACCGGGCAGAACTCGTAGATTACCACCACTGCCCCTAGTGTTTCCAAACGAGGCCCGAAAAACTGAATCTTGCAACACCATGGCAGTTGTTCACCCTTACAAACAACCACAGAGGCTTTGCAACATTTCTCCGGCACATTGCTGGATAAAGTGGAGCTTCCAAGGGGTGCATCTACGCCTTTGACGCCCCATTCAGTGGTTCAGAGGCCTCTCCTGGCCCGTTGTAGGCTCTGCATGGCCTTCCCTACCCCGAAATATCTCATATGCACTTAACAAACTGCACATTCGATTAGCAAATGCGTGGACGAAATGAGGGAGTGATCTCGTTCAATGTAGGTGATTCACTCCCACGAATTCTCAGGTTGCGAATGGAATGGGCAGGCTCCATTCCACTTGCAATTTGAGGACTACCTGGAGTTGGTGTTGGATTGGATCCATGGAATTCAAAAGGGGTTGGACTTGGTTTGCTCGTGGCTACATAGGGACTCTAGGCTGATTCCTCTTTTGACTCCATCCCCAGATTCTGCCATTCCCATCACCTTGGTCTGAAGCCCAGCAGGGAAAGGGTGCTTGACCACAGGGGGAAATTCGGTCAGAAACTCAGCCAGCCGGTCATGGATCTTCCGCCGAATCGTCCTTGCCCCATATTCCTGCTTGTCCGAGGCAACCCAGCATGGGACAATATTGTGCGCGTCCACCTGAGGATGGGAAATGAGAAGAGCTTGGACAATCGTTTTAATGTATGCTGATTAGTGTACATTCAAAGTGACAATAAAAAGTCCTATTCTGTTCTATTCTATTCTATTCTATTCTATTCTATTCTATTCTATTCTACTCTATTCTATTCTAAATTCTCTTCCATCACATCCTATCCCATCCCGTTCCATATTTTCTATTCTATTCTGTTCTGTTCTGTTCTGTTCTGTTCTGTTCTACTCTACTCTACTCTATTCTAAATTCTCTTCCATCACATCCTATCCCATCCCGTTCCATATTTTCTATTCTATTCTATTCTATTCTATTCTATTCTGTTCTGTTCTGTTCTGTTCTGTTCTACTCTACTCTACTCTATTCTAAATTCTCTTCCATCACATCCTATTCCATCCCATTCCATATTTTCTATTCTATTCTATTCTATTCTATTCTATTCTATTCTATTCTATTCTTATTCCTATTCCTATTCCTATTCCTATTCCTATTCCTATTCTTGTTGTTCTTGTTACTCGCGAAGTCATGTCCAATCCATCACGACCCCATGGACAACGTTCCTCCAGGCCTTCCTGTCCTCTACCAACTTCTGGAGTCCATTTAAGCTCACGCCGACTGCTTCAGGGACTCCATCCATCCCTCTCCTTCTCTGCCATCCTTTTCTTCTTCTTCTTTTGCCCTCAATCTTTCCCAGCATTCGCCTCTTCGCCAGCGAGTCCTTCCATCTCATGAGGTGGCCAAAGTCTTTGAGTTTCACCTTCACCATCTGGCCTTCTAAAGAGCGGTCAGGGTTGATCTCCTCTGGGACTGACCAGTTGGAATGCCTTGCAGTCATTCCAATATTTATTCTGTTCTGTTCTGTTTTCTGTTCTGTTCTATTCACAACTGTAAACAGACATTTCCCTGATTGGGGGAACAACCTAACGCAACCCATCCCTTCCCAATAGCCCCTTCTGTCTCCTCCACCCAGCCCGTCTTTCTCAGTTTTTCTTGCCATTTTTAGGGTGCATTGTTGACTCTGGAGGTTCTTCCTCCACATCGACATGCAAGAAAGAGCCGCACGTGTCTACCTACCACTTGTCTTTGTGCACCAATAAATCTAGGGTTAGATTTGCCCCCAAACTGGCCTGCCCTACCCCATGGCGATTCTAGCCCCAACCCAGCACCTGAGCAAGGGGCACATCGCTGGGTAGCCGTTCCTGGATGTCTAGAACCCACTGCAAGGGAACACGGAGCGGGGAGAAATCCGTCACTACCCCGCCGATGCCATGTTGGGTCACAAAGAGGGGCAGCGTGTCTTTTGCGAAACCAATCAGCAAGTGGAAAGGGATGTCGAGCAGCCGACACTCCTGCAGAATGGGAAAAAAGCAGTGTTATGCCCCACATCGGAGACTGAATCTGCGGGGGAAGATTACTAACTACTAACTAGAGCATACAAAACATTTGCTAGACCAATACTCGAATACAGCTCATCAGTCTGGAACCCACATTACATATCTGATATTAGCACAATTGAGAAAGTCCAGAAATATTTCACCAGAAGAGTTCTCCACTCCTCTACTCGTTGTAGAATACCTTATGCCACCAGACTTGAAATTCTAGAACTAGAAAACCTTGAATTACGCCGTCTTCGGTCTGATTTAAGCATGGTATATAAAATCATACATTGCAATGTCCTACCTGTCAATGAATACTTCAGCTTCAACCATAACAACACAAGAGCACACAACAGATACAAACTCAAGGTTAACCGCACCAAGCTTGATTGCAGGAAATACGACTTCAGCAATAACAGAGTGGTCAATGTCTGGAATCCTCTACCTGACTCTGTGGTTTCTTCCCCAAACCCCAAAAACTTTAACCTTAGACTGTCTACTATTGACCTCACCCCTTTCCTAAGAGATCTGTAGGGGGCGTGCATAAGCGCACCAACGTGCCTACCGTCCCTGTCCTATTGTTTCTTTTATTTTTCTTTTATTTTTCTTATATGTACTCATTTCATGTATTCATAATTATGTATACACTTTTACTTATCTCGTAAACAATTGACAAATAAATAAAATAAAAATAAAATAAAAAGATGAGCTGGAACAAGAAGCGACAGAGATTGAGAAGGCGGCTCCGTTGGCCTTGGAGCAGGGGTTGGGATTCTAACGGTTCAGACTGGTTTTATAGATCTGGTTGTTACGATTCTGCGGTGTTTGGAGAACAGGCAAATTGTGCCCCTGGCTGGACCCACCCCCCTCTGCCCGCCCCTCCCCTCCTAATCAGTCCTTATCGTGCATGTGTGACATAGTGCACATGCCCGACATTGCTGATTGCGTTCTCCCCCTCCTAGTTACTCGTTAAGTTATTTCTTTTTTCCCTCCTCCTGACGATTAGCTGTTCCGATAATCAGCTGTGCCGGGATTCCTCTTGCTGTCCTACTGCTTCGTCCAGGAGGCTTCCCTGGGGCCCAGGAGGCAAAAAAAAAAAAAAAACCCAGGGAGGGAAGAAGCCACGCCCACCCACTCACATGGCCACACCCACCTAGCCACGCCCACAGAATTGGTTGTTAAAAAATTGGAATCCTACCCCTGCCTTGGAGGAAACTAGGGAAGGGCAGAGTCAATCCAGGCAGGGCTTTTCAGGATCAGAAAGGCCTGCAGACACGGAGGAGCAGAAGAGACAGATCTCAGGCTAGGAGCAGAGGAGACAGATCTCAGGCTAGG
>NW_020769486.1:506763-518998 GCF_900518735.1 Pseudonaja textilis | reverse complement strand
GATCTCAGGCTAGGAGCAGAGGAGACAGATCTCAGGCTAGGAGCAGAAGAGACAGATCTCAGGCTAGGAGCAGAGGAGACAGATCTCAGGCGAAGAGCAGGGACCATCCCCTCCTGATCCGAGAGCACAGAGAGAAGAGAGAAGGCGAGACCAACGCAGACTGAGCCGGCTACAAGGGAGGAGAGTGTCCTGCCCCCACCCCGCTTCACAAGGCACACCTGGGGATTGAGATGTAAGGAGGTGCCGGTGGGAGGGGCATTTGTCGGGAACAAGCCTGGAGATTGTTGTACTCTGTCTGGTGGGGCTTGCCCTGTTTGCCTGGCTTTCTGGCCCTGGCTACTGTTTGGATTAACTTGGCTTATTGGACTGCTGGCCCTGGTTACTGTTTGGACTAACTTGGCTTATTGGACTGCTGGCCCTGGTTGCTGTTTGGTTAACCTGGCTTACTAGACTTCTGGCCCTAGTTACTGTTTTGCAAACCTGGCTTATTGGACTGCTGGCCCTGGTTACTGTTTGGTAACCTGGCTTACTGGACTTCTGGCCCTGGTTACTGTTTGGCTAACCTGGCTTATTGGACTGCTGGTTCTGGTTACTGTTTGGCTAACCTGGTTTATTGGACTTCTGGCCCTGGTTACTGTTTGGCTAACCTGGGTTATTGGACTGCTGGCCCTGGTTACTGTTTGGTTAACCTGGCTTACTGGACTTCTGGCCCTGGTTACTGTTTTGCAAACCTGGCTTACTGGACTGCTGGTCCTGGTTGCTGTTTGGCTAAACCTGGCTTATTGGACTGCTGGCCCTGGTTGATGTTTCAACTAACCTGGCTTGTTGGACTTCTTGCCCTGGTTACTGTTTTGCAAACCTGGCTTGTTGGACTGCTGGTCCTGGTTACTGATTGGCTAACTTTACTTACTGGACTACTCGCAGCCAAAGGCTGCTGAAGATTACAGATTAACAGAGTGGGAAGGGACCTTATAGGTCATCTAGTCCAACCCCACACCCAAGCACACCCTACACTGAGTGTGTGTGCTTGTGTTTGTGTCTAATGTGTATGAGAGCTTTGCTCTAGGACTTTTAGTAAACCTGGGGATGTTTAGGGGGGCAAAGTTGGAGCAGTAAAGGGGAGTTTGGCCTGTTATCTGGCTGTGTTGCTTTCGTGCCATGCCCCCAGTCATCACAAGCAGATTGTCATCAACACAACAGCCCATGCAATACAACGTGGACAGCTTCCTGTTAGGCAAGAGCAGGCAGACTATAGTCCGCACCCACCGCCCCAACAGTCTGAGGGACCATGAATTGGCCCCCCGTTTAAAAATTTGGGGAACCCCTGAGCTAGGTTTTTCCCTCCTCCCTGTGACCGCAATCAGAGATGGTATTTAGCAGGTTCTGTCCCGTTCTGGAGAACCGGTAGCGGACATTTTGAGCCACCTCTTACTGGCCCCGCCCCTATCTATGCTCCGCCTCCCATTGAGTCCCAGCTGAATGGCTGTCTCTCCTTTGGTTGCCCTGCAGAGGAGAACGGAGCTGGAAAGCAGGTTAGTGGGGTGGGGAGGGGGATTTTGCAGTAACCTTCCCCTGCCACGCCCACCAAGCCACGCCACACCCACCAAGCCACGCCCACAGAACCAGTAGTAAAAAAATTTTGAATCCCGCCACTGCCTGCAATGCCAACCACCCTACCCCCAGTGCTAATACCTCGGCGACTTCTTCCAGGCCTCTGAGCATAAAACCGAAGTGGCGGATGGTGGCATCCAGGAATTTGGGCACCAGGCAGAAGCAGACGTGCAGGGGCAGGCGCTGTTTCAAGGCCAGGCGCTGGGCGTAAAGGAAAGCCCAGTTATCTGCAAGAAGGATGCACAGGGGTGAGAAGCGTCATGGCTGCCAGATGCCAGCAAAAAAACCCAAAACCAAAACAACCCAAAGGGCCTTCTGAGTAGAGATATCTGTGGTCAAAAAAAGACAAAATGGCCACCGCCCTCGTACGAGCAAAGCATTCTCGGGCCTCGTTCCTGTGTCTCAACTGTCAGAGAAGAATATTGCAACTTTAACTATAAGAATATTGCAACTTCTTATAAAGAAAACTTACATAAAATGTTTTATCTATTTTTTTAAATTAATTAATTTTATTTTTTTAAAACAAAATTACAGATCTCTATTTACACTAACAGCATTGTGTCATTAATACATATATTTGCTTTTTATACCTATACATCAATTCTTATTTCTATATTCTACCCCTTTGTACCACCTATCACAAACGATTCATCCTTTTAATTCTACTGTGAATTTATCCATTTCCTCAAAATCCATTTTTTTTTTTGTATCAGATTCTCTTCGGATGGTATCTTTCCCCCCCACCCGCCCATCCCTGTGCGAAGGCCATCCTCACCGCCGTTATAATATGTATAATGATGTATCGGATAGACTTGCTAAATTTTCCCTTAATAATTCCTAGTAAAAATATTTAAGTTCTAATTGGTATTCTGTAATTTCTAATAGCCATCTTTGTATCCACATCCAATATTTTTTTGCTTCTGCGCATTGCCACCACATATGAAAAAATGTTCCCTCTTTTTGTTTACATTTCCAACAATCTAATTTTATATTTGGATATGATTTTATATTTGGATATGATTTTATATTTGGATATATTTTAGCCAGTCTTGCTGGGGCTAAATGCCATCTATAAAACATTTTGTACTGATTTTCTTTAAATGCTGTTGACAATGTCAATTTGCAATTATTAATCCACATTCTTTCCCAGTCTTTTAATTTTATATTATGACCTACATTTCTTGCCCAGGCAATCATTGGTCCCTTCGCTATCTCTTCTAGTTCCACTTCCAATAAATAACTATACCTTCTTGTTATGAATTTTTCCTCTTTGCCTGTCGAAATTTGGTCTAGCTGTGGTAGATCTTTTTCAGTCCCGTGTTCTTCTAAATCCTTTCTAGTTTTGTCTGAACATAAACTTTTTTATAGATGGCATCTACCACCTGCTAGGTTAGCTAAAATGTTTAAAAATATGTCTAGCAAATGTTGGAAATGTAACCAAAAAAAAGGGCACATATTACCACATGTGGTGGACCTGTATTAAAGCAAAAAAAAAAAATTGGGCAAAAATACATAAGTGGTTAGAAAGGATGATAGGAAAACACATAGATTTTAAGCCTGAACTTTTTCTATTAGGTATATATAGTGCCAGAAAAATTTGATAAGTAAAATATATATTTAATATTGCGTGTCTTAACGGCAGCGAGGATTAGATTTGCACAATATTGGAAAAATGAAGAAATGCCATGAGATAAAGTGCCAGTTAGGAAGATACCGGAGAAATGTGTGATTTGTGCAAAATGAGATTTGTGCAGAAATGGACCGACTTACATTGAAGATTAAACAGAAAGAAGATACAGAATATTATCGAACTCACAGCCTCCTGATTGTGAGGCGAAACCTCCATCTCTAGGCCACCGTACAACTTTAAGGTGGGAAACAGCTTTTAATGACCCTAATCCCTTGCGGAGTCGGCAACTGAATGGAGGTGAGTGTTTACTGGCTGGATGCCCTCCCTATTGCCAATGCAGAGTTTTTTGTTCGGTAGATATATGCTCCTTGTGCCCAGAGAGAGAAATATCTACCCTAGGATTGAACTCATAGCCACCTGATTGTGTGGCAACCACACCACTCTAAGGTGGGAAACAAGGATATAGGGTGCTAATTCCGCTGTGATCCCTTACGGTTCAATCCATCCTGCTAAACCCCAAATGCGGGTTTAATTGAGGAAAGGCATTGACCCGGTTGTGTGAACCCAACCACGACCTCTCCTGCACTCAAGAACTGGACCAATCACCACTGAGTTCTTTCCGCCATGCGGGATCTGCAATCTCACCTTGAACCCTCTGATCGCGAGACATCCAGTACAAGATCCCCCGAGCGCCCTCCTTCAGATCGGGAGCCGGAGAGATCAACCGGACACGTTTCTTGTTGTACGGGAAGTCTGCGACGGAGGCTCCCGCATTCAAACGGCCTTCCTTCACCGTCTCGGCCAAACTCTGGGTTCGAGCATCGTCCAGAGATTTGGACTTCTTCCTTGCAGGGAAGGCCTTCGTGCCAGCGTGGTCCGGTTTTTGGCCTCCCTCCAAGCTGTCGGACGCAGACGTGACGGGCCCGAGCTTCTTCCTCTTTGGAGACATGGCCGCGAGTTCAAAAACAGGTCTTCGCAAAAAAGGGAGGGGAACGTAAGCAGACGGAGACCCTTTGATGGAGACACACACAACACCCCCCTCCCACTTTTCTAGATTCGATTAAAATCTAGCTGGGTTAGCTCCCCAAACACGATAAACCTTCTGACGTTATTCGGAGTGCGGGCAGCCCCAGCAGAACGTTTCTCTCTCACCGCAGGCTAACAAGTGCGTCCAGGCGGAAGATGAATAGTGGTCTGTCACATCTAGTCATCTCCACCCCCTGACTTTTCTCCCTAGGGTGGGACTCCACTAGCAGCTATGGCTCTTCCGTCCCAAGGACCTGCTTATTGATTTTCACGGCTCTCCTCTCCTCTGCCTTCTGCCCATTAGCGTGTCAGGCACTTCCTCATCAGCCACCTCCAGACCTGGGAGCTGTTGTGTCAGTGTATAAGAGTTCATGACTTGGAAGAGACATGGTAACAGGTCAGCCAAGGGAGACAGTTTGGTGACCCAAACAACTCGGAGCCTCGGCGTGGCTTAGCTTGGCTGATCTGTGTATAAATAAGAGTTGTGTTGTCTTTGCAATATTGCCTCTGCATTATGTAGTTTCTGTGCTTCAGTGCTGGTGGTTCGGATTGCTTCTGCTTCTTGTACTTTCTACCATGTTGCACCATGTTTTATATTGTTATACATAAAGAAGCTTCTTTTATAAATGAATCCTGCTCAATTATTTACTTGTGTGCCGGTTGGATTGTTGCAAACTCTTAACATGTCAACTCTCCATCGGAGGGCTGACTCAGGGATGAGATTCAAATGTCTTAACAACTGGTTCTGTGGGTGTGGCCTAATTTGTAGGTGTGGCTTGATAGTTGTTAGGGATACACCCTAGCAAGAATCTGCAGGGCAGTCAGGCAGGCAGGCAAAATATGTGAGATAAGTGTTGTGTAGCTTACACTCAGTAAAAGCAGATACAAGTGCCTATTAAATAGTTTTATTCCAGCAAGAGTTAAAGCATAGTCAAAACAGTCCATATACCATTCACTTATTTCAGTCCATTCAGGGATTATTCATTTGCAAATTCCAGTGTCGAAAACGGCCAGTACACTTACAAATAACAGTCCGGTAATTTATCTCCTCGCAGTAGAGAGAGATATGCAACAAGGTCAGAAACTCCTCTCTTCCTGTCAGCAACTCCAGTAATTGCCAGCAAACTGTCAGGGAATTGTGACTGGGTGGGTGTGGCTTGTATGTAAACATTATAAATATTTACGTAAATATTGATTTTTTTAATAAAAAAAAGAGCAATTTTTACCCAAAATCAGACAAAGCAGGCAGGCAGATTGAGTTGCTCACAGAATCACAGATTCACTTAGAGATCTAACTTTCTGCAATCTGCTGCCTGAGTCTGCACTGAAAAATAGAAGCTTCAGTCCTAAGGAAGATTCAGCTCTGCTTTTAGATTAGCTAGAAAGCAAGAAATCCAACGATTTCCTGCTTTCTAGCCACTCTAAATCTCCTGGCACAGCAGAACAGCTGACGGTTGGGGGACAGAAAGGGAAAAAATAGCAACTTACGAAACACGGGCAAATTGGATGGTATACACATGCCAGGTAAGGAGTGAGTGGGCAGGGAGGGGCGGGGCCAGCCACTGGCGCGATTTGCCAGTTCTCCAAACTTTGCAGAATCATAACAACCGGTTCTATAGAACCGGTCCGACCCGGTAGAATCCCACCTCTGCCCTGACTCCCACGCCTCCTCCTCCTCCTCTGATTCGGCTGCTGGACAGGCCACAATACCTACGAGGAGCAGGACCTGAAGATTTATTTTTCAGCATTGGTGCCCAGCTACACTTATACAAAGGTAGACTGCCTCTGAGGGTGGAGGTTCCACTGAATGTCCATATGAGGAATCCCCTCCAAAAGGGAGATTTCTCGCTTCGGTTGAGATTCCCACTCAATGCTCCAGAAGCACTAAGGGACATGTCGCACACCTCCTTCCATTTTCTTGTAACAACAACCCTAGGAGGTAGACAGGGTGTGTGTGATTAGGTAGTCCTCGACTTACAACCGCAATTGAGCCCCTTAGCAAATTTGTGTCGCTAAGTGAAACATTTGTCAAGGGTGAGAGAAACGTATTCTAAGTTACTCTTTCATAATAGGATTGTAAGTATGATTAAGTTTGGCTTTTTCTGTTAATCTCCTCTTTCTTTTTACATTTAGGTTTTATACCCTAAAACCTAAAATGTGTTCAGTGACAAGTACATGATGCGTTATTACGACCTTCTAGGAAAATAGGAAGATCTGCCCCGGCGAGACAAGAAGTAAATAAGATAAGGAACATCCTCCCAAGGTAAAGCCCAGCATTAAGACCAGATAAGACACCGAGACAAAGGAAACAATATCATGTTGACCCTTAAGCTTATAGCAGTGGTGGCTAACCTTTTTGGGCTCCTGTGCCAAAAATTGTGCACATGTTTGCACGCTCGTGCTCCCGTGCCAGCACCCAGAAGGCAATGCACACACCCCCATGCCCCCGACGCACGCGCATGCAATACCATACCCTTACCTGCACTGCACCTCACAGCTGATTTTCAGCCGATTTGAGGCCTCCCAGGCTTTGCAGGCCGAAAACTAGGCCTGTTTCATCACTTCTGGTATTTCCGGAAAAAACAGGAAGTGACGAAACGGACCTAGTTTTCGTCCTGCAAAGCCTGCAGAAGCCTTCCTCAAGCCTCCAGGAGGCCGAAGAAGGCCTCAAACCTGCCAAAAATCAGCTGTGAGGCACGCGCATGCCCAGTGAAGTAAGTTTGCCTGCAGTTCGCGTGCCGGCACAAATGGCTCTGCGTGCCACCCGTGGCACGGGTGCCATAGGTTCACCATCATGGGTTTATAGTAATCTCTTCTTAAGAATGTAGAATCTAAAGGGGGTGTAAGGTGAGCTTCTTAGGCGTGGCGTGTTTTGTGCAGGGCATACATGTATTGTTTGAATGTGGAAGCTTGCTCTCCTTGTACTGAATCCACTTGGAGGCCATACTTGCAACCACTTTCTATTTTTCTTCAATAAACCTTTGAAATTGTGCGCCAGACTTGTCTTCGTATTGTGAGTATAAATTTATTTGGGGGTCTTATAGCTCACAAGGGAATTATGCCCCGTTGTACAACTTTTCTTGCCACGGTTGTTCAATGAACCACTGCGGTTGTTAAGTTAGAAACATGGTCGTTGAGTGAATCCAGCTTCCCCGTTGCTTGTCAGATGGTCGCAAAAAGGGACCGCGTGCCCCCCGGGGACGCTGCGATCGTTATAAGTAGGAGTCAGTTGCTAAGTGTCTGAATTTTGATCACCTGATGCCACAAACGGTCGTTAAGTATGAAAAACGGTCATAAGTCACTTTTTTACAGTGCCATTGTAACTTCAAATGGTCACTAAATGAACGATCGTAAGTTGAGGACGACCAACATTTGAGAGCTTCCCAGCCGGCTTCTGGGGAAGCAAAGTCAATGGGGCAGGGGGGAAAGCTGGATTTGCTTAATGACTGCCTGACTCACTTAATAACCGCAGTGAGTCACTTAACAACAGTGGCCAAAAAAGAAAGATCGTAGAATCAGCTATGACTCACTCAACAACTGCCTTGCTTAGCAACAGAAATTCTCGTCCCGGTGGTGGTCATAAGTCAAGGACCAACTGTGGTCATAAAGCGAGGACCAAGTGTATTGGCTTTGCGTGGCAATTTAACTTTCACCATCCAATCTCAGCTTAATTTAAGTCTGTTAAGTATCCCTGGAATCTCTATATATCAAAAGCGAAAGACCCCTCACGCATCGTCACAAAATCTCCAGAACCGTAAAGTCTACAAACTTGAAATTGGGCCTGTATCTTCCTCTTGGCTTCTAGGGGCTCACTAAGAAAGGATTTTTCCCAATGCCCATCAGAGTATTATTAGTATTTTGCATATTATTATTATTATTATTATTAACACGCTCTGATGCTAAAGAGTTCTACTCCCCCTCCCCACCTGAAAAAAAGAAATCTCTTCCAAAGGCAAAACACAAGCAGAGGAGGTTCAGTTTTGCTTTCACAGCACCAAGCAGCTTTAGTACAGAACAGTTGAGCTAAGCCACGCCCAGGCTCCTTGCTGTCTCCCTCTTGCTCACACAGCAAATACAGTTTCAGATTCCAAACAGCCCTCAGCTCTCTTTCACACACTGCCAGGACGCTAGCCAATGGATGCTGATAGGCAGAGGCAGAATTTCCCACCCCCCTTATTTTCCTCCCCCAAAACTAAGCCCGACCACATGGTTTCGTAGCGAAGCACGGGGATCGAGCTGCTTAAGCATAAACCCAAGTCAGACTTACATAGATAGAATGATATCTCAGAGATATCCCACGATGCCCCTGGGTGGCTGGTGTGTACTTGTGTTTGTGCATGTCTGTTTGTGTTAGGATTCTGGGCTGTGATGTTCCTTTTTGTTTCTTTATCATAAAGGCCTTTTTGGATCTACAAAGGAGCATTTAATAATCCCAAGCAGGCTGCTTAATTCAGGGGTCTTCAAACTCGACAGCTTGAAGACTTTTGTGGACTTCAACGCCCACAATTCCTCCCTCCAGTCATGTTACCTCAGGAATTCTGGGAGTTGAAGTCCACAAGTCTTAAACTTGCCATCCATCCATCTATCTAATCCAAGGGTCTTCCAACTTGACAGCTTTAAGACTTCTGGACTTCAATTCCCAGAATTCCTGGGCTAAACATGAATGGAGGAGGAATTCTGGGAGTGGAAGTCCACAAGTCTTAAACTTGCCAAGTTGGAAGATTCCTGGTTTAAACCCTCCCTCCCTCCCTCCCTCCAGGCTGTCTCTCCAGAAGGATCTGCCTCTGCCAGACCATCATGCTGCAGCAGGGGATGATGGGTGTGGCAGCCACCCCATTGCTCAATTCCAACTCCGGCTTAAACTGCAGCTGCAGTTTGCAAGAACTAACAGCTCAGGAATTGCCCCAAAGCAGTGGTTTTTTTTTTTTTCAAAGTCTTGTGGACTACAACTCCCAGGATTACTGGCTGAAGGATCCTGGGAGTTGAAGTCCACCCGTCTTAAAGTTACCCAGTTTGAAAAACTCACCCCCTACAACGTCGATTATTTCAAACAGGGGTCCCCAAACTTGGCAACTCGAAGACTTGTGGACTTCAACTCCCAGAATTCTTTGCTTGGCTGAGGAATTCTGGGAGTTGAAGTCCACAAGTTGCCAAGTGTGGAGATCTCTTGATTTAAAAGATTCCCCAAAACAAACAAATAAATGTCCCATCTTTTTTTGTGTTTTGTTTTAAAGCCTCCCTCCCTCCCTGCGTGGGGCCGACTCCCTCCTCCAGCCGAGCCCAGGCGGGGCCAGAGTCAGACTACAGAGCCCATCCTCCTCTCCAGGCTCGTGCAAAAGACCATCCCCCAAAGCGGGCTCCTTCCGTCCTAACAACCGTCTTGCAAAGCAGGCCAGGGAGGATTTCATCCGCCCCTTCTGCTTGCAGCAGACGAGACACGGCTGAAGCAGCAGAGCTCCCCCCACTCCCCCCGCCCACAACCCGGCCAGATGATCTTATAAGGTCTCCTGCTGGAGCAGTAGGGGTTGGATTAGATGACCTCTGAGTGAGGTCCCTTTCCAGCCCTAGAATCCGGCCACTCACCCGGCGATCTTCTGTCTCTCTTCAGCCAGCCAACCGGTCGCTGGGCCCGCTTACACAACGTCCCTGGGCGGGGAAAGAGGCGGGGCCGCCACGCCCCCTCCCCTCGTTCGCCACGCCCCCGGCCGCCGCTCGCGGTTTTTTTTTTTTTTGTGAATGAACTCCGGAGGGGATGGAACGTTGAAACTCCTCCCCCCCGCCCCCCCTCCTTCGCTTCTGGGCGTTCGAATCTCTGACGTCACTTGTTTCTTTGGGCTCGGCCGGCACGTGGCGGGAGATGCTTTCGGCGCTGTCCCCCCCCCCCCCCGCCCACCCCCCCACCAATCCGGGGATCCGTTTACAAGGGTTGATCGCTCCAGATTAACAGAGTTTGCGAAGGGAACTTGGAGGTCATCTAGTCTAACCCCTCCCCGCCCAAAGCAGGAGGCCCTACTTCGCCCTTTCTGACGGATGGGCAGCCCGGTCTCTTCTTGAAAGCCTCCAGGGATGAAGCTCCCACACCTTCTGAAGGTGAGCCAACCCATTTCATATAGAATAACAGAGTTGGAAGGGACCTTGGAGGTCATCTAGTCCACCCCCCCCCAAGTAGGAAACCCCACATCATTTCTGACCAATGGCGGTCCAGTCTCTTCTTGAAAGCCGCCAGGGATGAAGCTCCCATCGCTTCCGAAGGCAACTTCTGTTCTATTGAATATAGAATGACAGAGTGGGAAGGGACGTTGGAGGTCCTCTAGTCCAACCCCACCTGCCCAAGCAGGAGACCCTAAACCATTTGTGACAGATGGCAGTCCAGTCTCTTCTTGAAAAGAGGCTCACAACTGTGGCTACTTTGGCACTAATTTGGCATATTCTAGAGAAAATATTCCAGATTGGTCTCAGTCGAAACAATGATGAATCCTCATACAGACAGGAGGTTTAACAACTTGCCTCGTGGTACCTCGTGGAACAATCTGGAACTGAACAGACTCAAAACCGTAGAAATGGTGGTAGACTTTAGGAGAAACCGTCTTACAATAACTAGACAACAGAGTATCAACAGTAGAGACCTTCCAATTTCTGGGTTCTACTATATCACATGACCTAAAATGGACACCTAACATCAAAAACGTCATCAAAAAAAGCCCAACAAAGAATGTTCTTTTTGCACCGACTCAGGAAGCTCAAACTGCCCAAGGAGCTGCTGATACAGACAGGGGGGGTTGGACTAGATGACCTACAAGGTCCCTTCCAACTCTGTTAATCTGAATCTGTAAGTTCTACAGAGGAAGGATGGAGTCTGTCCTCTGCACCTCTGTAACTGACTGGTTCGGTTCTGCAACCCAACAGAACAGACACAGACACCAGAGAGGAATTAGGACTGCAGAAAAAACAATGGCTACCAACCTGCCACCCATGGAGGACCTGTAATCCTGCACCCTGAGTCAAAAAGAGGGCTGTGAAAATATCTACACACCCCTCACATCCCAGACATAAACTGTTTCAGCTCCTTCCCTCAAAATGACGCTAAGAGCACTGCACCCCAGAACAAGATACAATGACAGCTTTTTCCTGAACGCCATCACTCTGCTAAACAAATAATTCCCTCCACACTGTCCAACTATTGACAAAGTCTGCTCTTCTATTACTATCAATCTTCTCATCCCTCCTTATCGACCATCCCCTCCCACTTGTGACTGTATGACTGTAACTTTGTCGCTTGTATCCTTAAAATTTATATGGACTGTTTCCTAGTATGATTTGATTGCTTATTGTACCCTATGACTATTATTAAGTGTTGTACCTGATGATTCTTGACTCTTGACGAATGTCTCTTTTCTTTTATGTACACTGAGAGCATTTGCACCAAAGACAAATTCCTTGTGTGTCCTATCACACTTGGCCAATAAGGAACTCTGTTCTCTCTATACTAAAAGAAAAACCGATATCTGTTCATTTTTCTAAATCTATGTTTGTCATTTGGGAGATCGGGGACTGAAAAGCCAACTTTTTCAGAGCGGGAGGGAAAGCCCACTAAAACAGAAAACTCACCGAGGGCTGGAATGAGGAAACCTCCCAGGATCTTTTTCTAATCAAAAGAATTTGTTTTATTCATGAACATGGAAGGAGTCAGAAGGAAATGAAACTCTAAAAATGAACCAAGGAAGGGAAAACCCAGCCTTGATCCCCGTATTAACTTAACAGCCAAAAATAACAGAACCTTGGAATGGAAAGGTTGAAAGCCACCTTAGAGGCCATCTAGTTCAACCTCTTTCCCAGTGCAGGATTCTACCTCCAGCAGCCAGCAAAAGAGAGAAAAAAAAATGGTTTTATTTTCTTTCAAGGAGCATCATGCCTGGATGGCTTGCCTGCTATAAAAGCAACATTTTCACCAGGTCAGGTTAAAAAGGT
>NW_020769486.1:489631-501640 GCF_900518735.1 Pseudonaja textilis | reverse complement strand
CTGGAGTAGCTACAACGCTGCCAACCTCTTCCTCACCTGAAGCTTCCACTCCTGTTGGCACCTCAAATGTCTCTCCATCTTCTTCACCCCTTGAAACGACCTCCATCTCCAGCACTGTTTTTGGGCATCCTTCAGAAGAAAGGACTACTCACCCAGCAGAATCCACCATGCTTTCCATCCGTTCCATCACAGAGGAGATGAATTCCAGCCCTCCATCTCCCCACGACGAAAGGACATCTGAAGTCCCTTCGACCATCATCTCCATCACGTCCCAAGAAGAATCTACCAGTGAGAAACATCCTAGTTCTCCTTCTTTTACGGAGACAATGAAAACGTCCCCCTTGTTGGTTCCCCTTTCTACTCCAAGAGTAGCGGCCTCCACCCTTCTGAGTGCCCCTTCTGGAGTTGGAGACACAACCAGAGAAGTTGCCACGAGTTCTGAGGCTAAGATCACCAGCTGGTGGCCAGGAAGTTCTCCCTCCTCAACTTTTTCTTTGGTTACTCAAGACAGAAGCACCTCAAAAGTTATGTCCACCGGCCTTCTGTCTTCCAACCCAGGAAAGACCAACCTGGGACTTCCTGCTCCGCCCGCCACAAATCCCACAAGTGCAAATTCTACAACCACTTTGAAAGTCCTTTCTTCTACCACCACATCTTCCTCAGCTTCAAAGACTCTCCCTAAAACTCCAGGTAAACATCCTCCCGCTCTGTCTGAACACTTGAATTCTTCTGAATTCGAAAGAGACCGGACTCGCGGTAGTGGGATTCAAATTTTTTACTACTGGTTCTGTGGGCACGGTGTGGCTCAGTGGGTGTGGCAGGGGAAGGATACTACAAAATCTCCATTCTTTCCCCACCCCACTGACCTGCTTTCCAGCTCCGTTCTCCTGGGCAGGGCAACCAAAGAACCTGCTTTCCAGCTCCGTTCTCCTGTGCAGGGCAACCAAAGGAGACCCAGCTGATCAGCTGGGACTCAAGGGGAGGCAGAGAAGAGATGGGGTTGGCGGGGCTAGTCAGAGGTGGGATTTGGCCGGTTCTCTGAATTACTCAAAATTTCCGCTACTGGTTTTTCCAGAACTGGTCAGAACTGGTTGAATTCACCACCTCTGGAGCGGAGATTTCTAAAAAGCTCCATTTTCAAAATTCCCCGTCAGCCTGCTGGTTCAGTTCAGCTGCAAGACTAAATCCTCAACCTGAGGTTGTATTATCAGGCCGGGTGTGTGCAGACAACATCCAGGCCCCAATCCCTGGGGCAACACCCAGAATGAACCGTGGAACAAACATTGATCAGGTGACCCTGGGGGATATTACGACGGTCGTAAGTGTAAAAATATCTCATCCTGTACTTTTTTTTCAGTGCCACTGTAAGTTGGGACGTTAAAAAAGAACGATTGTAAGTCAAGGACTGCCTGATTCTTTTTTTTTTTCTCTGTCTTTGCTTTCCTGCAGCCAGGACTCGCTTCATCCTGTCGGTGAGACTCAGCACTTCCTTAAACATCACGGATCCTTTTGTCACTCATGCGGTGCGAAAGTGGGTAAGGCCTTACAGCACATCTGGAAAAAGGCTGCAGTGGTTCTCCATCCCCCAGCTCATGGTTGTCCCGAAGGTGCTTTTTTCAGGAGGATAGAATAGGATAGAATAGAATAGAATAGAATAGAATAGAATAGAATAGAATAGAATAGAATAGAATAGAATGCAGAAAAAGAATAGAATAGAAATAGAACAGAAATAGAATAGAACAGAACAGAATAGAATAGAATAGAATGGAGAAAATGAATAGAAATAGAATAGAAAGAATAGAATAGAATAGAATAGAATGCAGAAAAAGCATAGAATACAATAGAATAGAATAGAACAGAACAGAATAGAATAGAATGGAGAAAATGAATAGAAACAGAATAGAAATAGAATAGAATAGAATAGAATAGAATGCAGAAAAAGCATAGAATAGAATAGGAATAGAATAGAATAGAATAGAATAGAATAGAATAGAATAAATATTGGAATGACGAATAGAATAGAATAGAATGCAGAAAAAGAATGGAATGGAATGGAATGGAATAGAATAGAATAAAATAGAATAGAATAGAATAGAATAGAATGCAGAAAATGGAATGGAATGGAATAGAATAGAATAGAATAGAATGCAGAAGAAGAATAGAGTAGAGTAGCGTAGAATAGAATAGAATAACTGAACTGAAAGGGACCTTAGAGGTCTTCTAGTCCAACCCCCTGCTTAGGCAGGAAACCCTAGACCATTCCAGACAAACGGTTGTCCAATCGCTTTCTTCTCTTCTTCCTTCCAGTTCAACCAGGAACTGCAGGCAAAATTTCCGGTTTACAACTTCAACCTGACCTGGATTGGCTAGCAAAGAAGTTGGAAAATAATCAGAAAGCTTCCAATTTGTGCCTCTTCTGGATCAATGCACCCCAATAACATAAATAATCATGGATTTCAGTTTTTTTTTTAAAAAAAATTATTTTTCATGCTGGCTGATTCCACGAATGCTCTGTTCAAATTTTGAGAAAACTCCAGTGACAAATTCTCCCCTACTGTGCGAAATGTACAAAATCAACAGGTTGGCTGTGTTCACACAATCAATCAATCAGAAAAGAGCTGGAAGGGACCTTAGAGGTCATCTAGTCCAGGGGTCACCAACCTCTTGGACCTCAGGGACCACCAAACTCATAATTTTAACTCCCACGGACCAGAGACCCTGGGAAAATCCCCCAAAAAGTCTGCAGGAAAATTCCCTACCCTGTTTTCCCACCGATCGATTGTTCTTTATTTGGGATCGCACAATACCGTCTCCAGCTCCGTTCTCAGGGGGAGAGGGAGAGACTTTTGGCTTCATGCAAGGAAAACAGCAGAAGCCGCAGAAGTCTTTCTTTCTCTCCCCCAAACTCCACCAGAAATGAGTCTTTGCCGGTGCAGCCTCTTGGAGCGGGAGGCCTTGCAGGGTCCCAAAGACTCATTTCTGGCGGAGTTTGGGGGAGAGAAAGAAAGACTTTGGCTGCTTTCCTTTCGTGCAGCCAACAGCAGAAGAAGAAAGAAGCAGAAAGAAGCAACCCGGTGGCCAGGCCAGGCGCGTGGGGCGCGTGAGGCAAGTTCCCCCCTCCGCCCTTCCCCCCCCCCGTCACTACCTCGTGTTGTTCACAATGCAAGCGACGCAAGCCTTGTGTTCCCATGGTCCATGTGGGCAGCGCAGCCTTGTGTTCCCACGCAGCTTGGATTAATTGCTTTGGGGCTGACATTTCTCTGCAGACCACCAAAATTTTCTCGCGGACCACCAGTGGTCCACTGGTTGGCGACCACTGTTCTAGTCCAATCCCCTTCACAAGCAGGAGACTATATACCATTTCAGACAAATTGTTGTGCAGTCTCTTCTTCAAAACCCAACCCTAGGGACAGTCCCTACGTAACTTGCTAAGGGAGGTTAGTTTTCCTCTTTCTTAATTCCTTTTATTGGCCGAACAACTTGGACAGAAAATTCAACCAGTCTGGTTAGATGACAGCTTAATATTTTGAATAAATAAATAGCCAAATGTTGTAACCAGCTCAGGAACCGAGTGCGTTTCCTCCTTCAAAAGCTTTGGAAATAATGCCAGTTGCAGTTACACCCTTGTGTTGAGCTTAAGTAACAGATTAGCAACTGTAGCTTTGATTGCCAAACAAAAACCCCTCGGATAATACAGCAAAAATGGCCTGCTTCTGTTTTTTTTAACTCCAATAACTAAATTCACCTGGTCTAATCCATTTTGGAAAAGGCAATACAGATATTCCTCGACTTACAACCATTCCGTTGAGTGACCATTTGAAGTTACAACAGTGCTGGAAAAAAAGAGATTTATGTTTGTTTTTCACACCGATAACGGATGCAGCTTTCCCATGGTCAACATTCAGATGCTTGGCAATTGACTCATATTTATGACCGTTGCAATGTCCCGTTTTGGCGGAAAATCTTTCAGGTTCAAGGGCCGAGTCAGAAGGAGGGCGGGGTCAAGTGAGAGATTAGCCTGGAATCGTTATGTAGACACGAGGAGAAGGTCTGGCACGCACGCACGCGCGCACACACACGCACACGCACACACACCCCTGAATGTCTTTGTGCCTGATCTGGTCTTTCCCAGGCAAAACCTGCCAGTCTGGGAAGATTCCTGTATTTCATGTAGTCCTTGATTTACACAGTTCGTTTTTCTTTCTTTTTCCTTTCCCTTTCTCCTTCCCCTCTCCTCTCCTTTTCCCTTCCCCTTTCACCATGCTTTACGGCCCCTCTCCAGGAGTTTACAGGGAGGGCCTCTTGCCCCCAACAATCTGGGTCCTCATTTTACCCACCTCGGAAGGTGGGAAGGCTGAGTCCACCTTGAGCTGGTCAGGATCAAACTTCTGACTGTGTCAGAGTTTGCCTGCAATGCTGCCTTCTGACCATTGTGCCACTATGGAAGGAAGGAAAGGAGGGAGGGAGGAAGATAAGAATAAGAGAAGGAAGGGAGGAAAGAAGAGCAATAGCACTTAGACTTATATACCACTTGACAGAAGGAAGGAAGGAGAAAAGGAAGGAAGGAAGGAAGGAAGGAAGGAAGGAAGGAAGGAAGGAAGGAAGGAAGGAAGGAAGGAAGGAACAATAGCAATAGCACTTAGACTTATATCCTGCTTCCCAGTGCTTTCCAGCCCCCTTTAAGCAGTTTACAGAGTCACCCTCTTGCCCCCAACAATCTGGGTCCTCATTTTACCCACCTCGGAAGGACGGAAGGCTGAGTCAACCTTGAGCCAGTCAGGATCAAACTTCTGACTGTGGGCAGAGTCAGCCTGCAATGCTGCATCCTAACCACTGTGCCATCATGGGAGGAAGGAAAGGAGGGTGGGAGGGAGGAAGATAAGACTGGAAGGAAGCAAGGAAGATAAGAATTAGAGAAGGAAGGAAGATAAGCATGAGAGAGGAAGAAAAGAAGGAAAGAAGGAAGGAAGAACAATAGCACTTAGCCTTATATCCCACTTCACAGTGCTTTCCATCCTTACTCTAAGCAGTTTACAGAGCCAGCCTTTTGCCCCCAACAATCTGGGTCCTCATTTTACCCACCTCGGAAGGAGGGAAGGCTGAGTCGACCTTGAGCCAGTCAGGATCAAACCCTTAGCAGTCAGCTAACCCCTGTGCCCCTCGAATCCAGCATATCTGGGAGGACCAGGGGTGACATGAGAGCGGCCTTCCAATAGTTGAGGGGCTGCTGCTCCAAAGAAGAGAGGGTCAAATTATTCTCCAAAGCACCAGAAAGCAAGACAAGAAATCATGAATAGAAACTAACCCAGCAACCTAGAACCAAGGAGAAATTTTCTGACAAGGAGAACAATTCATCAGCGGAACAACTTGCCTCCAGAAGCTGCGAATTGCTCCAACACTGGAAGTTTTCAAGAAGAGGTTGAACAGCCTTTTTGTCCAGAATGGTATAGATCTCCCGCTTGAGCACGGGGTTGGACTAGAAGACCTCAAAGGTCCCTTCCACTCTGACTATTCTGTAATTCTTGGAAAGGGCTGGAATTTCTGCAAGATTTTTCACTAAGCAGACTTCGCTCTGATTTGGAAGAAAAAAAAAAAAGGAGAATTACCGAATGAATGGTGGGCCCAGAATCCTACAGAATTGGCACCGGAGAATCCAAAAACAGGTTTGGAAATAACCACAAGCATAATCATAGTGCATGAAGGCTCGGGTCTTTGACATCTTGCCCAGGGGCTATTTAAGAACTTGCGTCCTCTTTCGCAAGGGTCGTTTATTTCTCCCCTCCCAAAGGAAAATATTTCAGCCCCTCGAGCGATTGCTGTCCAACTGCACGGATCATCGGTTTGGCCCACGCTGTGACGCCATGCAGAAGATTCAGGTCATTAATTTGGAAAGCGTTTGGAGGACTGGAAGGAAAACTTCTCCTCCCAAACCAGGTTATGTAACAGGCTGGTCACCTATTAACTCTTCAATCCGTTTGGCCAAATCAGGGAAACAAACGGCCAGAGGTCAACCCTTTGGCGGGAGGGTCACCTTGGAGAATGTAGAAGGTTTTCTGCTTTTCCTTCCAGATATCGACAGGGATTCCTCGTGGTGAGATAGGGGGCAAATTAATAAAAAAATAAAGTAAAAAATTCACGGAGAAATCCAGGCAAATTAGTCTCTCTTTTTTATAATATTTTTTTAAATATTTTTAAAACAAACGTAGACAAATACAAATGTAAAACAACAAAATAAAACCATCTTTCAATTGTACAGTGTGTCGGGTAGTACATAAATCTTGTGCACAATATGTATGGTCCAGTGATGGCGAACCCTTTTGTTGTGGTGTGCCAAAAACGCAGGCGCGCGCCCACAATGCACTGTGCATGCACATGCCTCTCAGGTGATTTTTGTACTCTTTGAGGCCTTTTTTGCCCTTCCTGAGGCTCGAGGGAAGCCTCTGCAGCCTTTGGAGGCCGAAAAATGGGCCCGTTTGGCACTTCTTGTATTTCCTGAAGGCCTGTTGTTCAGCCTCCAAAGGCTGCAAAGTCTGCAGCCTTTGGAGGGTGAAAAAGGCCTCAAATGGACCAAAAATCAGCTGGGAGGTGTGCATGCGCAGTGCAGATAAATTGGGCTGGGGCTCGCGTGCCCACACGAATAGCTCTGTGTGCCACCTGTGGCATGCGTGCCATAGGTTCGCCATCATGGGTATAGTCTTTTCCTCTTAAATGTAAGTTTACATTCATATTACAGTCATCAACTTTCCATGTCATATTATACTATTATCACGCCATCATTAGATTTTAGTTTCAAATCCACATTATCCTTTGGAGAAAATCTCAGTTCTTACCTATTTTATTTCATATTAAAAGTCACTCTATAATAATCAATTATAACCTATCATTACTGTTAAATTATACTTCAATTTTCCACTTTTCTATCTAGCCATTGATAAAATAAATCCCATATCTTAAAATATTCTTTTTCTTCTTGCTCTCTAGTTGAGGCCAATGATTCTCAATTGAAACCTCTTTCTATCAAAAGTTTGGTAAGGAGAAGCAAAGATTTCCAAGATGGAACTGTTGATCTTCATAATTCTCACTGGTCCAATAGCTAATAATTTTTTTGACATTTGAGCTATTATTTCTCCCCAAAACTATCGTGAGGTGATCTTCAACTTTATTTTTAATGAGTGAATTTTTTAAAAAACATAATAATCCCAAAATATATTCCATTTTGAGCGGTGTATTTCAACTTTGGGCAGTTTAAGAGATGTGGATTTCAACTACTAGAACTCCTCAGCCAGGAAATAGAGAATCATCAATGCTAGAAGGGAGGAAAGGTGGAGGAGGAGGAGGAAGAGGAGGGAGGAGGAAGAGGAGGGAGGAGGAAGAGGAGGGAGGAAGAAAAGGAGGGAGGAGGAGAATTACGACTTTGGGGTCTTGGTGCTCTCTGAGTTTGGTGGGTTTTGGTAGACATTTCATGACCCAACTAGGTAACATCATCAGTGCTTGAAGGGGGAGGAGTTTGCACTGATAATGTTAACTGGCTGGGTGAGGAAACATCTGCAAGAAAACCGCCAAGCTCAGAGAGCACCAAGGACTCCACAACAGAGCTAATCGTGAAACAAAACACCATGCCTGAAAATAAAAACTAAAAAAAACCAAGCCAAATATTTAATAAGACAAACATTTAGATCATTAAGCATGTAAGAACCTCTGATATGTCCCTAAGAGGGAGATCGCTTACCTTTAAGATTCATCTTCAATAATATCACTTTGATTTTGTATACACGTTCCCCTACTTTCTGCACCCCAACACTACCAGTTCACGTATATCGGCTATCAATGATCATTTTCACACAATATGTTGATAAATCCTCCTTCCTGAGTTCATGTAGTTTATTGAATGATAAACCAGCCAAGCGGTTGGGTCTACCTAGCACAATGCAATCCTAAATTGCAATATTAATTTAATTATTAATTAAAATTGCACTATTATTAAGTGTTGTACCTTTGGATTCTTGACTGTGGACGAATGTCTCTTTTCTTTTATGTACTCTGAGCGCATTTGCACCAAGACAAATTCCTTGTGTGTCCAACGACACTTGGCCAATAAAGAATTCTATTCTGTTCTGTTCTATTCTATTCTATTCTATTCTATTCTATTCTATTCTAATTCTAATTCTAATTCTAATTCTATTCTGTTCTATTTCTATATCTGTTCTATTCTATTTCTATTCTATTTTATTCTATTGTATTTGTTGAGGTAATTCCCCGTTAGGAGAATGAGCGCATACAGGGAGACTTATTTGAGAGTAGTGTTTGAATAATACACATACAGCACACAGATACACTGTACAGTAAATGTGGGTTTTTACTTCCAGAAACATTAAGCAAATTTCAAGATAAGCAGTCCAAAGGTCATTCACAGGTAAATCAGTCAGTTTTTCAATCCAGGGATAATCCAAATATCAAAGTCCAGTGTCAAAAAACAGTTCAGTAACAAACTTATATCAAATCCAGGAATATCAGTCAATTAGGAAAAATGGAGGAACGACAATACTTTCCAACAGAAGGAAACAGAGATACATTCACACTCTCTTCTGAGACTATGGCCTAAGATAAACCAGGTTTCTGGCTCCCTCTTATGGCCATTTGAGAAACCACACCCAATTGCAGTTTTTAGCATGCTCTTAAAGATACAGTTTTAAAATGTTTATCCTGGTTTATATATTTCTCACCCAAATAGCCATTAGGTGACTCATATTCCTAACATTCTCCCCTTTTGGGTAAGATAATATGTACAACCTTACATTCTAAGTCCATAATCTTCACAGCACGCCTTATGCTTTATAGAGCCTTGGGCCTTTGTAGAATGATTTGCTATATTGTTTTCTGACATACAGTATTCTAGCTTGATCATTTTACTTTGCACACATTGTCTCACATTTAAATATCTTAAATCTGTGTGTTTCGTTCTTGTTTTAACAGCAATATTTGAAGCCATCTGTATTGCTGATTGGTTATCTTCATAAAAAACAATAGGATCTTTTACATCAATTCCCATATCAATTAATAATTGCTTATACAAAACTAAATCTGTACATAGTAAAGACAAACATGAGAATTCAGCCTCCATTGTTGACAAACTTAGATGTTTCTGTCTCCATCCAATCAATGTTTTTCCCAATAATACAGCAGTACCCGATGTAGAGTTTCGTGTATTTATGTCTGTAGCAAAACTTGCATCAGCATATGCAGCTAAATTCAGCTCATCTTTTGGCTGCAAATACAATGCATAATGCATTGTTTGTTTCAGATATCTTTTGCACTAGCACTACAATAAACATGAGCTGTGCCTTGATCCCAGAATCTAAATGATCTATGGTTGGCCTCATAACCCACAAAAAATAACTTCTTAGCTCTATGTTGCCCTTTCAGTCTTACTTGTGAGGGAATATGCACCCATGCTGGAGCTCCAAATGTGTGTAGGTAACTTAAATTTGGCTTGCTTTCTGCCATGCCAACGGCAATTCTCCAGTTGTTGTATTAACTACATTGTTTAAAACATGGTTACTAAACATTATGGCCTCACCCCACAGTGTTTCAGGTAAACCTGAGTCAGATAACATAGTACGAGCCATGGCTTGTAATGTTTGCCCTCTTCGTTCTACAAAGGAGTTACGTTGTGGTCTACAAGGTACAGAACGTTTATGCTTCACACCAGCCGATTTCAACATAGTTTGGAATCTTTTTTTAACAAACTCAGTCCCATTATCAGTAATTAAAGTAATTACTTTACTTTTTCTCTCAGCAAACCTTAGCCAGTTAAAGAAATGTTGGAATGTTTCTGTTTTGTTTTTCATAAGATAGCAGAAACCATATCGTGAGTAATGTTCCATAATACTCAAAATATAACAGGCACCTCCTAAACTTGGTTTCTTAGGACCAATTATGCCAGCAAACACAACCTCTAAAGGTTCTTTGGTCTTAAACCCATTTAGTCTGTTTGCTGGAGTAGCCTTACTCTTAACTTGGCTACAAGCATTACAGTTTAAATACTTGCTACGGGGTTTCAATTTTACTCCCTCTAATAATTCAACAGTTTGTTTGAGCATTTTGAAATTAATGTGCCCTAAACGTCTATGTAATAAATGTATACATTCATCACGTGGTTTAACATTGTTATAAACTGAACTAGCCATCTTCAACTGATCATCATGTATTACATATAAATCATTTTTTAAAGTAGCAGTAACACTTTTACCCTCTTTCTCTATTATACAGTTATCTCCTCTAAAGGTTACTACATAACCAATATTAACTAAAGCCCTTACTGATAGCAAATTAAATTTCAATTTAGGTACATACAGCATAGTTAAATGTTCGTTTATACAAGAACAATATGCAGTACCTTCACCTGATGCTTTAATCTTCCATCCATTTGCCAATGATACATGTTGTTTACTCGTGGACATCTTTACAAACCTGTTTCTATCCTTAGTAATGCATTGTGATGCTCCAATATCAACAACCCACAAATCATGGTTTACAGTTGAATTGCTATACATAGCTAAACTAACATTCTTTTTGGCCTTCTGGTGTTTGCCAGTATTCTGTTGTTTTCCATCCTTACAGAATCTAGCTATATCTCCCCTAGCCCCACAAGAAAAACATTTCCTAACAGTATAGGCAGTTGAAGACAAATTCTCTTCTTGTGGTTGTTCCTTCCTCAGTTGGTCCCTATCCAGCCGTCTTCTTGCTTCTTCTAGCAACCTTCCGGTTATGTCAGTCAATGTCAGTTCATCTCTGGGCAGGACTTCCAGTGAAGATACATAATCATCATAACTTTCATCCAATGAGGAAAGAATGATGTAAACTTGATGCAGCTCTGAAAATATCAGTTCTTTTTCATGTAGCTCTTGAAAAGTTCTTTTCATGAAATTCAAATGAACTAACATATCTCTACCTTTCAGAAGACGTGCTCTAAACAGTTTACGTGTAAGATGTATGTGTGCACCTACACTGTCACGAACATAAATCCTCTTCAAATTCTCCCAACACCTAGCAGCAGACTCTTCTCCACGAATATGGACTAGCTGCTGGTCACTCAGTGTTAGTCCAATTATACAAAGAGCTCGTTCGTTGTTTTGTTTAAAGTCAGCAAGCTTCTTGGCATCATCCTCATTTTCTGGATCCCAAGCATTTACATCCGGTGGGTCTTGAACTACATTCCATAAACCTTCTCTACGCAGAAGTAGACTGCACTTCATAGACCAGGAAACATAGTTTGTTCCATCCAACTGGGTTATCAGTGATAGACTTGTTGAAGTGTCTTGTGCCATCTTTACCAGGATAGTAACCCACAATTAAACAGTAAACAGCTGTCTGTATACAGTACTGTGCATTCACACTAACTTTCAGTTATCTGAGCCTGGTATGGCCTGGGCCCATAACTAGTGTTGAGGTAATTCCCCGTTAGGAGAATGAGCACATACAGGGAGACTTATTTGAGAGTAGTGTTTGAATAATACACATACAGCACACAGATACACTGTACAGTAAATGTAGGTTTTTACTTCCAGAAATGTTAAGCAAAGTTCAAGATAAGCAGTCCCAAAGTCATTCACAGGTAAATCAGTCAGTTTTTCGATCCAGGGACAATCCAAATATCAAAGTCCAGTGTCAAAAAAAAGTTCAGTAACAAACTTACATCAAATCCAGGAATATCAGTCAATTAGGAAAGATGGAGGAACCGCAATACCTTCCAACAGAAGGAAACAGAGATACACTCACACTCTCTTCTGAGACTAAGGCCTAAGATAAACCAGGTTTCTGGCTCCCTCTTATGGCCATTTGAGAAACCACACCCAATTGCAGTTTTTAGCATGCTCTTAAAGATACAGTTTTAAAATGTTTATCCTGGTTTATATATTTCTCACCCAAATAGCTGTTAGGTGACTCATATTCCTAACAGTATTTCTATTCTATTCTATTCTATTCTATTCTATTCTATTCTATTCTATT
>NW_020769486.1:469491-480962 GCF_900518735.1 Pseudonaja textilis | reverse complement strand
CTATCTATCTATCTATCTATCTATCTATCTATCTATCTATCTATCTAATCTCTATATCTATCTGTGTCTGTCTATCTATCTATCTATCTATCTATCTATCTATCTATCTATCTATCTATCTATCTAAACTAAACTAAACTAAACTAAACTAAACTAAACTACAATAAAATAAAATATTTCCTTTTACGGATTCTGCTTTGGCATCTGCTAGGTTTCTGGGAACGACTGAAGAAAAAATCAATTTTTTCAAAGCTTTTCTTGGCTTGAATCCACCCTCCACTCCAGCATTTCCTCCTCAGGGTAAAACTGGAGTGGCAGGTATGTGTGTGTGTGTGTGTGTGTGTGTGTGTGTGTGTGTGTGTGTGTGCTTTTTTTTGGAGCAGGAATCGGACCTGAGCAATGATTAGCAAAAGGGGGTTTTTATCTCAAAAGGAGATTTATTGATGGGACATGCATGAAGGAGTTTGTGTACCTAGCATAACCCAGCCTGTCTGTGGGGGGCAAAGCTCAACCTGCCATACCTAGATAGGAAAAGAGCACCTGAGCAATCAAATTAGAATAGAGCTGGGGAGGGACTTTGGAGGTCTTCTAGTCCAGCCCCATGCTCCAGCAGGAGACCCTAGACCATTTCCAGACAGGGGGCTGTCCAGTCTCTTCTTAAAAAACCTCCAGGGATGGGAGCAGCCACAACTTCTGGTGGCAAGTTGTTCCACTGGTTAATTGTCCTCACAGTTATGAAGTTTCTCCTTAATTCCAGGTTGCTTCTCTCCTGGATGAGTTTCCATCTCCTTCCTTCCTTCCTTCCTTCCTTCCTTCCTTCCTTCCTTCCTTCCTTCCTTCCTTCCCCTTCTGTCTTCTTCTCATTTCCATCTCCCTTCCTCCTTCCATTCATGCATCCTTCTTTCATCCTTCCCTTTCCTTCCTTCCTTCCTTCCTTCCTTCCTTCCTTCTTTCCTTCCATCCTTCCTTCTTTCCTTCCACCCTCCCTTCCTCCCTTCCTCCCTTCCTTCTTTCCTTCCTTCTTTCCTTCCTTCCTTCTTTCCTTCCATTCTTCCTTCCACCCTTCCTTCCTTCTTTCCTTCCATCCTTCCTTCTTTCCTTCCCCCCTCCCTTCCTTCCTTCCTTCCTTCCTTCCTTCCTTCCTTCCTTCCTTCCTTCCTTCCTGATTCATGGGTCTGCAAAGGGTATTGCTGGTCCTCTAGTCCAGCCCTCTGCCCAAGACAAATGGCTGTCCTGCCTCTTAGAATAGAATAGAATAGAATAGCAGAGTGGGAAGGGACCTTGGAGGTCTTCTAGTCCAACCCCCTGCTTAAGGCAGGAAACCCTGCACCACTTCAGACAAATGGCTATCCAATCTCTTCTAAAAAAACTTCCAGTGTTGGAGCATTCACAACTCCTGGAGGCCGGTGGTTCCATCCATTGCTTCTTCTCCTGACTTTTGATGCTTTGGGGAATAAGTTGACCCCTTCCTCTTCTTAGGGGCAGCCCCTCAAATATTGGAAAACTGCTTAATTAATATGTTAATTAAAAAAATTATGGATTGTGCAGAAATGAATAAGCTTAATATGGAGTTGCAGGAAAAGGAAAAAAGAGAATTCTATACAGTCTGGGGAAATTTATATACTTGGTTAGATAACAAGAATAACAGTTAATATATAATGTAAATATGAGTAATGTATTTATGTAGATAGATTTGAATAACGGAAGATGGAAAAAAACCGATGCCCCAATGTATTGCAAAATAATGTAAACATGATTTGTGTTTTTTTAATTGTAAAACTTTAATAAAAAGTATTTTAGAAAAAATATTGGAAGACTGCTATTATATCCCCCGCTAGTTCTTCTTTTCTCTAGACTGTCCATAGCCAAATCCTGCAACCATTCTTCGTACGTTTTAGTCTCCGGGTTTTAATCCTCTTAGTTGCAAGATGGCCAAAAAACCCAGGGATCTTTATCTAAAAGATCCATTAAGGGAGGGAGTTAAGAAGGAGTCAAGTTGTTGTTTTTTAATGAAAGTTGTATTTTTTATTTTATTTTACACATCTCTTCACGTGAGCAACATGATTCTGGATTATAGCACTTGTACATAGTCATACTTTCATTTCCATTAATCTTATACAGTATAATATCATCTCATCTCATTATCCATTTCACTCTTCTTTAAATAAAATTGCATTTCCTATTTCAATTCATTAATTCAACGTCAATATCATTTCATCCACACATAGGTTTTCAATTCTTTATCCCCTATTATTTCCATATTCAGCTTACCACCTATTTATTTTACATGACACATCATTATTATCCTTAATTTTCTCTAAGCCGATATATAATAATCTAAAAAGAGTAAAGGTAAAATAAAGGCTATATATTTAGGATCCACGTGGTATTTTTCATTCCCCTACTTTAATCATAATAAAATACTCTCATTGTACACTTTTAATATCTATTAAATAATCAACTGTATATTTTAAAATGTATATATTTTAAAGTATCCCCCCCCCGGTAAATCGCTAAAATAACTTCTTAATATGTCTCATTTTATCTTCACTTATAATAATTAATAATCATATTTTTTCTTCCTTTCCGCTTTGCCAAAGTTTATCTATATATTTTAATTCATTTCCGTTCCCCTTTTTTTAATCCTTCAAACAAAGAGCTTATAACAGCAATTCGTCCTCCTCCAAGAAGGAGCCAAGTTGTTAATGATTAGGGATCGTTCAAGATTATCTGAAGTGCATTTTACAGGTAGTCCATAACTGAGCCAAAACTTTCCATTGCTGAGGGAGACAGTTGTTAGCTGAGTTTTGCCCTATTTTACGACCTTTCTTGCCACCGTTGCTAAGTGAATCACTGCAGTTGTTCAGTTAGTAACGTGGTTGTTAAGTGAATCCAGTTCTGTGGGCATGGCTTGGTGGGTGTGGCTTGGTGGGCATGACAGGGAAAAGGATACTGCAAAATCCCCCTTCCCCGCCCACCCCACTAACCTGCTTTCCAGCTCCATTCTCCTGAGCAGGGCAACCCAAGGAGACTCAGCCGATCAGCTGGGACTCAATGGGAGGCGGAGAATAGAGCGGATTGGCGGGGCCAGTCCGAGGTGGGATTGGCTGGTTCTCCGAATTACTCAAAATTTCCTCTACCAGTTCTCCAGAACTGGTCAGAACTGGCTGAATACCACCTCTGGGGGCAGGCTCCGTTATGGTCATAACTCGAGGTGTCAGGATTCCAGGAGTTACCCCATTTAAATCACAAATCTCAAGCCAAACTTCCAAAAACTTCAAAAGGATTTATTGGGAGTTAACATGGCGGCACTGCCTGGGTGTAGCCGACTCTGAGACACGTCATTCATTGTCACTCTTGACCTTGGTTTTCCCTCCACCCCCCTGGGTGTATCCTAATTCATATTCTCCAATGGGACACCTCCATAGCCCAGAGTCATCAATCATGCTCTCCAGTTAGAATTTTGCGTTGGCAGAAACTTCAGTCACCTCGTTACTATCTTTGAAAACATTTATGGAATGCGGTTTCGGTTTGCAAGTGGCCGCATTGCTCCCCCCTCCCTTTCTGATGGCAACTCTAAAAAGACCATAGAAATGTTTTATGAGTGCCCACGAGGTGCATCATATGATTGCAAAGTGGATGTGTGTGTGATTGCCGGAACTATGGATCTGGATCGTAAGTCCCCTTTTTCAGATAGGGTGTTAATTTCAAACGACAGGTCATAAAGTGAGGACTGCCCGTATCGGGTGCAGAGCTGTGGTGGTGCAGGGGTTAGAATGCAAGCATTGCAGGCGAATTCCGCCGCCTGCCAGCTGCTTGCAGTTCGGCAGTTCGATCCTGACCGGCTCAAGGTTGACTCAGCCTTCCGTCTTTCCATGGTCGGTAAAATGAGGACCCAGATTGTTGGGGGCAAGAGGCTGATTCTGCAAACCGTGGGTTTGCCATCATGGCCTTAGATCATAGAAGTACAGAGTTGGAAGGGACCTTGGAGGTCTTCTAGTCCAACCCCCTGCTTAGGCAGGAAACCTTATACCATTTCAGACAAGCGGCTGTCCAGTCTCTTCTTAAAAACTTCCAGCGTTGAAGAAGTCACAACTTCTGGAGGGAAGAATTGGTCAATTGTCCTCACTGTCAGGAAATGTCTGCTTAGTTCCAGGTTGCTCTTCTCCTTGATGAGTTTCCATCTGTTGCTTCTTGTCCTGCCTTCAGGTGCTTTGGAGAATAGCTTGACTGCCTCTTCTTTGGGGCAGCCCCTCAAATATTGGAACACTGTTATGATATCACCCCGGTCCTTCTTGTCATCAAACTAGGCCTACCCAATTCCTGTAACTGTTCGTTGTATGTTGTGGCTCTTCTCTGCACTCTTTCCAGAATCTCAACAACCTTTTTTTACATCCTGGCCACCACAACTGGACGCAGTATCCCAAGTGTGGCCTTACACCAAGGCCTTATAAAGTGGTATTAACACTTCCCGTGAGTCTATCCTTTTGTTGATGCAGCCTAGAACCGTGTGGGCTTTTTTTTGGCAGCTTCAGCCACACGGCTGGCTCCGATTTAAATGATTGTCCGCTAAGACTCCAAGGTCCCTCTCCCAGTTACTGCTGTTGAGCCAGGTACCACGCATAGTCCTCCCTGACTTCTGTACATTCATCGATTTATAAGATTGGTCAAAATAATTCCCCAAAGCCCCTGAAGGCAGGACAAGGAGCAATGGGTGGGAACTCATCCAGGAGAGAAGCAGCTCCGAACGAAGGAGGAATTTCCTGACAGTGAGAACAATTAATCGGTGGAAGAGTTTCCCTCCAGAAGTAGCTGGTGCTGCATCAGGGGAAGTTTTAAAAAAGATGTTGGACAGCCCTTTGTCTGAAGTGGTATACGGTTTCCTGCCTAGGCAGGGGGTTGGACTAGAAGACCTCCAACTTCCCTTCCAACTTTGTTATTCTCTTCTCTTCTCTTCTCTTCTCTTCTCTTCTCTTCTATTCTATTCTATTCTATTCTATTCTAGTCTCTCTTCTATTTTCTCTTCTATTTTCTCTTCTCTTCTATTTTCTCTTCTCTTTTCTCTTTTCTATTCTATTCTATTTTCTCCTATTTTCTCTTCTCTTCTATTTTCTCTTCTATTTTCTCTTTTCTTCTATTTTTTATTCTCTTCTATTTTCTATTCTCTTGTGTTTTCTGTTCTATTCTATTTTCATTCTATTTTCTATTCTATTCTATTTTCTATTCTATTCTATTTTCTATTTTCTATTTTCTCTTCTCTTCTCTTCTCTTTGTTCTATTATATTCTATTCTCTATTCTCTTCTATTTTCTATTCTATTCTCTTCTATTTTTTATTCTCTTCTATTTTCTCTTGTCTTGTCTATTCTATTCTATTCTATTCTATTCTATTCTATTCTATTCTATTCTATTCTATTCTATTTCCTATCCTATCCTATTTTCTATCCTATTCCATTTTCTGTCCTATTCTATTCTATTTCAATCTATTTCAATAGGAGCTTGTCTTTGTTGCAAAAGCGTGACTCTCATTTCATCCCCCCTTTGCAGGGATCGCGACGGGAGCAGCGCTCCCAGTGGCCACTGAACCTCCGGCAATCGAAGACGACTTTTCCACGCCAAATTTTCTTTCCACTGTGGCATTCGCCGATTATTTTGGGCCCACTCTGCCCACAACCACCGAGGAGGATCTGGACTTTCCCGCCGAAACCCCCTTCCCTTCTGAGGCCGATGGCGAAGACGGTTCTGGTTCTCTGGCCGTCACACCCAAGACCTTCAAAATCCCCGAAGATCTCAAGGAAATCTCAGAAGTCCCTTCGGTGGACAAGAATGTCTTGCATCCAGTCAACTCTTCCCAGCCAACTCTGGGGAAAGAGAGCCTCCAAGGAGACTCTCTTGCTGAATCCCAGGAAGCTCCAAAGAAAACACCTCCTCTGGATTCGGAAGTTGGCCACGAAGCCACCGAGCTAGTCACAGAGAGATACTCCGGCGTGACAGAGGCTCCCGTGACTATTTTTGCAACCTCTGAGGAAGACCTCTTAGCCTCTCCCTCTAAAGAAGAAGCCCAGACTGAAATTCTCAGCACAAGTCCTCCAGAAGGAGAGAAGCCGTTGGAGAACATCCCTGGAGAACCAAATCTGGACGAGGAAGGGAAGCCCAACTCAACTTCGTGGGAAGAAACCAAAGCTTCCCCTTTAGAGGCAGAGAAAGACACGCCAGAACCGTCTACGGATGAGAGTGGTGGGACGTTAGAAGACCCCTCCTCAAATCCCCCCGTTTTTCCTAGCACCCCAGAAGACCTGCCAGGCCAAGAAACAGGAGAGAACGTAGATGCCCCTTCGCTGTCTTCAGAGGGTGGTCCTGAGACCTCAACAGGGTTCCCTCCCGTTTGGCCATTGCCCGCCCGTGAAAACGTTGGATCTCCAGGGATAAATGACCTTGATGTAGGCTCCCTTCAGCCATCTCCTGCTGGTGTGGACTCTGGTTCTCCTGTAGGGAGAGGTGACGCAGATCCAATTCCATCTTCATCTTCAGAGCCCAATCAGGAAAGCCCTGTCAACCTGCCCAGGGAAGAACCAGAAGACATTCTAGATGTTGAAGCAGCGGATTCCTCTCCTTCAGATGATGCTCCATCTGGCTCAGGGCCTCCCGGTGACACCCTTGTTAGGACTTCACCGTTGGATACATCAGATATTCCTCTGGGGGGACTTTCTGGAACTCCAGAGATACCTTCTCAGTTGACTGAAGGTGGTGAGATAGGAGGAGAAGCCTCCACAGTGAAAGAGGAAGGAGAAAACGACTCAGGAAACCCAAAGAGCGATGAAGGGACATCTCCTGTGTCACCATTTCCAGGACAAGAACCTGCCCAAGGAACTGAGATACCTGATGAAGAAAGATCTGAAGATCTCGGTGGCACAGCTTCCTCCTTGAATCCTGGGGTGGAAACAGCTAATTCAGAGTTAGAAGATAGCGAGGCAACTACCACATCCAACAGCCTTCCCGAGGATGAAATAAATCCCATCCCTTCAGATTTGGCTACTGGAAATAAACCAGGGGCTTTGTTTGATACGATGGTGAGTTCTCCTCCACCTGTGGAGAACGAAGGAGCTGACCAGGCTCAAGAACCACCTGCAGAAGCTCAAGGATCACCTGCAGAAGCTTCAGATCCTGCATCTACTGGTGGACCATCTTCAGAGACAGAAGGAAATGAGGCCTTCCCTAATGAATCACCTGGAAATGTTGGTTCCTCTTTGGAGGAGGTAGACACAGAAGCCACCAGTAAAGACTTCTCACCTCCTGACACAGAGTTCTCTTCAAGTTCTGGAACCCTGTTGCCCATGGAAAGATCAGGGTCCTTGGATGATCAACTGTCTCCAAGTCAGTCACTCGTAGAGAATGCACCAACATCTGGTTCCAGTTCTTCCTCAGAAGGAGAACCTACCTTTCCTTCAACATCTCCCAGTGAAGCACTTTCTGGATCTCTAATTTCAGAACCAGACACAACAGAACTTCCGTCCAATTTGTTACCGGGTTCCCAACCTTCTTCTCAACTACCAAAAGAGAATGACATGGAAACGGGCTCAGGGGATGTAGAAGATCCTCCTCCTTCTCTTCCACCTGTGGAGAATGAAGGAGCTGACCAGGCTCAAGAACCACCTGCAGAAGCTCAAGGACCACCTGCAGAAACTTCAGCTCCTGGATCTACCAATGAACCACCTTCAGAGAGAGAAGGAAGTGAGGACTTACCCATTGGATCACCTGGAAATATAGGTTCTTCTTCTGAAAACGATGGCCCCATCCCAAGTGTTTCCTCAGATGAGGTAGACACACAAGCCAATGGTGAAGATCACGGTGTGTCAGATCTCCCACCTTCTGATACTGAGCTCTCTTCAATTTCTGGAATCCCGCTGGCAACGTCTTCCCAACCACCAAAAGATGATGATGTGGAAACACACTCAGAGGATCCAGAAGATTCCGTTTCCATCAATGGAGAAGAAATTTCCTCTGCACCATCCATCATAAACCCTCAGCCGGCTCTTGTAGAAGTTACTGAGGAACCAAGCATTTCTGGAGACTTAAGCGACGGACCAATCTTATCTCCTAAAGAAGAGAAAATTGGATCTACCTCAGAGCCAGGGGTTGATGAGGAACCTCTTGTAGATGGTGACAATACCCAGCACAAATTCAATGCTTCATCTTCTGAACAACAGCTAAGCTCTGAAGATGCACTGGATACCAGTATTCCAAGCTCTGGAAATGAACCCGCTGTACAATCTGGGACAATTTCTCCCCTTGTAGACACCGAGACATCAACACAAACTCAGGAACCCTCAGCGGAAAAATCTTCGGCATCTATTGAGGATATACTTCCCAATTCGGAGAATGAAGATGGCGAACCCTCCCCAGGTCTATCATCCAAAACTCTCGGTTCTTCTCCAGGCGGTGATGGGATAGATGAGAGTAGAGACGAGGAAGATGATGCCAGGTCAGCTTCATCAGCCCAAACAACCGTTGCAACAAGCAACGACGGTCAGCCTGGAAGTGACTTTCCTGTGAGACAATTAGTAACTTCACCTGTTGGAGGAATTTTAGCTCTGGCACCTATAGAAGATGGAGAGACCTCAGTCCCAAGAGAGGATGCTCAATTATCAACAGGAGCAGTATCTTCTGAGGATGCAACACCACCATCAACCTCTTCTACTGAAGAAACAGAGACGTCTGCCTCTGAGCCATCAGCGGTGGGTTCTCGGCCATCTCCAGGTGGTGAAGCAGCACCTGAAACTTCTAAAGAGACAGGACAACTGCAAACATCTGTAGCTAGTGAGAAGGCATCACCTTTGGCTTCGTCAACCACAGAGTCACAAGGACCCACAGCCTCAGAAAGTGGTGAGTTTTCTGGAGAACTCAACCATGGAAGTGCGGCCTTCCCAGTTGAAGTGGCGGGAACGGCTAATTCACCTCCAGCGACTGACAAGGGATCTCAGGTCCTTCCAGAAGATGTGGCTTCTTCTGATGGGGTAGAAGATTCTGAAGAGATCACTAATACGATCAGTGAGAAATCTTCTCAAGATCCATTGGACAGAGGATCGGAGTCCAAAATATCCACCAGCGAAGAGGATGCTGAAGGACGTATGGATGGAGAACTCTCCCTAAATAATAACAGGACTGAAACAGCCACGTTGGAGTCAGCAAATAATGGAGGATCTCAGCTACCTCCTGATGGTGCTCAGCTATCTGCAGCCGCTGGAAGTTCTGAGATATCAGAAGGTGCCTCTGATGTAAATGGGAAGGAAGGATCTTTGATCCCATCAGCTGCGGAGTTACATTCAACTTCTACTTCTGAAGAAGTGGAAAACACCAACTCAGAATCCAGGATTCCCCCAGAATCTAAACCATCTCTAGATGGTTTGCCAACAACAGAGGTTCAAGATTCTAAGAGTGCAGAAGCAGTAGAAGATACTTCCAACAATGGGGAGAAATTGTCTTGGACCTTATCATCCACAGCATCACAATCTCCAGGACCATCAGGTGGTGAGGACGTTTCTGGAGGAACGGATAACGGGGAATCTTCTCTCATTGAGGAAGAGTTGGAAACGGCTGGTCCAGCGGCAACAAATAACGCAGAAGCTCAGCCATCCGTGGCGGGTGGAGCCACTGAAACATCTGACGTGTCCAACAGACTGGAACCATTAGAAAACTCTTCTTCTGCCAATGAGGGAGAGACCTCCCTAGGTTCATCAGCCACAGAATCATCAACGGTTCTAGAAGATCTAGAGGTCTCTGGAAAACCTAGCGGTGGAGATGGGATGGAAGCAGTCGATTCAGAGCCAGCAACTAACACAGAACCTCTGTCGTCTCCAAACGGGCTTGGGCCAGGTGGAGCTACAGTTTCTGAAGAGGCAGAGACACCAGAAGTCTCCAGAACGAGTGATGGATCTTCAACTGCTCCAGAACCACAAGCCATCTCTTCTTCCGATGAAGAAGAAACTAGCAACACAGATACAAATGCAGGATCTCAACTCCCTCTAGATGGAGAATCAGCAGCAGGGACACCCCTTCCCAATGGGGCAGAGACATCAGAAGTGTCTTCAAGCGTGCCTGAGGAAAAGGGACCTTCGTCTCCATCCACTCCAGAGTCCCTAGAAGATTCGTCTTCCACCAAAGAGTTGGGAACTGCCATCAGAAAGTCAACAACTGATGAGGGATCTCAGCTATCAGCAGATAGAACATCACCAGAAGATTCTCTTGCACCTGAGGAAGCAGAACCAACGGAAAGCCACCCCATTGCAAGTGGAGACCAAGCTTCTCTGGTTCCACCAGCCACAGAATTACAATTTCCAGAAACATCTGCCAATGAAAACCTTCCTGGAGGCCTTGAGAATGGACAATCTTCCTCATCTCCAGGTGAGGAGGCAGACGATGCGGGGTCATCAAATAATGTAGGATCTCCAGATAGCGTGGCAACCGAAGGAGAAGGAGCAGAGACGCCTGAAGACAATTCAATTGTAAGCGAGGACCAATTCTCCGTAGCTCCATCGTCCACTGAACCACAATCCCCTGGGACATCGGTCAGCAAAGATGTCTCTGAAAACCTGGTTGAGGGAGGACCATCCCTCTCCACCGATGGAGGGAAGGAGATTACCAACCTAGGAACAGCAGGTGCCCAAGGACCCACTTCTTCCACAGGAACAGGTCCAGATCAAAACAATATAGCAGAACAATTTGGAGAAAATTCGGATGCAATGAGTGGACAGTCGTCTGTTGATGGAGCCGTGATTTCTCAATCTTCAGAAGAAACCTCCATCTCCAGCTCAGTATCTTCAGATGAGAATTTGGCCGCCCAAGGAATGAGCCAGGATGTTGGTGCTCCAGATTCTTCTCAGCCATCTTCAGATAACCAGGGCAATTTGGCGAATTCCATCGAGGATGGAAGTGGAGAAAACTCTGTTTTGGGTGACCATATTTCTACTGGTGATACTTTGGGTGTATCAAATGGTCCAATCTTGGAAGCAGGTGGAGAGGTTCTCCAAGGATTTTCTGAGGCTTTGGATGGTGTCAGTAACTTGGTCCATCCATCTTCTGCCAAAGGAACCAAACCAGCAGCAGGTCAACTATTAGGAGTGGTGTCTCCATTGGCTTCCTTGCCTCCCAAAAATGGCCTGCTGTCAGCACCTTCTAATCTAGGTGGCCCCAAACTTGGCAGTGTGGTTGGGAAAGGTTCATCTCCCTTAACTCTGGAAGACAGAGGTGAAGTTCTCAATTCAATCTTGGCAGTTCACAAGGGGATATCCACAGCTTCTTCTGCAGATGGAGTGCCACCTTCTCTTTTGGGTACAAAAGGAAGCCCAGCAAAGATATCAGAGTTGGCTTCTGGAAAACCAGGACTTCAACTCATAGCAGGTTCTCCTCTCCTGTCCTCCAAGCCTGAAGGCCCAGCAGAGGCATCAAAATTGGCTTCTGGAAAACCAGGACTTCA
>NW_020769486.1:396662-410927 GCF_900518735.1 Pseudonaja textilis | reverse complement strand
TGGAGGTCATCTAGTCCAACCCCCCCCCCCCACCCAAGCAGGAGACTCTACACCATTTTTAACAAATGAAAGTCCAGTCTCTTGAAAGCCTCCAGGGATGAAGCACCCACAACTTTTGAAGGCAACTTCTGTTCCATGGGTGGATTGTTCTCAACTGTCAGGAAATTTCTTCTTAATTTTAGGTTGCTTCTCTCCTTGATTAGTTTCCATCCATTCTTCCTTGTCTGGCCTTCGGAATAGTTTTGACTCCCTCTTCTTTGGGGCAGCCCCTCAAATACTGGAAGATTGCTGTCATGTCCCCCTTAGTCCTTCTTTTCTCTAAACGAGCCAAATCCCAATCCTGCAACCGTTCTTCTTCGTATGTTTTACTCTCCAGCCCTTTCATCCTGGGTAAGTTGCTCTTCTTTGCAGTTTTTCCAAAGTCTCAACATCTTTCTTGTAATGCGCTTGATTAAAACTGGACGCCGGATTCCAGGTGTTTCCATCACTCTCTCCTTGTGACAACACAGCCTCATTGGTGCCTGTGGTCATTTGAGCGATGCCATTACTGGCCCCGTTATACTGGGACCTCATTGGCACGACAGCAAAATGGCACACGCAACCTCTTTCACGATGCTTAAATTCAAAGGAACGAAGGGATTGAGGAAGCGATCTTAATAAATGCAAGTGTAATGGATGTGCCTCTTGAGAAACAGATAAAGAGTTACTCTAACTTCTTTCCTGGATTGGGGGTTTCCATCCATTTTTTTTTTTTAATCTTGCCTTCTGGTGTTTTGGAAAATAAAAGTGGAACCCTTCTTCTTTGTGGCAGTTTCAACGTTTCAGGGGCTGCCCCAAAGAAGGGGGTCCAACTTATTCTCCAAAGCAGTGGTCACGCACTGAATGGTCTGCGAGAAAATTTTGGTGGTCTGCAGAGAAATGGTCCCCCCAAAAGCAATTAATCCAGGCTGCGTGGGAACACAAGGCTGCGCCGCCCACATGGACTGTGGGAACGCAAGGCTTGCGTCGCTTGCATTGCAAACAATATGAGGTAGTGAGGGGAAGGGGAAAAGGGTGGAGGGGGGTACTTGCCTCATGCGTCCCACACGCCTGGCCTGGCCACCGGGCTGCTTCTTTCTGCTTCTTTCTTCTTCTTCTTTTGGCTGCACGCAAGGAAAGCAGCCAAAGTCTTTCTTTCTCTCCCCCAAACTCCGCCAAAAATGAGTCTTTGGGACCCTGCAAGGCCTCCTGCTCCAAGAGGCTGCGCCGGCAAAGACTAATTTCTGGCGGAGTTTGGGGGAGAGAAAGAAAGACTTCTGCGGCTTCTGCTGCTTTCCTTGCATGAAGCCAAAAGTCTCTCCCTCCCTCTGAGAACGGAGCTGGAGACGGTATCCTGCGATCCCAAATAAAGAACGATCGATCGGTAGGAAAACAAGGTGGGGGATTTTCCTGCTGACATTTTTGGGGATTTTCCCAGTCTCTGGTTCGCGGGATTTAAAATGATGAGCTTGGTGGTCCCTGAGGTCCAAAAGGTTGGCGACCTCTGGACTAGATGACCTCCAAGGTCTCTTCCGAGTCTATAATACCATTACTGATAGGACTAGTCCCTTCTGGGCCTCTTTTTCTGCCATTATACAACTGAGGGCTCAGCTCTTATCTGACTGTTCTCTTCCCACCGTCCCCCAAGGTCTTTCCAACACACCATTATAATCAGTGGTGGGATTCAATCTATTCGCACCACTTCGGCTGAACCGGTGGTTAAACTGCTGGCTCTCGCCTCCCGTCCCCTTTCAGGAGTCCCCCCCACCATGCCCGTTTTTGCACCCAGGAGGCTGCAGGGAAGCCTACTGGGCCCAAAACAGGCTGTGTGTGTGGGGGTGAGGGTGCAGCGTGCCCCCCTGCGGTCCGTTTTTGCTCTGAGAAGGCTGCAGAGGGGCCGACTAGGCCCAAAACAAGGTGCGGGGGTGGTGGTGGAGGGTGCAATGTGCCCACCCCGCCATGGCTTGTTTTGCTCCCAGAAGGCTGCAGAGGCCTACTAGGCCCAAAACAAAGTGCGAGGGGGAAGGTGTGGCATGCCCCCCCCCGGCTGATTTTTGCCCCCAGGCTACAGGGAGATTCACAAGGCCCAAAACAGGGCGCCGGGGAAGCGTGGCTCCCTTGTGGCCCGTTTTTGCTCCTAGGAGTCTGCAGAGAGGCCTACTAGGCCCAAAATGGGGTGCGGTGGGGGAAGGGTGCAGTGTGCCCCCCTCCACGGCCTGTTTTTGCTGCCAGGCGGCTTCAGGGAGACCCATAGGTCCAAAGTGTGCGCACTGTGGACCCCCCCCATCCCGGCCTGGTTTTGCTCCCAGGAGGCTGCAGGGAAGCCTACTAGGCCCAAAAACAGGGTGCTGGGGTGTGTGTGTGTGTGTGAGGGTGTGATGTGCCCTCACCCCCACAGCCTGCTTTTGCTCCCAGGAGGCTACAGGGAGGCCTATTAGGCCCAAAACACGTGTATGTGTGTGTGCACACGCCCATGCGACAGTCCTCCTCATGGCCCATTTTGCCCCCAGGAGGCTTCAAGGAGGCTTATTAGGCCCAAAACGTGTGTGTGTGCGTGTGTGCGTGTGCGCCACAGTCCTCCTCATGGCCCATTTTTGCTCCCAGGAGGCTTCAGGGAGGCCTACTAGGCCCAAAACACATGTGCGTGTGTGTGTGTACACGCATGTGACACAGTCCTCCTCATGGCCCATTTTTCCTCCCAGGAGCTTTCAGGGAGGCTTATTAGGCCCAAAACGTACGTGTGTGTGTGTGTGTGTGTGTGTGTGTGTGTGTATGCGCACACGCATGTGACACAGTCCTCCTCATGGCCCATTTTTCCTCCCAGGAGCTTTCAGGGAGGCTTATTAGGCCCAAAATGGGGCACGGGGGGTGGCAGTGTCCCCCCTGCAGCCCGTTTTTTGCTCGGGCGGGGGGTGCAGGAGGCCGAGTGCTGCCTGTCACCCCCCCCCCCCCCCCCCCCCCCCCCCCCCGCCCACCCTTAGGGCAGAGAGTTATAAATTATTTAAACCCCCCCCCCGATGCCCCCACGTCGTCTTGGTCCTCCCCCCCCCCCAAGGGTCTCCCTCCCTCTTTCCAAGGATTCAATGCACCCCCAATTCCCCGGAGACGAAAATGCATCCCTTTTCTCCAAAATAGAACCGAGTATTTATATATATATATTAATGTTAACACTTCTCTTTACAAAAGGAATCCAGCAGCGAGGAGGTCGAGCCGAAGCCGGAGGGCGCAAGCCCCCTCGGAGCCTGGCTCTCTCTGCAAGAGAGGGGAGCGGGCTGCAGTCCCCGGCTGAGAGGGGAGGCAGGGGGGGACCCTGCTGGCTGTTCACAGCAGTCCTAGCTCCAGGGTGGCCTCTCTGGAATCCATCGTCCACAGCCTCGAAAGCGACTCTTGGTCCAATAGGGTTGGGAAGACAATTCTGGGCATTCCCCCCCACGCCGCCCAGGGGTCAATTGCTTGAGAAGATGAATGCTGTTCACCGCCTGCAAGGATGAAAAGCATGAAAAAAATTAACTTAAATCGTTTTCTTTCTCCCTCTCTTTCATTCTCCTTCCTTCCTTCCTTCTTTCCTCCCTCCCTTTCTTTATCTTTCCCTTTTTTCTTCCTTTCTCCTTGCCCTCTTTCATTTTCCTTCTCTTTCCTTCCTTTCTCCCTTTTATTTTTCTTCTTCCCTCCCTTTTTTTTCCTCCCTTCTTTCCTTTCTTTCTCCCTTTTCTTTTCTTCCCTCCCTCCCTTTCTCTCTTTTCTTTTCCCTCCCTTTTCTTTTTTCTCTTTCCTTTCCTTTCTCCTTCCCTTTTCTTTCTTTCATTTCCCTTCCTTCTTTCCTTTGTCCTTCCTTTTCTCTTTCCTTCTTTTTAACTTTATCCTTCCTTCCTTTCCTTCTTCTTCCTTTCCTCCCTCCTTCTTTTCATAGATAGATAGATAGATAGATCGATCTTTGGTTATTCGGGTTTTCTCCCGCGTAAGATTGGAAGTATCTAGGCAACGTTTCGATGAAGTCTCATTCATCATTTACTCTGAGAAGCACAGAGCAGAAGACACAAGCCTGAAGATGATGAATGAGACTTCATCAAAACGTTGCCTAGATACTTCCAATCTTACACGGGAGAAAACCCGAATAACCAAAGATCCACATACTAATACCCGCAAGAACCTCAGAAAACACACACACACACACACATATATATGAAAGCTGTCTATTTATCTATCTCTATTTGATTTTACGGATACTGTGACTGCAGCTAGAACTGTATTTGTGCTACAATGGAAAGGTGAAGAGATCCCAACAGATGAAAATGTGATTTAAAAAAAAATACTAATGCCAACTCATAAAACATTTCTATGCCTGTTTTAGAGTTGCCATGAAGGGGGAGAGAAATTTGAAAGAGCAATGCAGCAAAAAGTGCATTCCATTCTTACCTTGCAAAGATTATAACTAAGCTACTGGAATTCCTGCCGCGCAAAAATCTCTATAATTGGAATAACATGATTGATGACTCTTGGCTGTGGACTGTTTCGGTTGGAGAATATGAATTATGATACACCCAGAGGGGTAGGTGGGAGAAACCAGGGTCAAGAGGGTGACAGTGAATTACGTGTCTCAGAATCGGCTACATACAGAGGGTGGTCATGCCGACAGGTTCGCTCCTAATAAATCCTTTGAAGTTTTTGAAGCTTGGCTGGAGGCTCACGATGTCATTAGGGCAACTGCTGGCATCCTGACAGCTAGCCGATTCTGAGACACGTAAATTTACTGTCACCCTTGACCCTGGTTTACCTTCACACGTCTGGATGTATCATAATTCATATTCTCCAACAAAACACACGAATTAGGGCAACTAGAAACGTGCAGAAATGGACAGGCTAACACTTATGATCAAGGAAAAGGAAAGAAACTAAATACTTTCATTGATTAATCGATCAATTAATTACTTTAATTGATTTATTTTATCAATGGCTAGCTGGAAAAAACAGGAGTGTGGTTAGCCGGCTGCAGGTGCGGACGGCTGAGGAGAGCGAGGGCTCAGATGAGGGGCCAAGACCATTAGGGAGCGGACTGCTGCCTTCAGAGATTGTGGGGGCTGGCAGCAGTGATGAGGAGGTTCCCGAGGAGCCTGTGCCGAGTGCACGTGCGCACAGGGTTGCTCGCAGGAAAGAGCAGCTACAACAGCATGGGTGACTCAGGAGTAAGGCTGCAAGGTAACGGCCCCTCCCTTCAAGAAGATAAAAGCCAGCTGTGAAGCAAACGTTCTTTGCAGAAGGCAAAGACGTTTTGAAACTCCAGCCTCGTGGACATTCCAGTATCCTGAGTTTGTATTTGAAGGTTCATGTATTGCAAATTATTTCTTGTCTGTTATCTTTTGGCAAGTCTCACACAGTTTGGCAAGGCCTGTGCTTATCACAGCTAATTATTCTGCAGAAGCATTAAAAGTTTTCTGATCCCTTTGGATTGTGTTTGAACTGTTGGGAAAGGGCGTAGGTCAGAACAGATACAGGGAAATAGATGGATATGATTAGTGATGTAAGAAAGGCATGTTGAATTGGTTTTAAGAAAATAATATTGTAATTATTATTATTATTGATACTATTACAATTAACATCAACATAATGAATAGTATTGCAAACTTTTTGATTGCTATATCCTGAAAATATTTGTATCCAGACAACACACTCTTCAATTGGAATTTTTATATGCTATATAAAAAAAATCCTTCCCAGATTTTTGGCAAAACTTCTCTTCTGGAAGAGAATGTCCATGGCTGTGCTTTATGGTTGTACTCTTACTTGAGTTGGGAAGCATTGTAGGGGTCCAGCAGGTGAGAACTGGCCTGCTCCAAGTTCCAGTTGAACATCTCCAGAATCTTGTGACATTCCAGCCTCGTCTTCAGGCCCAGGCAAAAGAGCTGCTCCACCTGCAGACAAGGTGAGAAGTGAGAGAGGGTCATCAGCGTGTTTACAGAAAGGACAGGTAGAACGACTCACACGTTAGGAAAGAGATGTGGAGAAAGTGCAGAGAAGAGCAGTTAAGAGGATCGAAGGCCTGGAGAATAAAACATACCAAGAACGGTTGTTGCAGGACCTGGGTATGGCCGGTCTAGAAAAAAGAAAGACTAGGGGGGACATGATGGCAGCATTCCAGTATTTGAGGGTCCACCATAAAGAGGAGGGGGTCAACTTATTTTCCGAAGCCCCCGAGGGCGGGATAAGAAACAATGGATGGAAACTAATCCAGGAGAGAGAAGCAACCTGGAATTAAGAAGAAACTTCCGAACAATGAGGACAATTCACCAGTGGAACTGCTTGCCACCAGAAGTTGTGGCTGCTCCATTCACTGGAGGTTTTTAAGAAGGGACCGGGAGGTCTGTTAGATATAACATAGGTCACCTAACGTAGTTTGGGTAAAATAATATATATAAGCTATGATTGTTAGTTTAAGTGTGTGTCACTTTAACTGCAAAGCATGTAATTTTGGGTGTGGTGTGAAACCACCATAAAAGGGAGCAAGACAACCCTGACTGATTGCTGATGTGACGCTGACAGTTTGCTGGCAATTACTGGATTGGATTATGTGCATGGTTTGTTAGCCACGTATTTCCCTACTGAAGAGTTGCTGATAAGAAGAGAGGAGTTTCTGAGTTCTGCATATCTCTCTACTGCGAGGAGATATATCACCGGATTGATATTTGCAAGTGTACTGACCTCTCTTTTTCGACACTGGAATTTGCAAATGAATAATCCCTGGACGGACTGAACTAAGTGAATGATATATGGACTGTTTTGACTATGCTTTAACTCTTGCTGGAATAAAACTATTTAATTGGCACTGTGTGTCTGGTTTACTGAGTGTAAGCTACAAAAACACTTATCTCACGTATTTTGCCTGCCTGCCTGCCCTGCAGATCTTGCTAGGGTGTATCCCTAACAAGGTCACCTATCTGAAATGGTCTAGGGTCTCCTGCTTGGGCAGGGGGATGGACTAGATGGCCTCCAGGGTCCCTTCTTCCAGCTCTATTCTGATTGAGATGGTTGAGGAAGAGGCCAGGTTAGCAGAGCAACCTCCCGGTGGTGCAGAGCGGCAACCTGCCATTGGTGCGAAGGGACAAAGAACCGTAGGGTTGGGAGGGACTTCAGAGGTCTTCTAGTCCAACCCCTTGCTCAAGCAGGAGACCCTATATGCCATTCCCCTGCACAGATGGTTGTCCACTTTTGAAAACCTCCAGGGACGGAGCAGCCACAACTTCTGGTGGCAAGCAGTTCCACTGGTGAATTGTCCTCACGGTTAGGAAATTCCTCCTTGGTTCCAAGGTTGGGTCTCCCTTCTGAAGAGCTTCCATCCAAGTTGCTTCTTGTCCTGCATTCAAACTGCAGTTTTTAAAATGACTTTTTTTTTTTTTTTAAACACCAGGAACTGCCATTTACTTTCCTGGCAAAAAGAAAAAAAAAACACACACATTGGATTAATGAGCAGGGCGTTTCCTTAACGAACACACACATTCTTGCTGAAGGATCGTAGTGATTTGCTTAATGGCCTGTCGCAAAAAGAAGGGCCTGCTTAAAATTTCATGAGCCGACTAGGGAACATCACCTGCGCTAGAAGGAAATGTATAAAAAAAAATAGAGAAAGCAACATTTTTTTTTAGCATTGATGAGGTTCCCTAGTCGGGTCATGAAAGGTCTGCAGGAAAACAAACAAGCTCAGAGAGCACCAGACCCTTCCTTCCCTTCTCCTCTTCAAACCCCACTCCCTCCTAACACTGATGCTGTTATCTAGTTGGGTCCTGAAATGTCTGCAAGAGAACAACCAAGCTCAAAGAGCACCAAAGACTCTACAGCCATTTCCTTCCTTCCTTTCCTTCCTTCCTTCCTTCCTTCTCCAACCTCTTGCCCTCCTAAACACTGATGATAGCTAATTAGGTCATGAAATGTTTGCAAGAAAACCACCACGCTCAGAGAGCACCAAGGACTCCACAGTCCTTCCTTCTCCTCCAACCCCTTTCCCTCCTAACACTGATGATGTTAACTAGCTGGGTTACAAAACGTCTGCAAGAAAACCACTCAGCTCAGAGAGAACCAAGGATGGAGAAGGCTGGTCCGAAACTCCAGGATCCAAAGGAATCTGGCTTTGGTTTCCAACTGGATTTGTTGTGGGTTGGGGCCACCCCCATCCTCTTCCTCGTGCCAGGAGGAGAATTGCTCCCTGCAGATGTTTTTACCTTCAGATACTGGACAGCCTTTTGCACGTTCCAGTTGTGATTCTGTAGGGCGGCTTTACACTCTTCGGTGGTGACACCGTGCACAGTATCCTGGACCTGCAATCGGAGCAAAGATTATGCAAATTATGTTGACAGTTGTGTCACTCAGAAGAAGGTCCCAACACTTCCACCCCGCTGTATTCTGGTCCCAAATGGATTTAATCCCCATTCATTTTGAATGTTGAGTTACTTTTGCTCTTATGATGCTGCAAGCCAACCAGAATGACAGTGATACGATCAGTAAATAATTTTAAAATATCTATCTATATAAAAACTTGTGTGTGTGTATGTGTGTGTTCCAGCATAACATTGGAGCAATAGCAACCAAACTTGGTACACAGTTTATTTACTCTCTGGAAACGAATACTGTGGGGGTTAAGACACCCTTAACACCCTTTGGAGTGTGTGCTCTTAAAGACAGAGCCTGTTGTGCCTCCAAATGGCTTCTACTGTACTGCCTTAAAATGGCTTCTACTGTACTGCCTTAAAATGGCTTCTACTGTACACCGCTGTGGAGTTGCCATGGTAACAGCTTCACATTACTCCACAAGGGGGCTCCCTCTCAGCCCTCCAAGGAAACCCCAGGCGATTGGCCAAGTGCAATCAAATGCTATAAGAATGAAACACCAGCGTAGACAAGAAACTCTTGAGGAATAGCAGAGTACAAGAGCATGAGTCGCGACTACAGCAGTGGAGTTATATTGTATATAAGCAGAGCGCAACTCCCCTCCCTTCTAGCCTTGATGATGTTCCCTAGTCGGGTCATGAAACATCTGCAAGAAAACTACCCAGCTCAGGGAACACCAAGGACAACCCCGCCTCCCCATGTCAGCCTCCATTAAGGTATTGAGGTTTAAGAGCTGACCAGTTGCTATAAGGCTGATGCGATGTAAGACTAATGCAATGAGGATGAATCAGCACTGGTATTGCCTTTTTAAGAGTATGTATGGGTCCACAGAACCCTTTACCTCTTTAAGAGGTGTCTATATAAAGGTAGCCGTTAGAGGGTGTGTTTTTTTCTCTTCTCCTGTATCCATTACAGAGTTCTCTGTGTAGTGTTAAGAAGATTGATTGCATGTCAGGTATTTGCCTACCATGTATATTTCTGTATATGTCTTGTATATAAACCACTGGTAAATGTCTACGTCTCGGTGTGCTGTGTTTTGCTCCTGGGTTATCTCACAGTAGTAGTCACGCCGCAAATGGTGAGGCAGCTCCGGCCAAAAAGCACCACTTACCAGCCGTATCTTTTCCGAACTCCGGGGGCCCTCCGAACTATCGTAGATGATCTTCTGGAGACCGCAGGTGGCCTTGACGGCGCTGTTGCTGTTGTTGGACGAGAAGTTGGCCTTGTAGTCTGGCGGCTGCTGGATCATGGGCCGCACCGTTGCCGTGGTGACCGCTCGGCTGGGCGCCACCACGCTGTCCTCCTGGCTCTTCGCCTCCTTGAAGAACTTTTCGTACTTGTCCAGGTACGGCGGACGCTCGGGAAGGAGATAGTAGTGGGTGCTGCTGACTTTGCGTCCGTCCTTCACGATGGGCAGGATGCAGGGGCCCTTGACGCTCTCCTTCCCCTGGGCCTGGATGACCTTGGGGGTGGCATATTTGGGGTCCAAGGCGAAACTCTGGGTGGTGGGCATGGGCTGCTTCCCGGGGGAGGTGGAGAGGAAGGCCCCCAGAGAAAGCGGGGAGCAGAGGTTGGTCCTCGGCTGGGGAGATCCGCCGTGGAGGGCCCTCGGGCTGGGAGTTCTGGATCCCGGTTGGGACAACCGATCTCGCGGAGGGATCTGGGGCGGGCGGGCTTCCTCCCCGACTCCTCCTCCGGAAGCGGGCGAGAGGTCCCCGGACCACCGGCTGGGCTCGTTCCGGCGGAACGGGAGGGGCAGGATGGGCACGCGGGGCGGGATTTGCGGCTTGTCATCCCCTGGACTGGTGATGGCGGCCACGGAAGGTCCCCCCAAGGGGACATTGAGGTGCTTCATGCATTCCTGCTGGAGTTCTTGGAAGATCTCCGTGGTTTGAGCCGGGCTGGGTTGCTTGTTCTCCTTGGGGGGCAGGAAGAGGTTGTCCTCCAAGGGGAGAGCCGGGCGGTCTCCTTCGGGGGCGAAGCCGCCGTTGAGCTCCCCTTTGTCCCAGGCTCGGCCCCGCGCCTGTCCCACCAGCCCTTCGGTGCTGTTGATGGAAGAGACCTCAAAGTCGTCCTCGTCTTGGGCCACGTCGTCGTAGGCCGGCGGGGGAGGCAGAGGCCGGGCGTCCCAGTCCACGATGGGCGTGGGGTGCAAGGGGCGGGGCAGCGCTTGGGTGGGGCTCTGAGGAGGGGTCTTGTCCAACAAGGAGAAGGCCTCCATGGCCAGGCGGGCCAAGGAGGGGGCGCAGAAGTCCCCGACGGGAGACGGGCTGGCGGGAAGGAGCTCGTCCCCAAAGTCTATGAGGGTCACCTCGTTCGCGACGGGGCCGCCCCCTCTGGAACGGGGCAGCAGCAACCGCTCGCCCACCTTGGTGCCGGAGACGCAAGCGGAGGGCTTGGGGACCTGCAGGCCTCCTCGGACCCCCGAACCGGCTTTCTTTTTCAGGCAAAGTTGCTTGAGGCTGATCGCCAGGGGGGGCTCTTCCTCGTTCACTGGGTCGTACAAGGGCTCTGAAAGACAAAAGGCAGGCTGTGGTTTGTTTGTTCTTTCTTTCTTTCTTTCTTTCTTTCTTTCTTTCTTTCTTTCTTTCTTTCTTTTCTTTCTTTCTTTTCTCTCTCCCCTTGCCTTCCTTTTCATTTGATTCTTTTTTCTTTCTTGTCCTTTCTTACTCTTTCCTTTTTCTTTCTTTTCCCTTCCTTCTTATTCTTTCTTTCCTTTCCTTCCTTTTTCTTTCTTTCTTTCCTTTCCTCTCCTTCCTTCTTTTGCTTTTTCTTACTCTTTCCTTTCCTTACTTTTTCTCCTTTTCTTCCATCCTTTTTTATCTTCCTTCGTTCGTTCATTCCTTCCTTCCCCCATCCCTCCCTTCATTCTTATCCTACTTTTATTACTTTATACTTTTATTTCTCAAGGTAGGGAATGCACCTCATATTCCTTCTTACTCCTCTTTTCCCCACAACAATCTTGCAAGATGGGTTAGTCACCCCCCCCCCCCCCCCCCCCCTGGCCAAAGCCATCGATCTGGCTTTCAGGCCTAAAGTGGGACTAGAACTCCCCGTCTCCTGGTGATTGAAAGTCACCAACCTGTCTTTCACGCCTAAGGCGGGACCGGAATTCTTTGTCTCCTGGTTTCAGTCAGAAGTAGCCCTTGTTCAGTCCTGCCGTAATTTCGAATGGCTACTGAACGAGTGGTTGTTAAGCGAGGACTCCCTGTACTCTTAGCAGAACAGCCCAGGGGGAAGGTGCACCTGGCCACCCCTGGTGAATTTAGGAAGGACAGACTTCCTCCATCAAGGGAGACCACCTGTTTGTCTGGGCCTCTATGATTCTCTCCAAGATCTTCATAAAAGTCCACACACACACACACACACCCATTTTTAGTGGTCAAGACCAGGTTAACGGGGGATAGGCAGTGGTCATAGCATGCCCCACCCCCCCCACACCTCAGGCAGAAGGAATGACCTGTAGAGACAGGAGGAGGGAAAGCCACCACCAAATCAACCATCAGATAAAAGAAACCTGAGTCCGGGCCAGAACTGTAATCGGAGAAAGAGTCTCAAATAAGCCTCTCCCCATTTCTCACGCAGATAAACGGAGGAAAGGGGGAGAAATGCATTCAAGAGTGTTACTATCACCTTATATCAGGGGTGGGAGTCAACTGGTGTTAACAACCAGTTTGGTGAGCCCATAGGGGCGGGTAGGCCCCGGGGGCCAAACAATCACCGGAACAACCGGTTCGCTTGAATCGGTCTGAATCAGTAGAATCCCACCTCTGGCCTTATATGAAAAATAGCCTCGTGGTCTACCTCGAAGGGCTGACTAGACCTATCCAGAAAGGAACAAAGAGAAGAAAAACACAAGAGGCATAACAGCTGGAAACAGGGCCCCACTTACGCTTGAGAAGGATCGAAGGCTGGGGCGGCCGAGGTGGCGGCTGTCCTGCAGGAGCGAGAGAGAAGAGAGAGAGGAAGAGAAGAGAAGAGAGAGAGACCGCAGCGAAAGGGAAAGAAAGATAGCAGTGCGTTAGTTGGTGGCTTCATGCGAGGCGGGAGGAGCAGAGGGAGGCGGTGCACAAGCGGTAAATTGATAGGGCCAGGAATGACCCCCTACGGCAGTGATGGAGAACCTGTTTGTTGTCGGTGTACCGAAAGCACTTGTGCATGCACTTTCGTGCGCGCATGTGCCCCGCCCCGCTGCGCATGCACGCTCAACACTGAGCCCTCCGCCCTCTTACCCGCATTGCAAACGCACGCACCTTCCCAGTTGATTTTCAGCCCGCTTGAGGCCGTTTTTGCGCTCCCAGAGGCTTGGGAGGCCGAAAACTGGGCCCATTTTGGCACTTCCGGAAGGCCCGTTTTTCGGCCTCCTGAGGCTGCAGAGGCTTCCCCCTTGAGCCTCGAGGAGGGCGAAAATGGCCTCAAATGGACGGAAAATCAGCTGGGAGGCGCGTGCATGTGCAGTGCAGGTAAGTTTGGCTGGGGCTCACGTGTCCACACCAATGGCTCTGCGTGACACGCGTGACATAGGTTCACCATCACAGCTCTAAGGGGTCAGGGAGAGGTCTCACCCCCTAAAGGGCTCTCCAAATGGCCTGCTTTTTGGTGGTTTTCTGGGCCATTTTCAGGCTGTTTTGGGGGCTATTTTCAGGCTGTTTACAGGCTGTTTTTTCATGCCCAAAATGGCCTGGAAAACAGACTGAAAACTGCCCTAACACAGGCATAGTAGCGCCTGAAAAATGGCCTGGAAAAGGCCCCAAAGTAGCCAAAAAACAGGCCAAAATTCGGACCATTTTTCATGTCAAAAATGGCCCAGGAAACAGCCTGAAGATGGCCTCCCAAAAAGACTGAAAGTGACCCCCAAAAGGCCTGAAATGGCCAAAAACCAGGCCTATTTTCAGGCTGTTTTTCATGCCCAAAATGGCCCGGGAAACAGCCTGAAAATGCCCCCAAACCAGGCCATTTTTCGGGCCTTTTTTCTGGCACTCCGATACCTAAGAAAACCAGCTGGCTGGTGCGCATACACCAGAAACCAGGTGAGGAGCTTTTATAAAGGTGCTGGGGAAAAGCCTGGTCCTCGCACTTACGGCCGTTCCTCACACTTACGACCGCCGGGCCACCCACATGGTTTGGATGCTTGGCAACTGGCTCCCATTTTACAGCCAACTGTCCCGCGGTTACATTTCGAGAATTTTTCTGGCCCGTTTTCCAGCAACGAAAACAGCCCTTCGGTACAATGGGTTCGGACTTACGACTTCTGAGTTTCGACTTTAGGACGACAGGAACAAAAAATGGTGGCAGAACCGGGTTCGAACCGACTTACGGCCGCAAGTACTTTATGACGGAAATGCCTGTCCCAACTGTGTTGGCCCGTTAAGTTGAGAATTATTTGCATGGGAATCTTTTGAAATGGGGTTTTGCAAGAAGGCCCTGAAAGCGGAAGGAACCGCAAGTGAGGGAGAATAAGGAAACACACCGAAATGCCCAGGAACCCGTTGCAAAGATTTTGCCTGAGAAAATAGCCCTCGCTCCAATGGTTAGATGTGCTGGCACTACAACTTCCATGGTTCCCATCCATCCAGGAGGAGAGGGCCGGCCCAAGAAGCACGGTTGGTGCAGGCTCCACATTTTAAATCTGCCTTAGAGTATCCGATGCTCCCTGAGCTTGGATTTTTTTTTTCCCTGACAGACGTTTCATTATCCAACCAGGTAACATCATCAGTGCTAGGAGGAGGAAGGGTTTGCAGGGAGGAGGAAAAGGGGACCTTGGTACTCTCTTTCTGAGCTTGGTGGTTTTCTAGCAGACGTTTCATTATCCAACTAGGTAACATCCTCAGTGCTAGAAGGAGGAAAGGTTTGCAGAAAGGAAGAGGAGGA
>NW_020769486.1:310760-327657 GCF_900518735.1 Pseudonaja textilis | reverse complement strand
TTCTTTCCTCTTCTCCTCCTTTGCACTCTTACCCTTTCCTTCCCTCCCTTCTCTTTCCATCTCTTCCTTACCTTCCTCCTTCTCTTATTCCATCCTCCACCCTTCTCCTCCTCCTTCCTACCACTCACCCTCTCCTTCCATCCTCCCTCCCTTCCTATTTTTCCATCTCTTCCTCCCTCCCTCATTCCTCCCTCCCTTTCCTTCTTTCCTCTTCTTCTCCTTCTTTGCACTCTTACCCTTCCCTTCCTTCTTCTCTTTCCATCTCTTCCTTTTTCCCTTCCCCCTTCTCTTATTCCACCCTCCCCCTTCTGTCCTTCTTCCTGCCACTCACCTTCTTTCCAGCCCTTCCTTCTTCCCTCCCTCCCTTCCTTCTCCTCCTCCTATTTTTCCATCTCTTCCTTCCTTCCTCCTTCCCGCTCCTCTCCACCTTCTTTGCACTTCCTTCCTCATCTTTCCATCTCTTCCTCCTTCTCTTTCCACCCTCCCTTCCTTCCTCCTGTCCTCCTTCCTGGCACTCACCCACCCTCCTTTCCTTCCTCTTTCCATCCCTTCCCTTTCCTCTTCTCCTCCTTCCTTGCTCCCTCCTTCCCAATCTTTCCATCTCTTCCTTTTTTTCTTCCCTCCCTTTCTCCTTCTCTTATTTCTCCCTCCCTCCCTTTCTCCTCCTTCCTTCCTGCCATCCACCCTTCCCTTCCTCCCTATCTTTCCACCTCTTCCTTCTTTCCTCCCTCATTCCCTCCTTCCTTCCTTCCCCCAGCAATGAAAATAAATTCAAGCCAAACCAGAAAGGCCGCCTCTGAGGAGTTAAGCACATATTTTAAAACCATTTTTCCCCCCTTCTGCAACATTACATTTTGGGGGTGAGACATCCCAAAACTGCTCCAATCTCCCAACAAACGGACCAAATATCAGAACGTTTCCGCCTTTCAGAAGCCAAAGAGAAAGATTAAATTGGAGGATAGATAGAAATAAATTTTAAAAAGTGAAATACCACTCATACCTCATCACAAAATCTCCAGAACCCGTAAAGCCTACAAATTTGAAATTTGGCCCTTATGTTCTTGGCTTCTAGGGGCTCACTAAGAAAGGATTTTTTGAAATGAACCATCAGAGCATAAGTATTTCCTATATTATTATTATTATTATTATTATTATTATTATTATTATTATTATTAACACGCTCTGATGCTAAGGAGTTCTACTCCCCCTCCCCACCTGGAAAGAAATCTCTTCCAAATGCAAAACACAAGCAGAGGAGTTTCAGTTTCGGAGCACCAAGCAGCTTTTAGTACAGCACAGTTGAGCTAAGTCCCGCCCAGGCTCCTTGCTGTCTCCTTCTTGCTCACAGCAAATACGGTTTCAGTTTCCAAACAGCCCTCAACACCCTCTCACACACTGACAGGACACTAGCCAGAGGAATACCGATGGATGCTGGTAGGCAGAGGCAAAATTATCCTTTTCCTCCCCCAAAAATTGCCCGTAGGGAAGCACAGGTATCGAGCTAGTAAATAAATAAACCCATTGGATGAGGTTGTCCTGAGAACCGGGCCAGCCCTAAAAAGCTGACAAACTGGGGGTTTCCCATGATTTGAGAATGAGGCCTGCTGTCCCTTGTTAAGCCAGTTTGGTCCAGTGGTTAAGGCACCAGGCTAGAAAGCAAGAGATCCTGAGTTCAAGTCCTGCCTCAGCCACGAAAGCGAGCTGGCTGGCTTTGGGCCGGTCCCTCGCTCTCTCAGCCCAGCCCACCTCACAGGGTTGTTGTTGAGGAAAAGAGGAGGAGGGAGGTGGGTTGGATAGGTTGGCCACCTTGCATTATTTGTGCAAGGAAGGAAAAGAAAGGAGGGAGGGAAGGAAGGAAGAGAAGGAGAAAGAAAAGAGTGGGAGAGAAAGAGAGAAGTAGGGAGGAAAGGAATGGAAGAGGAAGGAAAGAAAGAAGTTAGAGGGAGGGGAAGAAAGAAGGAAAGGGAGGGAAAGGGAGGGAAGGAAAGAGAAAGAAAGAAAAAGGAAGGGAAAGAAGTTAGAAGGAGGGGAGGAAAGAAGAAAGGAAAAGAAATTAAGAGGGAGGGAAGGAAGGAAAGAGAGAAAGAAAGGGAAGGGAAAGAAATTAAGAGGGAGGGGAGGAAGGAAGAAAAGAAAGAGAGAGAGAGAGAGAGAGAGAAAGAAGTTAGTGAGAGGGAAGAGAAGAGAAAGAAAGAAATTAAGAGGGAGGGGAAGGAAGGAAGGAGCGAAGAAAGAAAGAGAGAGGGGGGGGAACGGAAGGAAGGAAGGAGAGAAGAAAGAACCTAACAGAAACTACAATCCAATCCTGATCCAAACCGAATCACTGGAAGTTGTCTTCCGTGCACGCGTGACAGGGTACAGTCTAGAGGACCTTTAAGGACCCCTTCCAACCCTGGTCTACGTTCCTCTTTCGGCCCTTCTCCCTCTTCCCGCTTTGCCAAATCGGGATCCAGCTCTCTCCACCCCAAGGCCACTCCCTTGCCCCACCCACACGTGTTGTGCGAAATGCTGGGCCCACGCAGTGATGTCAGGATGTCACAACCGTGTGGTACGACAAGAATCCAGGGCGGGCAGAGAGGCTGCCGCGGGAGGCGGAAGTGACGGAGGGAGGGAGGGAGGGAGGGATGGAGGGAGGGCCGGGCCGGCTGCCAGGCGCCGTCTCCCGAATCCCAGAGGAAGAGACCGAGGCTGGGAGAGTCAGGGAAAAAGCCGCCTGGGGTTTTGTGTCTGTGTGATTTTTCTCTTCTCTTTCCCCCGAGATGCCCGTTGACGCCTCAAAAGGGAGATACACGAACGGCCCTCTCAGGGGTTTTAAAAGGTGGGAGTCATGGCAGGGGATAGATAAGAAAGAAAGAAAGAAAGAAAGAAAGAAAGAAAGAAAGAAAGAAAGAAAGGAAGAAAGGAAGAAAGAAAGAAAGGAAGGAAGGAAGGAAGGAAGGAAGGAAGGAAGGAAGGAAGGAAGGAAGGAAGAAGGAAAGAAAGGAAGAAGGAAAGAAAGGAAGAGTGAGGGAGGGAAAGAGACGAACGGAGAAAGGAAAGAAAGGAAGGAATAAAAGGAATGAAAGAAGGAGGGAAGGAGAAGGAAGAGAGAGAAAGGGGAAAGGAAAAGAGAAAGAAAGAAGAGAAAGAAAAAGAAAGAGAGAAAGATGAAAGAAACAAATAGAGAATGAAGAGAAAAAGAAAAGGAAGGAATGAAAGAAGGGGAAGGGGAAGAGAAAGAAAAAGAAAGAAAGAAGGGGAAGGAAGGGAGAAAAAGAACAGAAAGAAAGAAAAGGAAAAGGAAGGAAGGAAAGAAGAGGGAGAGAAAGATGAAAGGAAAAGAAAGAAACAAATAGAGAATGAAGAGAAGGGGGAAAAAAGGAAGGAAGGAATGAAAGGGAGACGGAAAAGAAAGGGAGGGAGGAAGGAAGAAAAGTGGGAGGAAGAGAAAGAAAGAGGGGAAAGGGAGAGAGAGATAGAGGTAAAGAAAGAAAGGAGGAATTGGATACGTAGAATTTTTTATCAACTACTCTTAGTCTTCAACTTACAACTATTTGTTTAGTGACCATTCAAAGTTACATCATTGAAAAAAGTGACGACTGCTTTTCACACTTACGACCGTTGCAGCCTCCCTGCAGTCACATGATCAAAATTCAGGCGCTTGGCAACCGACTCCTATTTACAACAGTCACAGTGCGATCCTCTTTTGTGACTTTTGGACAAGCCAAGTGGGGCAACCGGGGCAGCCGTATTTCATGTAACAAATGAGTGACAACAGCAATGATTTCTCTTAAACAAACTGTGGCAAGAAAGGGGCAAAACTCACTGAACAACCGTCTCGCTTAGCAACGGATATGTTGGCCTCAATTGTGTGGTTGTAAGTTGAGAACTGCCTGTATTTTACCCAAAGCCATGAACTGCAGCTCACAAAAGCAGCTTCCTTTCCAATCAACTCACAGATAACCGATGATCAGAGTTGGAAGGGACCTTGTAGGTCATCTAGTCCAACCCCCTGCCCAAGCAGGAGACTCTACACCATTTCTGACAGATGAGAGTCCAGTCTCTTCTTGAAAGCCTCCAGGGATGAAGCTCCCACAACTTCTGAGGGCAACTTCTGTTCCATGGGTGGATTGTTCTCCCTGACAGAAAAATTCTCCTTATTTCCAGTTTGAATCTCTCCTTGATCAATTTCCATCCATTGTTCCTTGTCTGGCCTTTAAAGATGCCTTGGAAAATAGCCTGACCCCTTCCTCCTCCTCTCTGGGGCAGCCCCTCAAATATTGGAAGATGCTCTCCTGTCTCCCCTGGTCCTTCTCTTCCCTAGAGTAGCCAGGCCCAGTTCCTGCAACCGTCCGTCGTATGTTTGAGTCTCCAGTCCCCTCATCATCCTGGTTGCTCTTCTCTGCACTTTTTCTAGAGTCTCAACATCTTTTTTTTACAGTGTGGTGACCAAAACTGGATGTAGTACTCTAGGTGTGGCTTTACTCCGGCTTTATGTGGTCTTACTAAGGCTTTATAAATTAATTAAATAGGAGCCAGCCGTGTGCAGCAGACGCCAAAAAAGCCAACGCAATCCTAAGTTGTATTATCAGAGGGATACAATCGAGATCAAGGGAGGTACTAATACCTCTCTGTAAAGCCTTAGTAAGACCACGTAGTAGGACCAGGGGAGACAGTATAGCAGTGTTTCAATATTTCAGGGGCTGCCACAGAGAGGAAGGCGGGAGGGAAGTCAAGCTATTTTCCAAGGCACCCGAAAGCCAGACAAGAAATAATGGATGGAAACTGAACAAGGAGAGATTCAACCTGGAAATAAATAAAATTTATCAGCTGGAAAAGATGCTAAAGATTTTTTTTTTTTTCACTCGAGCATTTAAAAAAAAAAATAGAAGTTTACAACATTTTTCTTCTTCTTTTTCTTTGACTGGGCTGGATTTCACAGCCAAGATAAAACCACAGAGTAACTGAAGCGTTGTAATTTTAAAATTATTTTGGGGTAGCTCCCCGAGAAAAATCCATCTCGGCTCAGACTTCGGGGCTCAACAATAACAGAGTTGGAGGGGACCTTAGAGGTCTTCTAGTCCAACCCCAGCTCAGGCAGGAAATCCTTACACAGGTAGTCCTCAACTTGCGACCAGAACGGAGCCCAACATTCCCGTCGTTAAGTAAGATGTTTATGAAGTGAGTTTTGCCCCATTTCGCGCCACCGTTATTAAGTGAATCACTGCCACCGTTAAATTAGTGACCCTTTTCTGAAGTGAATTTGGCTTCCCCCTTAATTTTGCTTGTCAGGAAGTCACAAAAGGGGGAATCAACGTGACCTCGGGAGCCTGCGGCTGTCATTAGTATGAGCCACTTGCCCAGTGTCTGGATTTTGATCACGTGAACATGGAGAGGCAGTGGTCGTTAAGTGTGAAACACCGCTATGTCACTTTTTTCAGTGTCATCGTAACTTTGAACGGTCACTAAATGAATTGTGGTAAGCTGAGAATTGTCTGTGCTAGTATTTATGAACCTTGACCGTTTGAAGACGGGTGGACTTCAACTCCCAGAATTCTCCACAGCCAGCATAGCCTTACTCTCTTGTAATCCCTTCCTCTGCAATTTCCCTCCATTTTAGGAGATTAAGAGAGAGAAAAAACAGGTATGACTGGCTGGGGAATTCTGGGAGTTGAAGTCCACCCATCTTAAAAGTTTTCAAGTGTCAGGATTCCAGCAGTCACCCCCAGTTAAATCATGAGTCTCAAACCAAATTTCCAAAACTTAAAAAAGGATTTATTGGAAGTGAACATGCCAGGACTGCCTGGGTGTAGCCGACTCTGAGACACATCATTCCTTGTCACCCTTGACCCTGGTTTTCCCCCCACCCCCCTGGCTGTATCCTAATTCATATTCTCCAATGGGACACATCCATAGCCCAGAGTCACCAATCTTGCTCTCCAGTTAGAATTTTGCACGGCAAGGCAGAAACTTCGGTCGCCTAGTTACTATCTTTGAAAACATTTATGGAATGCAGTTTCGGTTTGCAAGCTGCCGCACTGCTCCCCCTTTCTCCCTTACTGTTGGCAAGTCTAAAAAGACCGTGGAAATATTTTATGAGTTGACACACTGCCCTATACCCTTGTAGACAAGTATTTCTCTGCTCTGAAATCGATCTGCCTAATTCTTAAACTTTTTTTAGCGTGTGACTAAAAGGAAAATAAAATAGAAACTAGAAAATTAGAGGTTACTACCCTGTTTCCCTGAAAATACAACCTACCCCGAAAGGAAGACCTATTTTGATTTTTTTTTTACACATGTGCCTAATATAAGACCTACCCCCCAAAATAAGACCTAATTAAGATCCCACCCACTCCAGAGTGGACGGGTAGAAATTAAACTAAGGTGGGGATGAGGGGAGGTGAGCTGCCCTACTACTTACCTTTGGACAGGTGTAGCCAGGCCTCGCACACCCTGACACCTGCTTGGCCGGCCCATTTCTTCTGCAGCCGGCAAGGCTGGCCAGGCTTTCCTGAAGGCCTCTGTAGTAGCTGAGAACAAAGCTCAGGATCGATCCTATCGGCTGCAGAGGCCTTCAGGAAAGCTTTGCTAGCTGTAGAAGAAGCAGCTCCTGAAGGCCTCTGACAGAGAAAAGGAGGCCAGGAGGTGATGCGCGCAAGTGAAGTTTGTCAGCGGATGACGTCCCCTGAAAATAAGACCTGGTGTCTTTTTTTGGTGGCAAAAAAAATAAAAAAAAATAAGACAGGGTCTTATTTTTGGAAAAACGGGGGTGGGGGTGGGGAATCCAAAGAAATTAAAATATATTAGTTCATTTTTCAAGCGTAAGCAAATGCCCACGGACCACAAAATTAGAAAAATGACTGGGAGAAAGTTTTACGGAAAGCGGTTTTGAAAAGAGGGGGAGAAAACGGGTATTAATGCATGGCAACTTAAAAAAAAACAACCCCAAGCTACTTTTTCCTGCTGAACCACGTACCGTTTAAATAATCATAAGGCAAAGAGAATATTGGTAGTGATAAGAATCTTGGGTGCCATCGGAAAATAACCAGAGACCATTTGAACATCTTTGGCATTGACAGAATTGCCTTCGGTCAATTGCAAAAGGCAGCTTGACTGGAAACAACTGACATCCTGCAACAATACCTTTGATATTATTAAACATCTGGCTGTCCCAAGTTCCTTGGGAAGGATTTAAGAGGCGGACAAAAATGGCAAATCCAACTGGCTAACTGTACAACAAACCACAATAATAGTCATCGGCATTGACAAATCCCTATGAATCAATTGCAAAAGGCAGCTCTACTCAGAACAGCTTACATCCTGGGATAAGACCTTTATACTTCCACATCTAGCTATTCCAGGTTCTTGGGAAGGACTTAAGAAGTGGACAAAAAGGCCAAATCAGGCTGGCTCTGCAACAAACCACAATAATAACCATTGGCATTGACAAATCGCTATCAATCAATTGCAAAAGGCAGCTTTACTCAGAACAGCTCACATCCTGGGATGAAATCCAACATCCACATCTGGCTATCCCAGATCCTTGGGAAGGACTCGATAGGTGGACAAAAAGGCTAAACCCAGTCTAAACATCTGGACGACTGTGCAACAAACCACAATAGCAACCATCAGAATTCCCTCTTTCCCATTCAGTGTACATTTGAGGCAGCAGGACAGAAAGAAATTAATGTTGCTAGTTTCTGGGCAAGATCTGTTTAATTTGTACATATTTTAATCTCACAAACGAAGGCAAATATACGTGTCCCAGGATAAAGATGTAAAATCGTGAGTCCAAATACTCAGTCGTGTCGATCCCTGGTCTCAGGGACGGATCCGAATTCAATCTTCCACATTTTAACCTTGCATTTTATAGTTTAAAAATTCATGTCATATAGCACAGGTCCGTCCTTGAGGCACGACCACAACTGAGCCCAAAATTTGCGTTGCGAAGCGGAATGTTTGTTAAGTGATTCTGCCCCATTTTACAACCTTTTTTTTTTGCCACGGTTGTTAAGAGAATCGTTGCATTTGTCCACTGAGTGATCTGGTTGTTAAGTGAATCTGGGTTCCCCATGGACTTCGCTTGTCAGTGTGATCCTGGGACGCCACAACGGTCGTAAATGTGAACCAGTTGCCAACCGTCCGAATTTGGTTTACGTGACTGTGGGGAATGCTGCAACCGTCATAAGTGTGAAAAATGGTCATAAGTCACTTTTTTCAGTGCCGTTGTAACTTTGTACGGTCACTAAACAAACTGCTGTAAGTCAAGGACGACTTGTCTGCTATTTTAATTGTGATGCTTTTGACTCCAATAAAACAAACCATCGGAATTGACGCAAGCCACTTGAGTCAATTGCAAAAGGCAGCCCTGACCTGGAACCACTTACATCTTGCGATCTTTCAACTCCATCTCACACCAACATCTGCCTATCTTAGATCCTTGGGAAGGGCCGATAAGGTAGATCAAAATTCCAACTCCAGACTAAACATCTGGCTGACTGTGTGAGGAACCACAATAAATAACCATTGCCAGCATTGACAAAAAAAAAAAATCCCCATTGGTCAATTGCGAAAGGCAGCTTGACTGGAAGAGCTGAAATCCTGCAACGATGTATTTAATCCGCTTCCAACTTCCACGTCTGGCGGTCCCAGGTCTTTGGGGAAGGACTCGACAGGTGGACAAAAAAGGCCGAATCCAGTCAAAACATCTGGCTTGACCGTGTAACAAATTCACTTAGCGTCCGAGTTACTGAGTTATCAACCGCAGGGATTCAGTCAACAAGCAAGGCGAGAAAAGTCGTAAAGTAGGACGAAACTCATTTCCATCAATGTCTCACTTAGCAATGATAATTTCAGGATCTGTTGTGGTTGCCTATCCAATGAAACACGTGGACCCCTCAGCTCTGCTAACAGTTGTGGTACAGATACAGAATAACAGAGTTCGAAGGGACCTTGTAGGTCATCTAGTCTAACCCCCACCCCCCACTCCACCCCAAGCAGGAGAGTGTATGCCATTTCTGACCGATGGCAGTCTGGTCTCTTCTTGAACGTTTCCAGGGATGAAATTCCCACTACTTCCACCAAAAGGCAATCTGTTCCACTTAATATAGAATAACAGAATTGAAAGGGACCTTGGAGGTCATCTAGTACAACCCCTCTGCTCAAGCAGGAAATTTCTGCCATTCTGACCGATGGCAGCCCGGTCTCTTCTTGAAAGTTTCCAGAGATGAAGCTCCCACAACTTCCTCTTTTATTTTTCTTCAAAGGTTTTATTTTATATAAAAATTCAATTTTCAATTGAACAGTATGTTGTCTGGGTACAAATAGTAGTTTTAGAAAATAATAATCAGAATATTTACAATGGTATTCCTTACATCAATATTAATTATAGTAGTGTTAGTAATAATATTATTATTTGCTTGATACTAATATTATTACTCAGCATACCTTCTTTAGATCACTGATCCTTACCCTGTATTTCCCTGTTTCTAGCTCCTGTTTTTATCAGCTAGCCATTGATAAAACAGGCCCCAAGTCAAAAAGTTTTTAGTTTCTTTCTTTTCCTTAATTATAAGTGTTCGCCTATCCATTTCTGCACATACTAATATTTTTTAAATCACATTTTTCATCCATTGGGATCCTCTCTCACAACTTCTGAAGGCAACTTCTGTTCCACTGAATACAGAATAACAAGAGTTGGAAGGGACCTTGTAGGTCATCTAGTCCAACCCCCTGCCCTCAAATACTGGAAGATGTCTATCATGTCTCCCCTGGTCCTTTTGTTCATTAAAATCAGATTAAAGTCAGATTAACAGAGTTGGAAGGGAACTGGTAGGTCATCTAGTCCACCCCACCCCCCTCAAATACTGGAAGACTGCTATCCTGTCTCCCCTGGTCCTTCTCTTCCCTAGATTAGCCTGGCCCAGTTCCTGCAACGGTTCATATCATAGGTTTTAGCCTCCAGTCTCCTAATCTCCTTGGTGACCTTCACAACTAGGCCAGGTATGGCTATTACAGGTGTGAAATTCCTACCTGGAAGGAAGGGGAGCTCAGAAACGGAAGGATCCCACCTCTCAGCCGCTGAAATGCCAGGATTAAATGCTAATAAGCATGTTCACACACACACACGGAGAGAGAAACTGGCGTTTGAAGGGCTTCCTCCTTCACACACGCATTGCACAAGCCACAGGTGTGCTGTCATCGCCCATGTGATAGGATGTGGATGATGCACCAGCATCGACCACGAAGGACCTCACAAGGCATGTGAGCATCAGCAGTGAGCCATCAGGCAGCAAGTCCAGTCTTGCAACTCCTCACCAGAATCCTGGAATTGGGCGGGACGCCCAGAGGTCATCTAGTCTAACCCGCTACTCATGGCAAAGGGAGGCTAAATCATTTGGGAGCAGACAGCAATCCAGGCTTTTTAAGGCCCTAATTCTTTATTTCGCTGGCTGAAAGGATCAAGCATTGCAAAAAAAAATTCTCTCCTTTTTTTTAAATTATTCATCTATTTATTTATTCACCCACCGCATTTCCAAGCAGTTCTTGGTGGTTTATAAAACATCCATAAAGTACATTAAAATGCCCAGGATATAAAACTAAACTAAATAAAACAATAAAACAATAAAAATAAAATAAAAACAAATAAAAACAAAATAAAATATATGCCTATGTCTTACACAAGTAGTCCTTAGCTTACAACCAATCATTTAGTGGCTGTTTGAAAATACAATGGCACTGGAAAAAGTTGACTTAGGGACTGGTTTTCATACTTACGACAATGTCAATATCCCCAGGGACACGTGATCAAACCGACTCACATTTACGGCCATTTGCAGCATAGGGTTGCCATTTGTGACCTTCCCAACAGGCTGCTGACAAGCGAAGTCAATGGGGAAGCTGATTTGTTTAACAACAGCTGATCTGTTTAACGACGGTGGCAAAAACAATGGTTGTAAAATGGGGTGCAACTCGTTAAAAGCTGCCTTGCTTAACTAGAGAAAATGCAGAGTTCAACTGGGGTCGTAAATTGAGGATTAGCTGCTACAGAAATCCATCCATTTATCCATCTGCCAATCCCTCTTTCTGTCCATCCACCCATTTATCCATCTGTCCATCCAGCCATCCATGCATTTATCCATCCGTCTGTCCCTCTATCCACCCATCCATCCATTTATCTGTCCATCTGCCAATCCCTCTTTCTCTCCCTCCCTTCATCCGTCCATCCATCCATGCATCTATCCATCCGCCAATCCCTTTCTCTCCATCTGTCTGTCCATCCATCCATGCATTTATCCATCCGTCCCTATCCATCCATCCATCCATCCATCCACCTGTCCGTCCATCCATTTCTTCATCCGTCCATCTATCCATACAGCCATCCGTCCCGTCTGTCTGTCCATCCACCTGCCAATCCCTCTTATGACCATCCATCCGTCCATCCATCCATGTATCCATCCGTCCCTCTATCCATCCATTCATCCATCTGTCTGTCCATCTATCTATCCATTTATCCATCCACTTCTTCATCCATCCATCCACTTCTCCATCCATCCATTGGACTAGAATCAGAGATTGGATACAAGAAATCACTGGACATCAAATTGAATTCTGCACATTCTAGTATTTTTTTACCACGTTTTCATCCATTGGGATTCTCTCCCACAATTTCTGAAGGCAGCTTCTGTTCCACTGAATATGAGAATAACAGTTGGAAGGGAGCTTGGAGGTCATCCAGTCCAACCCCCTGCCCCAAGCAGGAGACCCTACATAATTTCTGATCGATAGCAGTCCGGTCTCTTCTTGAAAGCTTCCATTGATGAAGCTCCCACAACTTCTGTTTCATTGACAATAGAATAACAGAGTTGGAAGGGACCTTGTAGGTCATCTAGTCCAACCCGCTGCCCTCAAATATTGGAAGACTGCTGTCCTGTCTCCCCTGGTCCTTTTGTTCATTAAAGTCAGATTAACAGAGTTGGAAGGGACCTTGTAAGCCATCTAGTCCAACCCCCGGCCCTCAAAAACAATATCCGAAAAAGATAAAAGTACTTAATGTTACATATATTGACAGCGCCTCTGCGCAAGTGTGGAAAGAGCAGATGGTCCCAACGGAAGAATTAATTTTACAAAAAATACCAGACTGTGCTGAAATAGATATGCTCACTCCAAAAATAAGAGAAAAACAAGAATCTGAATACTGCTCAGTTCGCTAGAAAAGAGAGATAAGGATTAGAAATAAACAAATATAAGAGAGCGATACATAAAAAGTAAATGGATAGACAAGACAGTTAAAGATGAATAATGATAGTAAATGTAAATAAAGGTAATATGTGTAAGTGATATGTATGAATAGATGATAGAAATTTAAAATAATAGTATATGCTGTTGAAAATTTAATTAAGATTTGTACTGGTGGAAAACAATAAAAATCTATTGTCCAAAAAAAAAGAAAGTACTAAGTTTAAGAGAGAAAAACACAGCACCTTCAAACTTTACAACGACACAAATACACAACCAGAAGCAAACAGGTTGTCCACACGAGACCCACAGGCGGTCCTCCACTTATAACCATTCCTTTAGCGGCCATTCGAAGTTACAACGGCACTGAAAGACGGGACTCCGCTTACAGTCCTCACACTTAATGACCGTTGCAGCAATTTCCAATCACACGACCCAAATTAGAACGCCTGGCAACCGGCTTATATTTACGACAGTTCAAGCGTCCCAAAGTCACGTGACCTCCATTTGCGACCTTCCCGGACGGCTTCTTCCAACCCCTCCCCCAAAGGAAAGTCAAAGGATGCCAGATTCGCTTAGCGGCACACGGTTCGCTTAACAACTGCGATCCGCTTAACCACCATGATAAAAAAAGGGCACAAAACTCATTTAACAACGGCTTGCTTGGCCAATGAAATTTTGCTCGCTGTTGTAGGTCGAGGACTATCTCTGCTTTGTCCTCAAGCTGGTTTGAACTAGCCAGCATTCAGACAAGTTACATCCTGGATCAAGCGAAATTTGCCGTGATTCGGAAGAGCAGCTTCATTATGAATGGTTCAAGCGCTAGCTGGCCAGATCTCAGTTAGGATCACAACATCCTTGTAAGGTAGGCCATTGTTCATGTCATCCACATTGCATGTAGAATCGTGGGAATTGAGCCAAAAGATCACGTTCAAGATGCTTAGTGGTTCCTTTCACACAATACAGACCTCGACTTACGACAATTCCTTTAGTGACCATCCAAAGTTCCCAAAAAGGGACTGATGACCCATTTCTCACACTTACGACCTCTGCAGCATTGTTTGCACATGATCATGGGATGCTTGGCAACCGACTCATACTTATGACGGTCGCGGAGTGCCCCGGGGGTTACGTGATCCGACAAGCAAAGTCAACGGGGAAGCCAGATTTCACTTAACAACCAGCTTATTCATTTAATAACTGAAGGATTCACTTCGCGACCGAGGCACGAAAGGCCGTAACATTGGGCAAAGCTCACTTTCATACCAAGGTCTCGCTTAGTAACAGAAACACCGGGTTCAATTGTGGTCGTAAGTCGAGGACGACCTGTACACTGCTCCCCCCAAATGAAGGGATGTGCACAACATCCCAATCCCAACACAGTCTCCAATCGTGGCAACTTTTAAGACTTGTGGACTTCAACTCTCAGAATTCCTCAGCCAGCACGGCTTACTCTCTTGTAATCCCTTCCTCTACAATCTCTCCTCTTTGGAGGGGATAGGAGAATAAGGAAGAGGCATGGCTGGCTGAGGAATTCTGGGAGTTGAAGTCCACCAGCCTTAAAAGTTGCCAAGACAATATTTCACAATATGGAATATATGGTATAACTGGTTAAAAAAAAAGAAGCGGGGTAAAAATGCACAAACCACACTATCCAAGGAAGAGAACGCGTGGGACGTCTCACACATCATGCATAGGATGGCGTTAACCCTGGTCACTCGTGCCAACCTGAAGAGGTATCTTTCGCAGGGAGAACCCCGCAACGTAGGTGACAACAGGGTGTGTGAAACTGATGCCTGCAACACTTTGCGGTCCCCAACTTCTCCCAGCAAAGTTGGAACGTGCAAAAAATAATAATAACCACACCCCACCTACGTTTGCGTGTATCTGTTGTGTCTCTGCATTTGTGGGTATGTCTCTGTGTGTCCTGGCTTCTCCAATTTCAATTTAAACCCCACTACTTGACCCCTTTAACAAACATTTCCCTTAACACTGTCCAACTATTTACTAAGTCTGCATTACTATTACTATTACCAGAGGTCTCCAAACTTGGCCACTTTCAGAACTTGTGGACTTCAACTCCCAGAATTCCCCAGCCAGCATAGCTTGCTCTCTTGTGATCCCTTCCTCTGCAATCTCTCTCCACTTTGGCAGGTAAGAAAGAGACACGTCTGGTTGGGGGATTCTGGGAGTTGAAGTCCTCCAGGCTTAAAGTGGCCAAGTTTGGAGAATCCTTGCTGTTACTATTCCTCTTCTCATCCTTCCTTTCACCCATCTCCTGCCACTTAGGACCGCATGAAAGGAACTTGGTGGCTTTGTATCCTTACGATTTTTTTTAAAAATGGACTGTTTACTAGTAGAATTTGGTTTGATTTGATCGCTTATGATTACGTTTCCTAGTACGATTTGATTGCTTATTTGCACCCTTGGACTACTTACCGGTATTAAGTGTTGTCCCTTAAAATTCTTGACGAATGTATTTTTTAATTTTTAATTTTTATGTACACCGAAAACAGACAAATTCCTTGTGTGTCCAATCAGGCTTGGCCAATAAAATAATTCTATTCTATTCTATTCTTTGTGCCAACCCCCACGGGCCGGACTCTTTGATTTTCCACAGCTCTGGAACTCCCTAGGTGCTGCACGGATCTCTAGCGGGCGGGGACCCATGGTGCACTACCAACCACCGATTCTTTCGGGGCTTCTCCTTGTATCCGTCTTGGGGGGGGGGGGAAACTGTCGACATCCTGGCCCGTCCTGGAGGAGGGGGGGGGGGAAACACAAGGCAGGTGCCCAGCGGGTGCAACTGGTTTGCGACTCCCGCACCTGGCGAAAAAGGGGGCAAAGGCAGCCTTTCCCCGCGGCCAGCCTCGCCTCCTGCCTCTCTTTGCTTCGACTCACCATTTGCATCCCTTCCAGAGGGCTGGATTTACGGCGCAGGTGGCCGCCCGCCCGTCGTCCCGCACATCTGGCCAGAAGTTCCTCTTTCCTCTCTCTCTCTCTCTCTCTCTCCGGTCTCTCTCGCCCAACCAGCCAAGGCTGCCTTGCTCCCAATTGGCCAGCCGGTCACATGACCATGACTTCACCCATCCTGGCATGCAGGGACGAAGGTGACCACTGGTTGCTTAGCAACGCGGGTGGGCAGTAGTTCGGCCTTGCAGCCTCACCAGGAGTTTGCCAGTCGGCGGGTGGGCGGGTGTGCGGGGGACTTTCCCCGGGGGTTGTAAACACACCTCACAAACACACACACGCTAGAACTCCTTCTGGGGTGTTAATCCCGGCACAGCAGACCGATGGGCACCCCCGCCTGGCATTGCATGGGGAACCAAATCCTTGGAAAACTGCAAAATGCCCGGCTCCGGATTTGCAACAAACCCCGGAAAAACAGCGACGTCAGCAGACGGGCGGAGGCTGGGTTTTCCCTGGGCAAAGGAGGGAGGGAGGAAGGGAGGGAGGGAACGTACGTAGCGGAGCTGCCAGCTTGGGGTGGGTGGGGCCTGCTGGAGGCCCCTCCCCCTTTGGGTGTCACCTGTCGCCTCCCAATTCACAAGGGATGCAAACCCAGGTAAGAAAGGGTTGGCTTGCCCGGCCTGCAGGGCGAAAGCGCGCAACCAAGGATGCAGAATAACAGGAGTTAGAAGGGGACCTTGGAGACCATCTAGTCCAACACCACACCCAAGCGGGAGACCCTACTACACCATTTCTGACTTAATTAACAACTAATTCCCATAACACTGTCAAACTACTTAGTAAGACTGTATTACTATTCTTCTTCTCATCCTTCCTATTTATTACCTATCTCTTCCCACTTAGGATTATAACCGTGTTGCTTGTATCTTTACAATTTATATTGTTTTATTTGTTTTCCTAGTATGGTTTGATTGCGTATTAGTAACCTATGACTATTACTAAGTGTTGTATATCTTATGATTCTTGATGAATGTATTTTATTTTTTATGTATACTGAGAGCTTATGTACCAAAGAGAAATTCCTTGTGTGTCCAATCACACTTGGCCAATAAAGAATTCTATTCTGTTCTGTTGTTCTGTTCTGTTCTTATTCCTACATTCTATTCTGTTTCTATTCTATTCTTATTCCTACATTCTATTCTATTCTACGTTCTAATATCTATTCTATTCTATTCTTCATTCCAATGTTTATTCTATTCTATTCTTGCCACCGTGGTCAAGGGAATCACTGCCATTAAGTGAGTCAACTAGGCGTTAAGTGAATCTGGTTTCCCCCATGGACTTTTCTGGCCAGAAGTTCGCAAATATAGAGGATCACATGACTCCAAGAATATTGCAACCGTCATAAATACGAGGCAGTTGCCAAGTGGCTGGATTTTGATCACGTGGCCAAGGGGAGGCTGCAATGGTCGTAAGTATGAAAAGTGGTCCTAAGTCATTTTTTCAGTGCTGTTGTAAGTTTGAACAGTCATGAAATGAACTATTGAAACTTGAGGATCGCCCCTATGTAGCTAGCTAAGTTTGTTTACATCTTGCCTGTATTATTTTTGCAAAGGACTCAAAAGTGGTGTACATATAATTTCCTCCTCCAATTTCCCCAATAACAACGATCCTGTGAGGTAGACTGGGCTGAGAGAAAGGGGGAGGAAGAGGGGAGGGACTGGCCCAAGGTCACCCAGCCCATTTTTATACCAAAGAGGGGACTAGAACT
>NW_020769486.1:294134-304387 GCF_900518735.1 Pseudonaja textilis | reverse complement strand
TAAGTGAGCCACTGCCGTGTTAAGTGAACCACTGCTGGGTTAAGTGAACCACTGCCGTGTTAAGTGAATGAACCACTTGCAGTGCTAAGTGAACCATTGTTGTGTTAAGGGAACCACTGTCATATTAAGTGAACCGCTGCTGTGTTAAGTGACTCACTGCAGTGTTACGTGAACTGCTGCCATGTTAAGTGAACCGCTGCTGCGTTAAGTGAACTGCTGCCGTGTTAAGTGAGCCACTGCCATGTTAAGTGAACTGCTGCCTTGTTAAGTGAACCGCTGCAGTGTTAAGTGAATCACACAGTCGTTAAGTGAATCTGGCTTCCCCGTTGACTTTGCTTGCCAGAAGGTCACAAGTGGGAATCATGTGACTCCGGGACACTGCGACAGTCATAAGTATGAGCTGGTTGCCAAGCCTCTGAATTTGGATCATGTAACCACGGGGAGGCTGCCACCATCGTTCAGTATGAAAAACAGCCACCACTTTTTCCAGTGCCGTTGTAACTTTGAACAGTCATTATACGAACGGTTGTAAATCGCGGACTAACTCTAGTGACCGTTCAAAGTTGCAACGCCACCGGGAAAAATGACTTATGACCATTTTTCACAATTAATGACCACTACAGCATCCCCGTGGCCACGTGATCAAAATTCGGATGCTGAACAACTGACTTGTATTTATGACAGTCGCAGTGTCCCCCGGGGGGGGGTTGTCATGTGATCCCCTTTTGCGACCTTATGACAAGCAGAGTCCATGGGGAAAAGCCAGATTCACTCAATGACCGGGTTGCTCCCTGAATACCTGCGATTCCCTTAACAACGGTGGGAAGAAAGGCCGCTAAGAGGGGGCAAAACTCAAATGCGATGAAGGTTTCACTGAACAAGAGAAAGGTTGGGCTCCACTGTCGTCGTTGGCAACTCTAAAACAGCCATAGAAAAGTTTCATGAGTTGACATTCGGCTCCCCTCACTTCTTGAAGCGTACAACACAAAAAGAAAACAAATTTATTGCAGGCTTCGTTGGATTTTCTGCATGGAACCTTGCCACAAGGTGATCGGCCTGGACATTCCTACTCTTTACCCAATATGCCCTTCCACTTAAATATTAAATATTTAAATATCCGGGGTCGTCTCCTGTGCCAGCTCGAATCGAGGTTTCGCTTTACCTCATAATGGGTTTGGCCTCCTATGACCACGGGAGCCTGGGGGGCTCACGAGGTAGAGGCCTCAGGGTCGATCCAACCTGGCCACTATGGAATACCGGGTGTATTTTCCCTAACAATTGGGGCAACTTTTAAGTCGAGGACTAACTAACTGTATGTGTGTGTGTGTGTAGAGCGCATTTTTTTTTAATTTCTAATTTTAGCTCGTACATTTTGTGCACTGCAGAGTTGAATGACTCAGCCCGACGCGCCAGCCAGCAAAAAAACCTCATGCCAACCTGGGAAAACCTGGTTGGTTATGTCTGGTGGCTAATGGCAGGTGGGGCAAATCCCAGAACTGGCATGCATTATTGGGGGGGGGGTCTCAACCCCCCCAATATTCTTTGCTTTGCCCCCCCCACCAATTTTTTCGATTTATGCCCAGGCAAAAGATAGATGCCAGGCCTGAGTAAAGATGCCACTTCCAGGGAAATGGGGCACGGCTGACACCCCCCCCCCCAGGGAAAGTGCCAAGGCCTCTGCCTTGAACACAGGCAGTCCTCGACTTACAACAGCTCGTTTAGTGACCGTTTGATGCCAGACCACCGCAGGGGGGAAAAAAGCGACGGGGGGGCATTTTTTCACATACAATGGCCTCATAATCAACATTCGGCCGCTTGGCACCTGACTCGTATTTACGACAGTCGCCATATCCTCTGTGTGTGTGTGTGTGTGTGTGTATGTGTGTGTGGGTGTCATGTGTTTCCCTTTTCTGACCAGCAAAATCCACAGGGAAGCCGGTTCCACACGCCAGGAGAGCCATCTGACTGACTTGACTCTCAGCGGTGATTCACTTAACAACGGTGGCCAGGAAAAGTCATGACGCAGCTCCCTGAACGAATGGCCACAGCAATGTCCAGCTCAAATGTGGTCGTTAAGTCGAGGACGACCGTGAATCAAGGCTCTCCATCCCTTGACTGGACACCTGGGTATCACCTGTCAGACGGATTAGATGAGCCAGGTGGGAATAAGTCGCTCCTTCTCTTGAGGGAGGGGGATGCTTTAAGAGGGGGGGGTCCCTTACGGGGGGGGGGGGGGGGGGGGGAATGCCGCCACCAGGACACCCTAAACCCGGTCACTGAATTAAACCCCAAACTGGTATTTACTTATTGTGCCCAGCTACACGTTATATAGATCAGGGGTCTCCAAGCTTGGCCACTTTAAGACTTGTGGACTTCAACTCCCAGAATTCCTCCTCCAAAGTCCTGAGAGGAAAGGGATCACAAGGGAGCAAACTATGCTGGCTGAGGAACTCTGGGAGTTGAAGTCCACAAGTCTCAAAGTGGCCAAGCTTGGAGACCCCTGATACGGAATACAGAACAAGGAATTTGTCTTTAGTGTAAATGCTCTCGGTGTATATAAAAATAAAAAAAAACCCAAATACATTCATCAAGAATCGTAGGTATAACGCTTAATCATCATCAAAGGGTGCTTACAAATCAGCAATCGAATCATACTAGGAAACATCGTAATAATAAGCAATCAAATCAAATTATACTAGTAAACAGTCAATTTAAAAAATCGTAAGGATAACAACGCCACCAAGTTCCTTTCATGCAGTCGTAAGTGGGAGGAGATGGGTGAAAGGAAGGATGAGAAGAGGAAAAGTAATCGCAGGGATTCTCCAAACTTGGCCACTTTAAGCCTGGAGGACTTCAACTCCCAGAATTCCCCAGCCAGCCATGTCTGTTTCTTTTTCTCTTTAACCTCCTAAAGTGGAGAGATTGCAGAGGAAGGGATCGCAAGAGAGGAAGCTACGTTGGCTGGAGGATTCTGGGAGTCGAAGTCCATCGGTCTTTGGGTGGCCATTGCTGGAGACCTCTGTTCTAGATCCGGAGTCCCCATCTATGGCAACTTTAAGCCTGGAGGACTTCAACTCCCAGAATTCCCCAGCCAGCCATGTCTGTTTCTTTTTCTCTTACCCCTCCAAAGTGGAGAGAGATTGCAGAGGAAGGGATCACAAGAGAGCAAGCTATGCTGGCTGGGGAATTCTGGGAGTTGAAGTCCGCACGTCTTAAAGTTTCCAAGCTTGGAGACTCCTGATATAGTCCTCGACATACAACCCACAATTGAGCCCAAAATTTCCACTGCTAAGCAAAACAGTTGTGGAGTTTCGCACCCCTCCTTACGACCTTTTTTCATCTTCATTCAATTAATGACCCCGTAATCCCTTGCGGGGTGGAAGTCCGGACAACTGAATGGAGCTCGCCATGTTTTTCCTGGCCGGATGCCCTTCCTGTCCCCGATGCGGAGTTTTGTTCAGCAGATATATTCTGATCGTGCCCAGAAAGAGAAATATCGGTCTCTTATCTCAGATCAAACTCGCAGCCTCCTAATTGGGTGGTGAGAACTCTACCTCTATGAGTGTTTGGGATGGGGTTCTTAAGTGAATCACTGCAGTTGTGAAGTTGGTCAGATGGTCACTAAGTGAATCCGGCTTCTCCCCCTTGACTTTGCTTGTCAGAAAATCGCAAAAGGGAATCGCGTGACCCTGCGACTGTCGTAAGTACAAGGCAGTTGCTGAAGGGACCGAATTTTTGGTCCCGTAACCATGGGGATGTGTGAAAAACAGCCCTAGGACACCAAGCTGCAGAAGTTCACTTAACAACAGTGGCCAGAAAGGCCATAGATTGGGTCAAACCTCACCGAATAACTGTCATGCTTAGCAAAGGAACAGTCAGGCTGAATTGTAGTCATAAGTCGAGGACTACCCGCCGCGGCTGTAAAAACCCCACAAGAATGCAAACGCAAAATGCCAAAAAAATCAGGAGGAATCTGGAATTCTGACTTCCCAAATTTTTATTTTGAGGGAAGGGTGGATAAAAATTGATTTTTTAAAATAAAAATAGATTTTTAAAAATTTAAATCATGTTTTTTTTACATTTTTATCCAATTTATTTGAATAGAAATGCTTTGGGAGTAAAAAATCTCTCTAAAAGGTAGTTTTCCATTCTAAGATACATTCATAATTTAAGTTTATTCAGCGTGAAACGGAGCTCAGTTATGTAGCAGGAGGCTGTAGATTTCCTGCAATATTTACATTTTTTTTTTCAATGAATCTATACTCTGCCAGCTGAGATAAAACCTGCTGCATGGATGCATTGGCACAATTTCACAGCAGAGACGACAGCGGCTCTTTCAAAAAGTACCATTCGAACCGAGCCGATTTAAAATCAAGCCTCTTGACTAGCAATTTAAACCATGATTTAAACCAGCTTGATTTAAATTGTGATTTAAACTGGCTTGATTTAAACTGGCTTGATTTAAACCGACTTGATTTAAACCGACTTGATTTAAATCGATTCCAACCTGTCCAAGACAGAATAAAATTTCAGGGTTGGAAAAAAACTTGGGGCACCCCTTTTCAAAGTCTCCCAAAATGCAGAAAGCATATTAGCAATGCTGGCAGTTTTATTTTCAATCCTAAAAGACTCCAGGATGGAATTTGCTGGGTTTTTTTTTCCTCTTGCAGTTCTCGCCCCCTCCGAGTACACATCTGTTCCTCCATCTGGTTGTCCCCCCCACAAAGAAAATCCCAACCACATCTGAGGAGAATCTCTATTTCCGGCTCATCTGGATTTAGTTTTCCAGCTGTCAGCCGTGCATGGAAACCACACACACACAGACACACACCCACACACACGGCAGGCTTGGCAACTTTAAGGCTTGTGGCCTTCAACTCCCAGTCTTCCAATATTTGAGGGGTTCACCCAAAGAAGAGGAAGGGGGTCAAGCAATTCCCCAAAGCCCCTGAAGGCAGGAGGACAGGAAAAGCAACGGATGGAAACTCATCCAGGAGGAAAAGCAACCTGGAATGAAGGAGAAACTTCCTTAAGGTAAGGACAATTAACCAGTGGAATGACTTGCCACTAGAAGTTGTGGGTGACTCCATCACTGGAGGGTTTTAAGAAGAGACTGGACAACCCTTTGTCTGAAGTGGCATAGGAATTCTTGCTCTTGAGTAGGGGGTTGGACTAGAAGACCTCTAAGGTCTCTTCCAACTCTGTTGTTCTGTTCTATTATTCTATGTCTTTTCTATTCAATTCTATGTTCTGTTCTATTTCTATTCTGTAATACCAGTCTATTCTGTTGTACTCTAATTCTATTCTATTTTATTCTATTCTATTTTGTGTCCTGTTCTATTCATTTTATTCTATTGTGTTCTTCTGTTCTATGTTCTGTTCTTTATTTCTATTCTGCAATTCCATTCTATTCTATTTTATTCTATTTTGTGTCCTGTTCTATTCATTTTATTCTATTCTGTGTTCTTCTATTCTGTTCTACTCTATTCCTAATTCTATTCTGCAATTCTATTCTACTTCTATAACTGTAATTTTATTTTATTTTATTTTGTGTCCTGTTCTGTGTTGTTCTAGTTTTATTCCTATCCCATCCTATGTTCTTTTCTCTTTTCTAATCTGCTTAACAGTTGCTAAATAAATAGTTATAAATTGAGAATTATCCGCAGTACATTCTAAATAAGGAAATATTATTTAAGCCCGGAGTTCTACCCCTTATTGGTCAAGTCTTCTCAGAGCTGTTTTACACTCCAGAAATGTTTTCTCAGACATTTTGACCATGAGGCCAAAACTGCTTTGGCTGACCCCATGGCCCCTTCCGTGTTTATCTGCGGTCAATAATTGGGTCCCCTCTGCATTTATTTTCAGGATAATAATAATAAATATTTGCCTCCGTATTGTCCTTTGACCCATTGTTGTGGAATTGTCTTTTGAGTGTTTTATAATATGCTCTTTGGAGGTAGCCCTCAATCTCTAGCCATTCGTTTAAAGACTGTTTAAAGTTACAACTACTAAAAAAAGTGACTTTAGGTTCGTTTTTCACACTTATGACCGTCAAAACACTTACGATTGTTGAATTTTGTGATCAAAATTCGGCTGCTTGGCAACCGACTTGTATTTATGACGGCTGCAGCGTGCCAAGGTCACACGATCCCCTTTTTTGCGACCTTCTGACCAGCAAAGACCACAGTAAAGCTGGATTCACTTAATGACGTGTTACGGACTGAACAACCACGTGTCAACTTAACAATTATGGCAAGGAAAGTCATAAAATGGGGGCAAAACTTCCTCAACTCTGTCGTAGTTCTTCGAGAAAGAAAACGGACTGCTTATCTGCGCAGCCTACGAAGATTCCTGCACTGGATATGGGGTTGGACTAGATGACCTCCTGGACCCTTCCTACCCTATGGTTTGGGGGGGGGGGCTCTAATTGCTCCATCAGGCTTTTTTTTCTTGCATCTTAGAAATAAACCAAAATAAGAAGGCGATACCGAACAGAATTAAGAGACAGGGCAGTCCGATTCATCTCAATTAGCCCCATGGCTTGGCTCGCTGACTTGAGCTCTCTCATTTCAAAAGGAGCAGATTGCTAGGAATCTGTACTTCCTATAAGTACTAATAATCACTGGCAGGTAGGTAATTCTGACTTTATACACTATTTGGATAAGGGGAGAATAGCGATTTATATACTTTTCAGAAAACAACTACACACACACACACAAGCCAGATGCTGCTTCTAATACCTCACTACGGAAAATCTCCTTCGTGAACAATGAGGACTAGCACCCTGCTATTTTCATTTCTGGCTCCTAGAGAAGGGATCAATTGGTGGGGGGGGAGGAACCCCAAGAAAACTGCTGGGGGAACCAGGACAATTAATTCCACCCATCCCACTTTTTAAGCTCCAACAACTGGAAGTTTTTAAGAAGAGATTGGATAACCATTTGTCAGAAATGGTCCGAGGTTTCCTGCCTAAGCAGGGGGTTGGACTAGACGACCTCCAAGGTCCCTTCCAATTCTGTTATCCTAACCTATCCTATCCTATCCTACCCTACTCTTTCATTCCAATATCTGTTCTATTTTATTCTATTTTAAACATTAAACTGCTTCCTTTTAGGCTGCAATTTCTTGCGAATTTTATTGAGCAAGGCTTCCTCCACTTTGCAACTAAACTCTGCTCCCGTTAGGCAAAGCATCCTTTTTTTCCTTTCCCCGGCAACGCAACCCGTTTTTCTTTCGTTTCCACAAGTTTGCGGTTGCAGTTACTGAAAATCCAACACACACACACACACTTCCACCAATGCAACTCTTACGCAAAGCATCCCTTTTCTGCGGAATTGATCTGTTTTCTTTCCCCTTTTTTTTACAAAAAGGCGGAGGAGTTGCCATTCCTGGAAATGCAACACAACACACACAACACAACACGACACGAGTCTTCCAACCACACCAGAAACCAGGGGACCTCAAATAAACTGGAGGGAAGGGCCTCCCCATCCATCCAGGCTTGCAATAAACCAAGATCGATTGGAGAGAGAAGAAGGGGGAAAAATGTTTGCAAGGAACTTCCAGCAAACGCGCGTCTCTCACCTGTTCGCTGCCTCCGGTCCAGACGTTCCGGGCGACCCTCATCAGATGCGGGCATGGAGTCGGAGACCACCCCACTCCCTACTCCGCCTTGCACCCGGGGGCTGCTGCGTCCTCCCCCACCCCAGCCAGCGATCCTGAGCTCTCGAAACACGCGTAACCCTGCTTCCTTTTTTTTTTTTTGCAAGAGAGCCGTCGGAATGGCGAGACACCGGCGGGGAAGCGGCGCCCCCTGGTGGCGACGCCCCCCCCCCCCAAAGAAGCTGCCTGGCAGAAAAGTTGCGCGGGTCTCAAATCGTTCCAGGTGGAGCTTTTGCAAGCAGGAGCCCGCGGGCTACCGGTGCAAATGTGGCACTGGGAAAAAAAAAAAACTCGAAGTTGTCCAGGGCGGTTCAGGCTTTGCAAGCGGGCGCCCGCGGGCGACGGGTCCAAGTCTCGGGACGGGGCAATGAGCCGTCGGGGTTGCGCTTCGAGGTTTTCAGCTTTTGCAAGCGGGAGCCCGCGGGCTACCGGTGCAAATCTCGGAACGGGGCAATGAGCCGTCGGGGTTGCGCTGCGAGGGTTTCAGCTTTTGCAAGCGGGCGCCCGGTGCAAATCTTGCATTGGGCAAAGCGATGCCGTGGTTACGACTTCGTCCTGCCCGGGGAAGACAATAGAGTCCAAGCGGGGTGGGGGTGGGGGGGAATGAACAGGTTATACAGTACCCGAGGTGGGGGGGGTTAAGGACGGCTTGAGGGCAGGCAGGGTCACCGGTTCCGCTTCCAGATGACCCCAAGACGCCGCTGCAAGAAGTTGGCACAAAAGCGCAGGGCAGGGCGGGGACTTCGCGCTGCAAGAAGCGGCTGGGAGACAAGGAGGGAGGCAGAAAGACCCCCCGACGGGCAGAAAACGGGCAAAAGCACCCCCCCCTCCTTACCCCGACGAGCTTTGCAAGCCCGCAACCGTCCCTCCCCGGCCCGGGAAGGTCTCAGCCTTCTCTGGGCACAGCCAGCGGCGGCCCGGGGACCGCTGGAGAGCGGCGTCTAAGCTGGCCCAGCCGCCTGGCTCCGTTCCCCGACGGTCGGGAAAGAGATCGCAAGTTTGCACGCCTCTCCCTCCCGGGCTGCGAGGTGCAAAAGGCCGGCTCGGTCCGTTCCGTGCAAACGGGGCCCCGGGGTGGCTCTAAGCGGAGCCCCGACGGCGTCAGAGCCGGTCCCGCCCGGCTTGCACCCCGCGGACGGCTTCCCCTTGCTCCTGCACGCCGCGCCGCTCGCCACCCTCCTGCCCGGCGGAGTGGCCCTCCGGCTGGCAGCGCGTCCACAGGCCCGACGGGGCGTCCCGGCTCTCGCGCTCGCCTTGCGGCTGGTGCTGGGCGCGGAGCCCCACCTCTTGCTGGACCGACGAGGCCCGGCGTGCCTCCGCCTCCGCCTCTTGAGCCACGCTGCCCACCGAAGCCGGGCAAAGCCCCGCTTGCGATGCCAACCGACGGGGCGGCGATTCCGCCCCGGCCGGCCGAGGCTGCTCCTCCTGGACGCCGCAGCGAGGCTCTTCTCCGCGGCGGCCCGCCTGCTCCTGAGCCCCGGCGCCTTGCCGCTCGCCGGCCCACAACACCCAGCCGTTTGCCCACGGCAGCCCGACGGTCCGAGGGAGGCCCCGACGGGCCGAGGAGGGAGCCTGGCTCGCCTCCGCCTCCTCCTCGCCTCCCTCGGCGGCCCGCAGGCTCTCCTCCTGCACCCAGACGCCCCAGGCCTGCTCCTGGACGGCGCCCACCAAGCCGCCGCCTTCCTGGACGCCGCGGCTCAGCCCCAGCGCCTCCTGGCCCCAAAACGGCCGGATGGCTCAGCTCCGCCGACGGCTCGGCCGCCCCCTCGCCGGCCAAGCTCGCCTTGCCCGCTTCGACGGGGCCGCCAAGTCCGAGCCCCGCCCGGACGTGTCTCGCCTGGGTTCCTACCCACGCGGGACCCAACGGGGAAGCTGGACGGGGGGAGTGGGGAAAAGTTCGACGGGGCCGCAAAGTCCGAGCCCCGCCTGGGTTCCTACCCACGCGGGACCCGACGGGGAAGCTGGACGGGGCCACCGCTTGCACGCCCGCAAACGCGACCCCCGCCCACCAGACACGTCTCGGCCCGGGGTCCTCCTCCTCCTCCTCCCCACGCGAAACGCACCAAGCTCTGGGCAAGTCCAAACGAGACCCCCCCCCACTTTTGCACGCCCACAAACTCGCCCCGCACTCTAGGACCCCCCGCCCGGGATTCCTCCCCACGCGAAACACGCCAAGCTCTCCTGCCCGCCCGTAGTAGACGGGGGGAAGCTCGACGGGGCGCTCTTTGCACGGCCACAAACAACGACCCCTCCCACGACCCCCCCCCCCCCCCCCCGGGGCCCAGGTCCCGGCTGCTGCCCACGCGGATCCCGCCAAGTTCGCCTGCCCGACGGCCCCCCCCCTCGCAATGCACGCCCACCAACTCGCCCCGCAGGCTTTTGTCACCCCCCCCAGCCGCCCGGGGGGGTGGGTGGGGTGGGTGGGGTGGGGCTTGTCTCGCCTGGATTCCTACCCACGCGGATCTCGCCAAGGTCTCCCTTGTCCTCTCGGGGAACAGGGAAAGTCGACGGGGCGCCCCCCCCCCACTTTGCACGCCCACAAACTCGCCCCGCAGACTCTGCCGCCCGGATTTGTCTCGCCTGGGCTCCTC
>NW_020769486.1:257147-270861 GCF_900518735.1 Pseudonaja textilis | reverse complement strand
AAAGCCACCCAATTGGCTTTTGTGCCTAAGGCAGGACTAGAACTCCCTGTCTCCTGGTGATTGGCCCAGTCACCCAGCCGGCTTTTGCGGCTAAGGCAGGACTAGAATTCACCGTCTCCTGGTGATTGGCCCAGAGTCACCCAGCTTGCTTTCCTGACTAAGACGGGACTAGAACTCACAATTCTTTGCTTTCTAGCCGGTACCTTAACCACTAGACCAAACTGGCTTTCTTTTCTAAGTGATCTTTTTCACGAGACTGGACCAATCAGGAGCCCAAATGGCAACCTTCCCAAGTGCGAGTGGAGCCAGTTGAAGAGAGGACACCTCCACCCACCCACCCCGCCAACTCCCCTGTGGAGATTTTGAGCCAAACTTCCTACCTGGTTTGGAGACGGACATAATGCTCATCGTCCCAGACTTTATCCAAGTTGTAAGACACAAACTGCTTGTGGATGTCATAGGCCAGAACCTCATCCCGTACACTGCCGGCTTCGTGGCTTTTGGAGGACACATTCCTGTCAGAGAAGAAGCAAAGGCATCGAAAGTCAGAAGTTCTATCAGACCATCGTCTTCACACAAACGGTTAAATCTACTTTCTAGAGTGACGGTGCCGCGATTCCAATGCAGTACTGCAGGCGACTTCTACTAACGGCCGGCTGCCAGCAAATTCGATCCTGACCAGCTCCAGGTTGACTCAGCCTTCCATCCTTCCAAGGTGGGTAAAATGAGGACTCAGATTATTGGAGGGATGGCTCTGTAAACTGCTCAGAGAGGGCTGGAAAGCACCGTGAAGCGGTATATAAGTCTTAAGTGCTATGGCTGCTGCTATTGCTAAAGACTTAATAAGACCCCACTTGGGGGTTATTGCATCCATTCTTGGTCTCCACGATATTAAAAAAAAAATAAAAATACGGAGATTCTAGAAATAGTGCACAGAAGAGCAACGAAGAAGATTAGGGGACTGAAAGCTAAAATATATGAAGAACAGTTGCAGGAATTCGGTTTGTCTAGTTTAATGAAAAGGACGACTACGGATGACATGACAGCAGTCTTCCAGTATTTGAGGGGCTGCCTGAAAGAAGAGGGGTGTGTGTGTGTGTGTGTGTGTGTGTGTGTGTGTGTGTGTCAACCTCTTCTCCAAAGTATCCAAAGGAGCAACAGATGGAAACTAATCAAGGAGAGAAGCAACCTGGAACTAAGGAGGAATTTCCTGAGAGTGAGAACAATTAATCACTGAACTTCAGAAGTTGTAGGTGCCCCATCACTGGGTGTTTTAAAGAAGAGATTGGACAAACACTTGTCAGAAAAGGTATAAGGTTGGACTAGAAGACCTTCGAGGTCCCTTCCAACCGTGTTACCCTGCACCCAACGTAGCCAGACCCACAGCTGTCCACATGCTAACACTTCCTTCTATATCAGAAGGGACTATCAGGAAATCCTTACCGGATTGTCTCTTCGAACTTGGCCTTGCCTAGCCGATCGGCCAGTAATTTCTTCAGGTCTCCCCAATAGAGCACTGGATCGGACGCGGGATTGTTGCCTTCAGAGTATTCAGATGGAGTGAAGACTTTCGATGCTGCTGCGCCATTGCTACACTCTGGCACTGGTGGCATCCGGGCACGGAAACTTATGTAGCCAAACAAAAATCCTGCAAAAGGGGAGACATCAGGGTTGAACGGGTCAAGGCGTAACATCGGAAAGGACAGCACAATTCGCACACAGCCGCGTCGTTGGAAAGATCCCAAGGCAATTGGGACTTGCTTAATGTTTGTCTCGGAATCCCTTTCGCTTCTCATCCAAGGAGCTTCTTCTGAAGTTGGAAGTGAAGAAGCTTCTTGGATGAGAAGGGAAACCTTTTCCAGGGGGGGGAAAAACCAAGGAAGTCCAGTTGCCTTTTGTGGGGGGAAGCACTTTTACGACATCCATGACCTGGATGACTGAGAATCTCCACAGGCGTTGTTGAAAAGATGTATGTTTTTGTCTTAATAGAAAATACAAATGAAAATAAAGGCAATGGAAAATAAGGGGAAAAGGGGATAGCATGAGGAAAAAAAGAAATAAAAAGCAGCGATTTCCAACTTCTTTCAATGCAGTTCACTTACTTTCTTCTTTAAAAACAGCAAATGTAAATGCCATTTATGTAACAATAACCTACCTAAGAACAAACACAACGCTATTGAGAAAACTCCATGATTATTTTAAAAAGTTGGCATGGCAGTACAGGTAGCCCTCGATGGTATGCCACAACTGACCCCCAACCTTCCTGTTGCTAAGTGAGACCGTGCCTTTAAGCGAGTATGGCCCAATTTTGCAAAGTTTCTGGCCACGGGTAAGTGAATCACCGCAGTTGTTAACACGGCTGTTGGTTAAGTGAACCTGGCTTCCACCCACTGGCTTCGCTCGCCAGAAGGTTGCGAGAGGCGACCACGCGACCCTCTCCATTAACGCTTCTCAGCAGCCAATGGCGGCTCCGCTCAACTTACCTATTAGAAACAGGAGGGCCACCCCGCCACACACGCAGCACAGGTGCCGATGCCTTCTGGATTTGGCTTTCCTGGGGGGCAGATGGTCGATCATGCCGTTCTCCCCTGCCTCCTCTTCCTCGGCCGAGAGTTTCATTTCCACACGGCTGCTGTCCCCGTCCGGCTGTCGGGCCAAACTGAAGCGAGTATAGGAGAGGGGCTCCGCTCCGAACTAGAGATAGGAGATTGGATCGCACAAGAGTGGGTGGGGGGGGGGGGGGGAGGAAGAGAAAAAGAAAGTTGCCCTTTCTTGTACAAAAATGACACGATCTCGCTTCCTGCTATGCAGCATGCGGCTCACAAGCATTACGGGGCTTGGAGCTGGAAGGAACAGCTGACAAAATGGATGGATGGACCTTTATAGGCTTCTGAGGTTTTGTGTTTGAGATGCTCCAGGGGGCCGTCCAATGTAGTGAGCCTTGCGTTTTTTGCTACTCTGATGGTGGTGGGTAAATCTTGTATGTCCTAAAGGTCATGTCCTGTTCTTGGGGGAAATGTACGTTCAGAAAGAGAGCACATCTTTTCTCCTTCTGTCCTGGCCACTTTTTACAGAGGCACCACGGAGAACGTTTTAACAACCTGCATCCCTGTTTGGTTTGGTGGCAGCAGCGCCTCAGATAATAGAAAGTCCCTACAGAGAGTGGTGAGGACAGCCGAGAAGATTACAGGAAATTCGCTTCCCGTTATTCAGGATTCTGCTTACAAACGCTATGTGCTTAGAGCTCAAAGCATTGTTAGAGACCCCAGACCCACCCACTTCATGATCTCATTCCGTTGCTCCCCTCTGGGAGGAGGTTTCAAAGTATTTCTAGCAGGACTACAAGATTCTGGACCAGCTTTGCTGCCTGTGACATCTGTCTGGCAAACTCGCAAGATTCGTTTCTCTCCCATGTACATGTTGTTTCTCTGTGTCACATAGGGCAGTACATGCATACTTTTGTATTTACTCCTGTATTTATTTTGTCATGTTTTACGTAGCGTATATTGGAGGTGGTGACCCTCTGAGAGCTGGATGCAACAAAATTTCATGTTAATGTGCCCTGAGTAGTGTCCATTCAAAATGGCAATAAAGTTATCCTAAAGTCTCTTATTTTTATTTTAATCCAGCTGAGCAGGAAGGCCTGTGGGTTGACCCAGGTACAGGTGGGTCCTCAACTTACGCCAGAACAGAATCCAACATTTACACTGGTAAGGAAGAGTGGAGTTGGGCCCCATTTTACAACCAGAGTTGTTATGTGAATCACTGCAGTTGCTAAGTGAATCATGCGGTTATTAAGAAAATCTGGCTTCCCCCATTGACTGTGCTGGTCAGCTGAGGTGGTTTACAAATAAGTGACCTCAAGACACTGCCCTGGTCATAAATACAGATAGTCCTTGACTTACAACAGTTTACTTAGCAACTGTTCAGTTACAATGGCATTGAAAAAAGTGACTTATAACCATTTTTCACTTATGTCCAGTGCGTGCACGTTGTCAGAGATTTGACACACTGGTATATATTCACTCCCTAGAGAGATGCACCTGGCTCCCACTTTCAGCATTTAAGATACTGTTAAATAATCATCTCTTCCCCCTCAATATTCTTATCTTAAATTTTATATTAAATTGTGTAACTTGTTTGTATGTCGTTAGGCAGTTTTTGTCTTGTTTAGTTTCTTGGCGATTAACTCAAAGTCACCCAGCTGGCTTTTGCAGGACTAGAACTCACCGTCTCCTGGTGATTGGCCCAAAGTCACCCACCCAGCTTTCATGGCTAAGGTGGGACTAGAACTCACCATCTCCCGGTGATTGGCCCAAAGTCACCCAGTTGGCTTTCATGGCTAAGGTGGGACTAGAACTCTCCATCTCCTGGTGATTGGCCCAAAGTCACCCAGCCAGCTTTCATGCCTAAGGCGGGATTAGAACTCCATGTTTCCTCGTTTTTAGCTTGGCATCTTCACCACTAGAACAAACCGGCTCTCTTTTATTTTATCTCTCTTATTGTGTTAGAGGAGTTCAGAGGAGCTGAAACAGTTCTCTCTGCACACATTTCAACAGCCTTGAAATGAAGCCAGCGTTCAATTAGAGATTGCCTCATTCTTCTCCTTGCTGCCTGGAGCACTTCTCAGGGGCTAGTTAATTACCTTGTGATCTGACATACTCTCGGCTAGCTTCCTGTAGGAGTAAAAAATCAGGCACACCAGGTTTGCTGGTTAGCCAATAAACATTCAGCAATTTTAAGCAGGCCTCCCTTAAACAGCATGCCAACTGGCAAAAGTGAAGTAGGGCCACCTGCAATGGAAGGAGCTTCTTGATTGCAAGCTGTCCTTGAGTTACAGCAGCAATTGGGTGTGGAATTTCCCTAGCTAATGTAGGCAAAATGTGTGACATCGTATGTTGTAGTATCATTGCTGTTAGGCGAGGAATCTTGGATCATTAAGGGAGCACCTCCTTGTAACTCCCAGCCAGCTTCCAACAACCAAGTCAGCGAGGAAGCTAACAGAAAGTTGCAAGTCCCAGGTGGTAGGCAAGTGGCTATTGACTTAGAATAATTTTAATGTCACTTTGAATGAGCATTAATCGGCACACATTAAAATTTCATCGCATTCCGCTCTCAAAGGGTCCACCACCTCCAATATACACTACATAAACATGACAAAATACAACATTGTGCATATACCCACATATATTATAGGACATGGAGAAACAACACAGTCCAGTTCAGATGTACACATGTACATGGCGAGAGAAACGAATCTTGCGAGTTTGCCAGACGGACGGCTTAGGGGAACAAAGCAGTTCCAGGATCTGGAAGTCCTGCTAGAAATAACTTCGAAACCTCCTCCCAGAGGGGAGCAACGGAGACAGACTGTGAAGGGTGTGTGTGTGTGGGGGGGTCTCTAACAAGGCTTTTGAGCTCTAAGCACGTAACGCTTATAAGCAGCATCCTGAATGACAGGAAGCGAGCTTCCTATAATCTTCTCCACTCTTCTCACCGTTCTCTGTAGGGACTTTCTATTATCTGAGGCACTGGATGGGAGAGGGCTCAAGGGGTGCACAGAGGGGTGAGGAGGGGCAGCATGAGTACAGCTGGGTGTGGAGAGAGCTCATGCCAGATGAGTGAGGGTGCACGGGTGGCTAGGCAGGGATGGTATGGGCACAGCAATGTTTGGAGAGGGGGTGCAAGTGGCTGTGAATGCAGAGGCTAGAGAAGGGGGCATGGGGTGGGCTTCCCCAAGAGGCTTGCTACCTTCCCCCACTGGCTTTGCTTGGGGGTTGTCAAGGAAGGTTGCAAATCACACATGGTGATGTATGCATCAAACCTAAGTGCCAGCTGGTTGCCAAGATCCCAGACTGTGATCACATGATCACAGAAGCGCTGAGACAGTCAGGACTTCGAGGACCAGTCATAACGGTTGCTGAACAAGGGGCAGCGAACCAAGGACTGACTGTCAACAGCAGTGGGTTGAAAACAGACGCCGGATGGGGTGGGGGAAAGTGCGTAATGACAATCTTATTCTGTCATATTCATTCTTATATACATAAGCATCCTTACCATGTTAAATATTGCTTTCCTGGCGTGATCCATAATTCCAGATTTCTTCAGCTACTTAACTGGAACCTAGAAGCCAGAAAACATTAGTAACTTAGCAATTGGCATGAAAATTAATTTACAAAGGAACAGCTACCAGGCCTCTAGAAAGTATTGATTGGTTTAATAATGAAATTTTATTTGATCATGGTGAACCACCCGGCATTGTACATGTTTATTGTACATCTTGTACATTAGATTACACGAAGGCTAAAACATAGAAAGAACGTTTGCAGGAATTGGGTATGTCTCATGAAAAGAAGGACTAGGGGTGACACGACAGCAGTCTTCCAATATCTCAGGGGCTGCCCCAAAGAAGAGGCAGTCAAGCTATTCTCCAAAGCCCTGAAGGCAGTGACAAGAAGCCATGGATGGAAACTAATCAAGGAGAGAAGCAACCTGGAACGAAGGGAGAAATTTCCTTGGCAGTCAGAACCGTTAATCGGAGGAAGGACTTGAGTCTAGAAATTGTGGGTGCTGCAACACTGGAGGCTTTTAAGAAGGGACCGGACTGGACAACCGTTTGTCTGAAATGGTGCAGGGTCTCTTCCTTGAGCAGGGGGGCTTGGACTTAAAAGACCCCCAAGGTCCCTTCCAACAGTATTACTTTGTTAAACGATATTAGAACCCGGCATTTATTTCCCGGAGATTTGGCAGCCACGCCCTTCTGCTCCTGCAGATACTGTAATTATCAATCAATAATGAGGTTTCCAGGCATTAGGTCATGTCCAGTGTAGTACTAAAGGCTTGCTGACATTATGCTAACAATAACCTGGCAACTGCCAGAAAGCAGAACGCTGCTTCCACAGCCAGGAACCACCCTCTCGACTTGAGATATAGAATATAGGACCCAAAACCCAGGGAATTAATCCAAACTTTAAGGATGCAAACAAGTTCATGACAGCAATGCAAACATGGCCAGCCCAGGCATGAGGCTTCAACTCCCTCCTGTAGCCAGGGTAACCTTCAGCAAAATCTACATTAAGCAATGAGTTTTTTTTCTGTTCGCATTCCCCATTGTAAACCCGTATGCAAACTTGGAAAGCTGTGGAGCTGATGTTTAAACAGACTCACAAACTGTACCCACAAACTGTGCTAAATGGGAAATATAACATAATCAACATAAATGTAGATTTGGGACAAATTCTGGGGATTAAAAGATCTTGATAAAAGCAGGATTAGCGCTAGAAACAGAGCAGTGGAGAACAAACACACATACACATCCGTTTCTCATCTCAGGTTTTTGCCAACACGAGCCATCAAGATACTCAGAAGAGAACAAATTGCTTTTAAATTGCAATTATATAATCTCACGGTGTGCCTTAAACACCGGTGATTAAGTTCCTTTGCTTCCCCTTTCCTTAACTCTTATTAGACAGTGATTTGCAGGTAGTCCTTGACTTGTGACCACAATTGAGCCCAGGAATCCTGTTGCTAAGCAAGGCAGTTTTAAGTGAGTTCTGCTCCATTTTATGGCTTTTTCTTGCCAAGAGCTGTTAGTTGAGAATTGCAACACTGCAATTGCTCAAGTTAGTGATGGGTTAGTGCAGTGAATCCTGGCTTCCCCCACTCCACAGAAGGTCGCAAAAGGGGATTGCGTCATCCCGGGACACTGGCAATCGTCGTAAATTGGAGCCAGTTGCCAAGTGTCTTACTACAGGTAGTCCTCAACAGTTCATTTAGTGACCAGTTATACCTGAAAAAAGGGACTTATGACCATTTTCCACACTTATGACCGCTGCACCATGGTCACGTGAACAAAATTTGGATGCTTGGCAACCGACTCGTAGTTATGACGGTCGCAGCGTCCCAAGGTCACAGGATCCCCTTTTGTGACCTTCTGACCAGCAGAGTCAATGGGGGAAGCTGGATTCAGTGAACAAACCAACATAGCTGCGGGGATTCACTTAACAACAGTGGCAAGAAGTGTTATAAAAGGGGGCAGAATTCACTTAACCGAGGTCTCATTTGGAAACAGAAACGTTGGCTTCAGATGAAGTCGCAAGTTGAGGGCTACCACCAGTCTTATTGGAACTTCTCTATGCGGTCGTAACTCGAGGACTCCCTGTATTATTCCCAGCTGCTCTGCCTAACATTTTAAACAAGGGTTTGACTTCCAGCCAGTTCTGCCTAAGGTACATTAAGTGCTGCCTTTTATAGCAGCTCATGAGGTCGACTGTGTCCTGCACCAAATTGTCCTGACTTAAAATTCCTAATGCTCCTATTTCAGAACCCTGTTTTTTGTTTTTTATTTTTAATCCAAACTTGTACACTTTCTTGGCTTTTGGGACCTAAAAAGGCAACCCCTGAAAAGGAAGCTACAACTACATATAGTCGCTGACTTACAAGTTCATTTAGTGACTGCTCAAAATTACAGTGGCACTGAAAAAAAGGGACCTAGGACCATTTCCCACACTTATGACCGTTTGTAGCATCCGTGTGGTCACCTGATTAACATTGGGACGCTTGGTAACTGACTCGTATTTATGACAGTTGCAAATGTCCCCGGGGGTCATGTGGCTCCCTTCTGACAAGCAGTGGGGAAGCTGGATTCACTTAACCCATTACTAACTTAACGTTTGTAGTGTATCCCTTAACGGTGGCAGGAAAGATCATACAATGGGGACAAATTGACTTAATTATTTTACTTAGCAACCAGTTTGGGGCTCGCTTCCATGTTTTGCTCTTTCCAAAAAAAAAAAAAAAACCTCCAAAAAGGTATTTAAACATTTGCCTATTTAGAATCAATGTAATGAGAGCATTTTTACAGCTAATTGGGAAGCCGCTCTCAAGTTGCAGGCAATGATAAGAAATCTTAATTCTTGGCAAGCTCAGTGCCTGCACATGTTCTGGCTAGAACAGATTAACCGTTTCAAGGAAAACTGGATGTTTTCTGGCTAATTTGGACTGCTAGGCGTGAGATATGAAGCAAATCAGACCCCACCTTTTCAGGAGAACATATGAAGAAATAGGCCACTGCAAATTTGAGGCAACGTAATACTTCACAGATTAAAAACTGAATAAATACAAATGAAACATGCAGTCTCTTTTGTAACAACCCTTTCCGATTTACCTTTACTTTCTAGAAGATATTAAAAAGCTTCGTACTTTTTCTATGGTCTTGCCTAATTATCTGAACAAGTAATGAATGTAAACTACTGCTGAGGAAGCAGCAAACCACATCTTTCTATTTCCCTTCAAGATTAGCTAAAATAAGGAACTCTAACTTGCACTTATGTACAAATAGAACAAAAGTGTCCATGGTTTGCTGAGAAATTATCTTTGATAATGTATTATACTGTATTAACTGCCCAAGTTGTTCTTTGTTGCAAGGTAAGTTTTTTAAAAATGCAAACAGTAAGTATTTGACTGGATTTGTGGCATACTTATAAAACTATTAAAATAAGAAGCACAACATTCTGTAGATAAAACTTTACTATTGTATTAGAGCCAGGAAAGCATACTTGATAGTACGTTTAAACATATTTGTAGTGTTGGAAGGGGTGGGTTAATTTCCAATAGTAGAGTGTGAGTGTGTGCATACATATATAGCATTTATGGTTCTAAAGCAACTTACTTCCTCCATAGATTTTAATTTTACCAGTTGGTAATATTTAAAGATAAATTTCCTAAAGGGGAGACTTAAATTAAGTCTCATGTACAAATCTATTTGTTACATTAGAGTCAGCCCCCATGTCTGCAACTCCACAAAATTTAGGTTGACACTAAATTCTGTTTTCCATTCAAGTGTTATCAGGTGTACTATAAATGATGCATATAAGGAAAAATTACTTCTCCCATCTATAGAATTAGCCTTAGCAATGATTAAGAAAGGAAAATTAAGGTTATGGTGGACAATTCAAGTACTGACTCAGGAGGCAGTAGTAGGAAAAGGCAAGCAACATGACGGAAAGAATGAGGAAAAGAATAAAACTAAAATCGCTATTTACCGTTTACTATATTTATAAGCATAATTATTAGGATATAAACCCTCTCAAGCAAGTCCCTTATGAAGGAGAGAACATGGAAGGAGTGGGGGGTATCATTCATAGCTTTAAACATTAAATTTTGTTTTCTTCTACAAGTAAATACACATAGGCATAGCAAGAGACAGTTCTTAAAATATTATAAACCAAGAACAAATCTAATCATTCTGATTAGAAGCAAACTAATCTTTAAAAACATTCTAACAAAGAATACTAAAGATGTAGTTTCTTTAGGTTAGCTTTATCGCTTTAGTTTTAAAATTTAGTTTTTTATAATGCAATCTAAACTGATATAATTTAGTTCATGTTATAATAAACTTGATAATTATGCTGTTTTTTTTTATATACTTCAACTGAATGGGGTTTAGATTTTTATCCCCTTTAATTTTTATAAATAACTCAAGGCTGAAAACTTCTCCAACATGCCTTTTCCCCACACAACAACCCAGCAAGGTAGGTTGGGTTGAGACAGAAGAACTGGCCCAAAGTCACTTGGCCAGCTTTCACGCCTAAGGCAGGATTAGAATTCACTTAACCTAGTTTCCTGGTTGGGGGGGGCAATGAAAGTGGCTCTCAAACTCATTTCAAGTTGCTATATCGTGGCTTAGAAAGCCCAACCAGGTTAATTTGCTCAGTAAAACCATCAGTCACCGCTGCACTTCATTTGCAGCAACCACCAAAGCCTAGTACTCATTGAGAGCTTCCCCTTTTAAGACCTTAAAAGCAATCCCAATATTTAACTCCTCCTGTCCAAGAGTCGAATTTCTGCAACATCAGAGGACAAAGAGGTCACTCGCAAGCTAGCTACCAGCCATTATGGCAGGAGAGGAAAATGTAACTTTAAAAAGCGCCTCAAGCCAGCGGAGGAAAATGTGGCTCAAGAAGAAAGTAAAATCCCCTCCACTGTCACAGACACAAAAAAAGGCAGGTTCCCACCACGTGCCTGAATCCAATACTTGCTTTAATCAAACCAACATAGATTTTTAAAAAGATACTTTCCTAGGAGGTGGGGGGGGGATGGAAATTAGGTGCAAAATGCATCATTTTGGACACCTCCATACCATTATACAAAGGCAAGTTTTAAGAACTGGGGACTCCAACTCCCAGAATTCCTGAGCCAGCACAGCTTTTAAGAGAAGGGTCTTCAAACTGGGCAAGTTTAAGACTTGTGGACTTCAACTCCCAGAATTCCTGGGAGGAGGAATTCTGGGAGTTGAAGTCTTAAAGCTGTCAAGTTTGAAGACCCGTTTTAAGACCTCGGGACTCCAACTCCCAGAATTCCTGAGCCAGCACAGCTTTTTTTTAAGACTTGGGGACTCCAACTCCCAGAATTCCCCAACCAGCACAGCTTTTTTTTAAGACTTGGGGACTCCAACTCCCAGAATTATGGGAGTTGGAGTCTCCAGGTCTTAAAAGTTGCCAAGGTTGGACCTTTTTTGCTTTATGCTACTGCAAGCCGCCCAGAGACACTTTCGCATAGCATATAAATATAAATTAGGCGCTTATAATACATTTTTAGGTGCTTATTCCATGGGGGGGGGGGTCTCGCCCTGCAAGGAGAGAAACGGTAACCGGGAACCCCCCCCCCGGGTCGTCATCCTCCTTCCTCCAAAGTGAGCATGCGGCTGGGCTGAACCAGCTCCGAAGCACGTGGAGGCCATCCAAACGCTCCACGCCGCGCGAGCCTTCCTACCCACCCACGTCCACGCGAAGCCCGTCCCCTTTCTGACCAGTCCTGGGGCAGGGGCTGCTTGGAGAGACGCCCTCTCTCCGCTTCCCGGCGTCCAAAATGGCTTCGCCAAAAGCACATGGTGAAGGCCGCAGCAGCTGGGGCTTTGCAGCGTCTGTCCTTCCTCCTCTCCCTCCCCCGGGCAAAGCTTCCCACCCGTCCAGGCGGGTCCCGCAGTCAAAAGGGGACCATGCAATGCAAAGGCGTGCATGATCGCATTCCTACGTACATGCATGCATGCAAACCCACCCACACACACCCCCCTCAATTCTGCTCCCGCGCGCGGTGTTTCACCTTCCCCGGCCGGTTCTTCCCCGCGAAGGGCAGCTCCTTCAGCGGGGTCCGTGACACCCGCAGGCCCCGCCCTTCCCCGCAAGCCCCGCCCTTGCGTAACCTCACCAGCAAGCGAGAGGCGCAACTTCCACTCCTTTCTGTCTCCCTCCACTGCACGCGGTCCGCCCCGCGGCGTGCATCTATATAAGCGGAGGCGCCAGCCAATCAGAACACCGCCTTTCGCCGCACGCGCCAACCGCCCGTCGCTGATTGGCGGCAGCCTCCGCGCCCCCTTGCCCCAATCCCTTTCTTCGCCCAATCTCCCCTCCCTCCCGGCAGGTTACATGAGGCGGGGCAGGACTGCTAGGATTGGCAGCCGGCCCGACCTATCCGTCACCCTTGCCTCGGGCAATGGGAATAATAGTACGAGCCCTTTAGCGACCCTTGGGAAGGATTAAATGTATTCCTCGTGTTCAGCAATATAACGTCAGAATAAGAAATGGTCACACGTGGGTCACGGGGCTCCAGCCTGTCAGAGGTGGGAAGGAACCAAATGAGGCGGGAAACGCGGAATAAAAATCACCTCAGGCCCAAGAGGCGCCTTCACGAAAAAGGACACCTTCGTCTTGATTGGCATTGCCGTCGGCCAATAAGGAGGCGAAAGAGGGCGGGAGAAGGCCTTTGACGTTTGGAAAGGGGGCGGAGCAAAGCAAAAAGGCGGGAAATAAGCCCAGGCGGGATGGAGGTCCTTCAATATGTCGATATACCAATTTCTTACTCTAGAAAAAGATTTTTAATAGAAGCAAAAATGAAATGCCTCGCCAACTTCAAACACTAAATGTGCATCACAAAGTAACTCGTTAATTACAAGCTGGGAGAGAAACACAAACATAGGAATGAGCTGCAATTAATTAAAGACCCAATGATTAAACATTCCTGATTTCAAAAGACCCATTGTGTCTCTAATGGCTGCCTTCTATTTAATCCCAACTGGATTAGGAATTGGAAAATTCTCAGGCAGTTGGAGCCAATGGAAAGTCCAACAGTTTATGCAATTTTAAGATGAGTTGACTTCCATTCCCAGAATTCCCCATTCAGCTGGGCTGGAAGTTGAAGTCAATGCATTTTAGGATAGCCAAACTTGCAAAACACTTTTAAATAACATTTGTGTTTGCAACAAAAGGAAACAGTTATAAACTACTTCAGTTTTCTTTTGCAAGAATTTCCACAGAAGATGGTCACAAGTTGTTCTTAACTGAATTATTTTCAAATCACCATCTCGTATGTTTTCCCCATGTTTTATCCAACCGCAGGAAGTAAAAGTGCAATATGATTTCAAAACAAAATAAAGCAATGCTTCTATGCCTATTGAATGTTACTTTCTGGTTTTAAAACATGGTTTGATTCACTTAACAACTGTTTTACCTAGCCAGCATGCTTTAGGAGGGGTGGACTTCAACTCCCAGAATCCCCCAGCCAGCCTGCTTTAAGATGGAAGGACTTCATCTTCCAGAATCCTCCAGCCAGCCTGCTTTAAGAGGGGTGGACTTCAACTCCCAGAATCCCCCAGCCAGCATGCTTTAAGCAGGGTGGACTTCAACTCCCAGAATCCCCCAGCCAGCCTCTTTGAAGA
>NW_020769486.1:205996-231083 GCF_900518735.1 Pseudonaja textilis | reverse complement strand
TTTCCTTTCCTTTCCTTTCCTTTCCTTTCCTTTCCTTTCCTTTCCTTTCCTTTCCTTTCCTTTCCTTTCTTTCCTTTCCTTCCTTCCTTCCTCCCGTTCCCTCCCTTTTTTCTCTCCTCTCTCCATTTTCTCTTCCTTCCTTCTTTCTTTCCTTCCTTCCTTCCCTTCCCTTCCTTATTTTATTTTTTATTTGATTTATTTATTTGATTTGTCAATCACTTACAAGATAATAGGTATAAGAATAAACATGAGTAAGAATACAGGAAATAGGTACGAACAAATGGGGACAATAGGACAGGGACGGTAGGCACGATGGTGCACTTATGCACGCCCCTTGCAGACCTCTTAGGAATGGGGTGAGGTTAACCACAGAGTCAGGTAGTGCATTCCAGGCATTGACCACTCTGTTGCTGAAGTCGTACTTTCTGCAATCAAGTTTGGAGCGGTTAACATTGAGTTTGTATCTGTTGTGTGCTCTTGTATTGTTGAGGTTGAAGCTGAAGTAGTCATTGACGGGTAGGACGTTGTAGCAGATAATTTTGTGTACTACGCTTAAGTCCAACTGTAGGTAGTGTAGCTCAAGGTCGTCCAGGTCCAAATTCTCAAGCCCGGTGGTGTAGGGTATTCTGTTGCAAGCGGAGGAGTATAGTACTCTTCCCATGAAATACTCCTGGACTCGCTCAATCGTGTTAATATCTGACATACAGTGAGGATTCCAGACAGATGAGCTGTCTTCAAGTATTGGTCTAGCAAAGGTTTTGTATACCCTAGTTAGCAATTCAATATTACCAGAGGAGAAGCTTCGTAAGATTAGATTTACAACTCTTAATGCCTTTTTGGCAATGCTGTTACAGTGAGCTCTGGGGCTTAGGTCATTAGGTATCTGAGGTCCTTGACAGAGTGAGGGTCATCAACGAGGTCATATCCACCTAGCTTGTATTTGATGTACTGATCTTTTTTTTAACCAATGAGTAGGACAGAGTATTTGTTGGTCAAGATTTGGACTTGCCAGACCATTCAGAAACATAATCAAGGTCGCTTTGAAGGACAGTAGCCTTGTCCGTGGTGTTGAATAGTTTTCCATCATCCGAGAAGAGGATGTAGTTGCTTATAAGGTGAGGATAATTCTAAAAAATACCGAAAGATGCCCTGTCCTTCTTATACACCCAAAAGTCTTTGTTCCTAGTTCTCTAATTACCTTGTAAATCTCTAGTCATATAATCTAACTAGCTGTAAAACTCTGTTCATGTAACCTAAGATGTACATCTTTCTGGAACAGGCAGATTCTTTTCGGGGAGTGTTATATTTTCTCTTCCGAAATGGTCATTTTGGCCTTTTGTTAAAGGTCAAAGGTGTGTGTGAATTGCCTTGACAGTTAGAAATAAAACATAGTTACGTGCAAATTCCTGGAGGAAATAAGGGTGGCATTTATGGAAGGAAGTATTCATGAAGGATTTATATAACAGGACCATGCACCATACGTTTAACAGTGAATAAATGCATAAGGAAATACATTTACAGCAGGATAACGTATCTTTTTCAAGAGAGCAAATGTCTACAGAGTCCCTTTCTACTTAGTGCTCGAATATATTCTACTACATTTCTTTCTTCGCTATTACTATTCCCTTCAAGGTATTCAAAGTAGCTAGACTAAACTCGCCTGGACAGAAGTCTGCTCTAACCCCAGTTCCAACCACAGAGGCAGCTGCAAAGGAACTGGGGTGGGGCTTTTATTTTTGCCAAAGGAGCGTGCAAACGTGCAAAGCTGTGCAACGGGCAAAGGAGGAGAAGCCCTGATGCAAACTTGCGGCTGCTGGGTTGCTTGGTCTGGTTCTTTAGCTGGGAATTTTTTTTTTTCCCTCCTGTTGCAAAACTTCTGGCGAGGACCATAAACCCAGCAGCTCCGCCTCCTCTGCCATGGAGGAAAATAAACCAGTGGCCATCTTTGATGCTCAGCCTGGCACGTAGCACCTAATCCTCCCCCCTGAAGCGTAGGAGAAGGTTTCCTCATTTATGAGTTGCTTTTCTTGCCAGAGGCGAGAGATAATAGACATATACATAAACAAACACAGGATGTTCTCACAAAGCTGTCTCGCAGGTTCGTCTGTGGCAAGAGCAAGACAAAATAAATATATCTCGCTTTGCAAATCATCAATTCTGCTTGCGCTAATAAAAAATATTTGCAACTCGAGTTTGCCATGAGAGGGGTCCTTGGTGCTCTCTGAGCTGGGTGGTTTTCTTGCAGACGTTTCATGACCCAACTAGGGAACATCATCAGTGCTAGAAGAAAATGGGGTTTGTGGAGAGGAGGAGGAGGAAGAATGAATGAATGAGCTGGAAGGGACCTTGGAGGTCTTCTAGTCCAGCCCCCCCTGCTCAGATAAGTGACTGCCTAGTCCAGTGGTGGCTAACCTTTTGGGGCTCCTGGGCCAAACATCGTTCGTGTGCTTATGTATGCGCGCTCATGTGCCAGCACCCAGAAGGCAACGCACGTGCCCTCTCACGCCCCCTGTACATGCGCGTGCAATCTCCTGCCCCCCTTACCTGCACTGCGCCTCTTTTTGACTCGTGCACGATGCAGGTCCTCCATGGAAGGCGGGTTGGTAGCCACTGTTTCTTTCTGCAGTCCTGATTCCTCTCTGGAGTCTGTGTCTGTCCTGTTGGGTTGCAGAACCGAACTAGTAGATAAAAGTAGACAAATGTAGGTTAGACAGCATCCCCACCAGGTGGGTTCATCCACTGGCTGACCAACCGCACTCGCTCAACGTGTCGTCCTCAAGAGAACTGCATCTACGTGGAGGGAAGTATTCAGTGGGGTACCCCCAAGCCTCTTATTTTAGGCCCAGGACTCTTCAACATCTTCATCAACGGCTTGGACGAGGGAATAGACGGGGACCTCCTCAAATTTGCAGGTGACACCAAGCTGGCAGGAATAGCCAACACTCCAGAAGATAAAGGCTTAAGATACAGAAGGATCTGGACATGGGATGCTATCTAACAAAATGAAATTCAGCGGTGAAAAAAAAGTCAGATCTCTACATTTAGGCAAGAAAAACAAAACGCACAGGTGGTAGTGTAAGTGATACCTGGCTCGATAATAGCAACCGAGAGAGAGATCTTGGAGTCTTAGGGGACAGTTATTTAAATCGGAGCCAGCCCTGTGCTGCAGCTGCCAAAAAAGCCAACATAATTCTAGGCTGCATCAACAGAGGGATAGAATCAAGATCACGCGAAGTGTTAATCTCACTTTATGAGGCCTTGGTGTAAGGCCACGCTTGGGATACTGCGTCCAGTTTTGGCCTTAACCTAAATGTAGCCAACTCTGGCATACGTAATTCACCTCCACCTGCGATCCTGTTTCCCCGCTCCCCACTGGGTGTGTCATAAATCATATTTTCCAATGAAGCACCTTCACGGGGCTGGGTGTCATCGATCACATTCTCCAATGAAGGATTTTCCCCGGGCAGAAGATCCGGTAGCCTAGGCTACAATCTTTGTAACATAAGCGTGGAATGTACTTCTGGATTTGAAGTACAAATCCTTCAGATTCCTCCTCCCCAGTTTATGGCAACTCAAAAACAAAACATAGGAACGCTTTACGAGTTGACAGGTTGCAGGAATTGGGTATGTCTACTCGAATGAAAAGGACGACTCAGGGTGACATGATAGCAGTGTTCCAATATCTCAGAGGTTGCTACAAGAAAGGAGGGGGGGGTGGTCAACTTATTCTCCAAAGCACCTCCCCCCCCCCCCCCCCAGGACAAGTAGCTGTGGGTGGAAACTAATCAAGGAGAGAAGCAATCTGGAATTGAGGAGAAACTTCTTGACGGTTAGAACGATTCACCAGCGGAACTACTTGCCACCAGAAGTTGTGAATGCTCCAACACTGGAGGTTTTAAAGAAGAGATTGGACAGCCATTTGTCTGAAGTGGTACAGGGGGTTGGACTAGAAGACCTCCAAGGTCCCTTCCAACTCTGTTTTTCTATTTGTGACTATCTGTATTTCCCACCCAAGCAAGGATTTTTTTTTTTCCAGTGGGGTCCTGCTTTCCCTAAATTAAAAAATTCAGGCTGATCCTACCCTACCCCTAATTTTGCCTTTCAGGTAAGAAGGTCGCCCTGCTTCTTGCCGGGTGTTTATTTCGCCACTCGTGGGTGGATAAATATTTTCCCTTTTTTCACGGCGCCACTCGCTGATAGATCTCGGGGCAGTGACCTGTTGGATCCCAGCCAGATCTGGCTGTACAGTCTTGCCTCTGGCACCATCCTTGATACCATCGAAGATAGCAGCTGCCCTTTGATGTTTGGCATCCAAATAAAATCCTTGGGGAGGAGGTGGGTGCCAGCCCCACGCCCCTTATGCCACGCTGGGACAACAGGGTGGGAGGCTCCGCAGGGAGACGGGAAAGCCGGATTAAGCGAAGCGGCTGGCATAAGATGGCAGGCACATGCCCGGTTAGGGTGGCAGCTGAAAGGCAGAATTTATTTGCTGGGTATAATGAATTTATACTTCCTTTTTTTTTCCTTTTTCTTTGATACTATTTTTATAAAATTTTATTAAGATAGACTTGGTATGATTTTATGATTCGTTGTAAAATAAATTAAGCAAATTATAGTTATCTCGTTAAAGTATGAAATTAACAAAATTACAGTCAAATGATTGTTTAGTAATGATATCAGGTTATATAATTGTTGATTGATAATATGAGTTATTATGTAATATAACTATAATGGCGACTATGAAATGGATGCACAAAAAAAGCGGTAAACCAACCGATACACTGTTTGTAAATCTATGAAGGAGGAGGATGCTTTTATGTTTTATGTGTTTTTGTTTGTTGTTAAACTCAATAAAACTTTTTTTCAAAAAAAAAAAAAGAATTTATTTGCTGGGTATTATAAGCATCAGCCTAAAAGAGTCCATTGGAATTGGGCAGCTTATAAATGCAGATAAATAATCATTCAATTATCTAGCACAATGTTTCTCAACTTTTAAGATGGGAAGACTTCCACTCCCAGAATTCCCCAGCCAGCCTTGGCAGCCTTCTATTTTACCCACAACAACCTTGTGAGGTGGGCTGGGCCGAGAGAATGACTGGTCCCAGCAGGCTTTCATGCCTAAGGCAAGACTAGAACTCACCGCTACCTGGTGATTGGCCCAAAGTCACCTAGCCGGCTTTCACACCTAAGGCGGGACTAGAACTCACCATCTCCTGGTGATTGGAACAGCTGCCTTTCATGCCTAAGGCGGGACTAGAACTCCCCGTCTCCTGGTGATTGGCCTAGCTGGCTTTCATGCCTAAGGCGGGACTAGAACTCCCCGTCTCCTGGTGATTGGACCAGCTGCCTTTCATGCCTAAGGCGGGACTAGAACTCCCCGTCTCCTGGTGATTGGCCCAGCTGTCTTTCATGCCTAAGGTGGAACTAGAACTCCCCATCTCCTGGTGATTGGCCCAGCTGTCTTTCATGCCTAAGGCGGGACTAGAACTCCCTGTCTCCTGGTGATTGGCCCAAAGTCACCCAGCTGTCTTTCATGCCTAAGGCGGGACTAGAACTCACCGTCTCCTGGTGATTGGCTTTATATCACCCAGAGTCCTTTTCTGAGGAGATGGGCAGTTATATACATTTGAAAAATAAGTATATAAATTAAAAAAAAAACCTGGATGGATGGATTGACTTCCTTCTCTCTCTCACCCTCCGCATGCTACTCCACCCAGCCTGGAGGGCTCCACTGAGGGCATCTGGAACCCTGACCAGCTCCTACCTAGGCTACGTCCCAACCCTCTCCAAGACAGGAATACAAAATCTCTTGTTTTTTCATCCACACTTTTCTTCACCCCCACCTTCTCTCTTTCTTGCTGCGCGTGCAAAATTTCTCCAAAGGACTCATTTTGTCCTGCTGACCAACAGCCAAAAGCTTTTACACGCATAGCATTTTCTGTAAATAAATTAATAAATCTCTCCTTTCCCCCCCCCAAAAAAGGATTAAAAGTCACCGAGGACCATCAGTTAAAATTAGCATCCTTTAGCGGTTTTTTCGCGGCACCCACCTGGAAGCGTGCGAGACGGGCTCCCTTGAGGGTATCCATGGCAGGCGTGGGCAGGATGACTCAGAAGCCTTAATGGGCTGCTCTTAATTTGCAAGGACTACAAAGCCAATCCCACCCCGGAGGGCTTTTTGCGCCTTTGATTACATTTCCATCTTCCCCGCCTGGAAAAACATTGCTCCTGCGTGTAGCAACGAACCACGATTAAAATTTAACCCTCTCCCCAAATGAAAGGCCTTGTTAGACCTCTCCTTGTTAGCCCCCCAGGAAACATCGAAAGCATCAAAGGGGTGGAGGCGAAGCTGGAAAAACCTAAACCTCAGGCGGTCCTCGAACTTACGACCATTCGTTTAGGGACAGAAGCTGCAACGGAGCTTTTATAAAATAAGGGACTTAAGAATCCCTTTTCACATTTAACCACCGTTGCAGAATCCGCCAGGATCGAAATCCGGACGGTTGCATTGTCCTGGGGTTTACATGCGATTCCACTTTGTGATCTTCTGATTAGCCGAAATCAAGGGGGAAGCCAGGTTCACTTAATGACCGGGAATCGCTGCAATGATTCGCTTAACAACTGCGGCCAGGAAAAATGGTAAAACGGGGGCAAAACTCACTTAACAATTGTCTTGTTTAACCGCAGAAATTTGAGGGTCAATTCTGGTCGTAGGTGAAGAGTTTGCAAGTAGGAAATAAATGTTATTTTTTTCTTCTTCTTGTTTAAAAAAATCATTATTTATGGGTCTGTGGGGTCCCAAAGGTGTTTTTTTTTTCAGGAGGTAACTGGACTTTCTTTTTTCTTTTGAAGAGGTTTCGCTTCTCCTCCAAGAAGCTTCTACAGCTCTGACTGGATGGTGGGGAATGGAAGGGTTTATATTCCTTGCGGAGAGCTGGTCGTTTGCATCCTTTTTAGAGGGTCGTTGAGGCCACTTGGAGGTTTATCTGTGTCCTCAGGGCCACCGGAGTGGTGCAAAGGGTTCCTGCAGTCTGCAATTTTTCCCGCTGGAAATCCATTCCTTATTCCCACCCCGTCCAAAGGGTGTTTATCCCAAATTGTATGGCAAAAAAGTCTTTAGAGATTCTCAGTCATACAGGCCATGGTTATCCCAAAAGTGCATTTTTCAAAAGGCAACGGGACTTTTTTATTTTATTTTTCCTTGAAGGAATTTCACTTCTCATCCAAGAAGCTTAGTACCTCAAGTGAGGCACTAATACCCCTCTGTAAAGCCTTAGTAAGCCCACACCTAGAGTCCCGCATCCAGTTTTGGTCACCACACTATAAAAAGGATGTTGAGACTCTGGAAAGAGTGCAGAGAAGAGCAACCAGGATGATGAGAGGACTGGAGACTAAAACATACGAAGAAGAACGGTTGCAGAAACTGGGCCTGGCTGGTCTAGGGAAGAGTAGGACCAGGGGAGACAGGAGAGCATCTTCCAATATTTGAGGGGCTGCCACAGAGAGGAGGAAGGGGGTCAAGCTATTTTCTGAAGTGCCTGTAGGCCAGACAAGGAATAATGGTGACTGAACAAGGAGAGATTCAACCTGTAAATAAGGAGAAACTTTCTAACAGCGAGAACAATCAACCCATGGAACAGAAGTTGCCTTTGGAAGTTGTGGGAGCTTCATCCCTGGAGGCTTTCAAGGAGAGACTGGACTGCCATCGGTCAGAAATGGTCTAAGGTCTCCTGCTTGGGTGGAGGGTTGGACTAGATGACCTACAAGGTCCCTTCCAACTCATTTGTTAATCTGTTAAATATGGGGTGGACTGAGATCAATGGTTGCGTTCAAACAACACCCATAACCTGGGTGCTTGAAGTTAGTAACATGGTTGTTAAGTCTAGTCTAGTGTGGAGAGATTGAGACCTTCAAGAAGAGACTGGACTGCCCTTGGTCAGAAATGGTGGAGGGTCTCCTGCTTGGCCAGGGGAGGGTTGGACTAGATGACCTACAAGGTCCCTTCCAACCCTTTTCATCTGTATCAGTAAGCTTCTTCAATTCTTCGGATCAGTTCCATTCAGTCTGAACTGAACAAGCTTCTTGGATGAGAAGCGAAATGTCTTACAAATAACCCCCAAGAAAGTCTATTTGCCTCTTCGGAAAGCGTCTTTGGGGCAACCCTGACCAGGATGACGGAGGATCTCCAGAGACAGGTGTCTGGGAGGGTTTGAGTGGTTTAATTAAAACAAATATTGCATCAAAGCTGCAAGCCACCTTCCTTGTTTTTGGAGCATGGAAGGAAAGTCAATATTATTATTGACTTTATTCCAAACGATGGCCCACCTGATACAAGCCAACAGAGTGTGCGCAGTCGTAAAACGTTACACTGGGCAGATGCTCTAAGTTCACACAACTTGTGCAAGCAAACCACAATACCTGCCCTGCTAGAATTTTGAGAGGGTGAGGAGTGATGGTCCATCTGATAAGGGACAAATAAACTGTAGTCTCTTTATCCGATTTATTCTTGAACATCCTCACAAGTCTCGTCGGGGGGGGGGTAGTAAAACATCTTATACAAATTTGCATTATATGCAGTTGACATTGTCCTTTTATAATTTTGAGACCACAATTTTTGCCATTTTTCTAAATCAATGCCATATCCAAAAATTTTGCCCCAAGCAATCATTGTTTCCAATTTAAATTCTAATAGATGTCCATAAAGTTTTTTAATTACCTTTTCATCAGTACCCATAAAGATTTTATCTAAGTCAGTCAACTTATCATAAATACTTTCTGCCTTAGAGTCTTTATCAAACCTAGATTGCATTTGCAAATATGAAAAACAATTCATTTTTACACCTTGTTCTTCCAACGCTTGCATAGATTTAAGTTCACCCTTTTCATTCAATATCTCCCCATATCTAACTGTGTTTCCTTTTTATATATTATTGGATAAGAAAAAGCTTCAATAGTTGATATCCATGTTGACTTTTTTTGACCCCCTATGAGGGGCTCCTGTTTCAATCCAGCGAAGGAAAGCTCCCCTTGTATAAAATTCCTCTCCTGAAAACCTCACAGATGTTATCTGTGTAGCTCAGGGACTTCCAAACATGGCAACTTTGAGACGTGTGACCTGGCTGGGGAATTCTGGGAGTTGAAGTCACACGTCTCAAAGTTGCCATGTTTGGAGACCTCTGCTATAGTTTCGTAGCAAAGCAGTAGGCTATCAGTTGTACACACATAAAAAAGACAGATTTAAAGTAAAATGCATTCAGAGGAACCCCAAAACTGGGTGTTTTACTTCATAAATCTGAATAAAAGGGGGTTCTTCAGGCTTTAAGACCCCCACTTCAGGAGGGGGTGGGGGGCTTGGGACTTATCCCTCCAAATCCAGCCAAACTCACCAACTTATCTCCATTTCATTGGTTCCATAGATACAGGAAATCCTCGGGTTACGACTGCCACTGAGGCCAACATTTCTCTCGCTAAGTGAGACCAACAGTGGTGAAAGGAATTTTGCTTCTTTTTACGACCTTCCTCGCCACCATCGTTAAGTGAAACTGGGGATCATGTGACACCCTCCCCTGGATGCTTCAACCTGTCATAAATATGAGTCAGTGGCCAAGCGTCCCAATTCTGTTCACGTGACACCACGGCCATCAAGGGTGAAAAAAGTCACTTTTTTTTCAGCGCCGTTGTAAGTTTCAAACAGTCACTAAATGGACATGCTGTAAGTCGAGGATTATTCATATAGAAGTGGGAACTCTTAAGTCAGTTTGTTCACCGTCAGGAAGTGAGGAAGTGTCACCAAACACCCGGAACATACTACCATATATGGTGGACGAGTATAGTAGCTAAAAGATACTGGACTCAAATACATACATGGTTGGAAAAACATGATTAAACAACATATCGATTTGAAGCCTGAAATATTTATTATTTTTATACCCTATGACTGTTATTAAGTGTTGTACCTGATGATTCTTGACTCTTGACAAAGGTATCTTTTCTTTTATGTACACAGAGAGCATTTGCACCAAGACAAATTCCTTGTGTGTCCAATCACACTTGGCCAATATTTTTTTTTTGCTAACTATGCTATGCTATGCTATGCTATACTATGCTATGCTATGCTATGCTATGCTATTCTTTATTCTGTTCTGTTCTACTCTAGTCTAGTCTAATCTAGTCTAGTCTAGTCTAGTCTAGTCTACTCTATTCTTTCTATTCCATTCTATTGTACTCTTCTCTATACTATTCTCTCATTCTATTCTATTCTGTTCTGTTCTGTTCCGTCCTGTCCCGTCCCATCCCGTCCCGTCCCATCCCATCCCATCCCATCCCATCCCATCCCATCCCTTTCTATTCTATTCTATTCTATTCTATTAACAGCAGCTAGAATTGCACTTGCTTAAAATTGAAAAGGCGATATGATACCGATAGAGGGAAAAATAATTGAAAAAATATTTGCATGTGCGGAAATGAATATACTGACACTGGAAATAACGAAAAAGAAGAATCTGAATATTGCGTGGTATGGGGCTTGTTTTATAACAGGTTAGAAAACAAATAATTAAAAGGGATTAGACATAATGATAAAGCAATAAGAGACACTAGTGTAATAGATATACTGAATATGACATATTATATATATATGGGAATGTGATTATTGTTATATGGTTATACTGTTAAGAAGAATATTATTAGTAATTGTGAAGCACATGAAAGATTTATTTATTTTGTCAAATGCTTACAATATAATATAAATAAAAATAAACGTAAGTTGAAATATAAGAAAATAATATGCACCTAGTCGGCACACGATTGAAGTAGGATGGATTTAGTGTATGTTAAAAATATTTTTTTAAAAATAACAGTAAAAAAAGAAGAAGTGAGGAATTGGAGCCAGTGAATCAGAAAGGAATTTGTGAGACTGTCCACGAGTTATTGGGTGGGGAAGGGAAAAATGTCTCAAAAGGAAACCTTTTAAACCTATTTATTTAAACTTCACATTAAAGTTCATTGAAGTTTATTTTAAAGCCGGAGTAATTTGGGCCTGCCCTGCGGCCTCCACATCCGGCAGAGAGAAAGAAGTTTCAGCATTTTTTGAACCCACAAATCCAGATGTTGAGCTCCTCTGGACTTCTTATGCCTCAATACAGGTCGTCCTTCACTTAATGACAAACAACGGAGCCCAACATTTCCATGGTTAAGTGAGACACGAGTGAAGCGAAGCTCCATTTTTTCCCCCGCCTTCCTTGCCATGGTCGTTAAGTGAATCCTAGGAGTTGGGACTCAGTTGTTTAAGGGAGTTGGGCTCCCCCCCCGTGGCTTTTCAGAAGGTCGCAAAAGGGGATAACTTGAGCTGGGGACATGGCAACCGTCATAAATACGAGTCAGTTGCCAAGCGTCTGAATTTTGATCACATAATCATAGGGATGTTGCAACGGTCATAACTCTGAAAAGCAGTCATAAGTCCCTTTTTTCCAGTACCATTGTAATTGGGAATGGTCACTAAGTGAACCATTGTTTCTTTTTATAAAAAAGTTTTTTTAAAATTTTTATAACAAAAACAAAAAAACAAAACCCTCTTTCAGCTATACAGGGTGTCGACTGGGTACATATATCTTGTGCACATATTGATATTTGTATAAATTTCTTACTAAGTTTACATTCATATTATGTGCCTGCACCCATGAAACAACGTGCATGCAACTGCCCTGCCCCCTGCGCATGCACGCATGACCCCCTGCACCCATGTCTCTGCACATGTGTGCACCCCCCACACTGCACACCTCTGTGCGTGCACACGATTGCACACCTGTGTGTCTCCCCCCCATGCTTGCGCGGCAGATACCCAACAGCTGGCTGGCGGGGGCGCACGCATGCACAGTGGGCCTCTTCTGGATGACCTCTCGTATGCCGGCAGAAGTGGCTCTGTGTGCCACTTCCGGCATGCATGCCATAGGTTCGCCATCACGGTTAGAGCCTATTCAGCATTATGTATCATATATAACCATATCATTTAATTTCTTACTTTATTTCCCAACCATTTATAAAATACATCCCAAATCATATAACGCTCCATTTCTTCTTGTTCTCTAATTGCTAGCGTTAAGCTACTATTTTTGCACATGCCAATATTTTCTTAATCACCTCCTTCCTCCATCAGAATCTTTATAAGTCGAAGGAAGGAAGGAAGGAAGGAAGGAAGGAAGGAAGGAAGGGAGGGAGGGAGGGAGAGAGGGAGGAAGGAAGGAAGGAAAATTTTTTTTAAAAAGTTTTAAAATAGAATTTTAACACTCAAGGGCCATGATTTACAAATAGGATGGCACGCATTTTTGTGGAACCCAAATAACAAAAGTCATTCATATTTCTCCAGACACACTTTACATAAATCTTTGATTAAAATCTGGACAGATATTAGAAGAAACCATTATACTAAAATCCTGAGGTGGCTTTCAACAATGGAGGCGATGTTCCATCCTAACATGATGGACATTAGCAAAAAAGCTTAAATACCACCAAATACTAGATAACGAGGGATCACTTAAATCGATTCAGGCGCTAAAACCCCAAGGGATAATAACTGACAATTGGTCCTACTTTCAAATAAAAATGAGACATATTAGGAACGCAAAAGAACATGGATTTGAAAACAAAAGATACTCAATTAGATAAAATATTCCTGGGTCCGGAGAAAAATATGATATCCAAATTGTATAATTTCCTATTAGAATATGAATTAGCTGAGGAAATTGTGAAAGGACCAATGTTAGCTTGGGCAAAAAATTTCGGTTAGAATATAGATTTGGATGATTGGGAGGAAATTTGGCAAAAAAACCCTTACATTTACAAAATCAATACCAAATAAGGAAAATTTATATAAAACGATATACAGAGGGCATCTGGCACCTTCGAGATTAGCTAAAATATATCCAAGAGCAAATCCAATCTGTTGGAAATGCAAAGAGAAACTTGGTACCTATTTCCATCTTTGGTGGACATGCCCCGGGATTAAAAAATATCGCACAAGGATAAGAATATGGATAGAAGAAATTATCGAATGTGGACTGGAGTGGAAACCAGAACTGTTCCTCCTGCGAATGATTAAAGGGGAATTCCCTCCCAAAGTGAGATATCTGATCATCCACTTATTAACAGCGGCGTGAATTTCTCTAGCGTGATATTGGAAACGGCCCGATGTACCGCCGATACACATTATTATTCAAAAAAGCTACAAATGCCCCAAAATGGAGAGGCTCACGCTCAAATTAAATGGAAAGGAAGAGTCAGAGGATTATTTGGTCTGGGATAAGCGGTACAGCTGGGTAGAGCGCAAAAAAGAAGGTATACAGGATAAATGAGCCCAGGACACATACTAGATATAGTTGTATATATTGAATGTGTAATAATAACGAAGGAAGGAAGGATTATAATGAGAGTGAGGGAGGGTCTCAGGGAAGCCCTGCCTTAGCCTTTGGCCACCACAGTTGCCCCCTGGTCACGCCCCTTCCCCAAGGTCAAACACAACCCTGATGTGGCCCTCAATGAAATCAAGTTTCAACACCCTTGGTTTGACACCCTTCTGTAGAGGATGTACATGCAAATCTCCCAACAGCCACCAGGGTGCAATATAGAGTTAGGGACTTTGCTACGCCCTCTAGTGGTTCGTGTCTAGAATGCAGCCAGGCCTGGAAAGGAGAAGGAATGGGAGCAGCCCCAAAGTTTGAGTCCCATGTTATCGAGTTGCAGCTCCTAAGCGAACGGAAATATTTCTCTAAAGGGCGGCCTTTTATTTTCCTAAACTGGAAACATCTGGAATTCTGCTGTGGTTCAAACCAAAGGAGCTTTATTGGAGAGCACAAGGAAGCCTTTGTCCCTCTGGCCACGGCAAATATTATGACCCCGGAGGGAGCTTGTTGTTCCTGGCCTTACACATCGACCGTGCAAGTCTTGAGACAGAGAAATGGACGGAGGTGTTCTCCTGGGTGGAGAAGGATTGGGCCTCCTTCGGCCGTCTGGAAAGCCAAAGACACGAAGTTCAGATCAACTTCAGGTTGGCTCTCCAATGCAAGGACACGTTCGTGGAAAGTTGCACTTAAGTTTTGTTTTTTTAAGCCAACAAATCATCTTAGGACGTTGTTACGGGCTCCCTGGCTTCACACGACCAAGTTTTATTCAGATATATAAGTCCGGATGGTCACCAAACCAGGGGTCGCCAACCGGTGGGCTTGGGGACCACTGGTGGTCCGTGAGAAAATTTGGGTGGTTTGCAGAGAAATGTCCCCCCCGCCAAGCAATTAATCCAGGCTGCGCAGGAACACAAGGATGTGCTGCCCATATGGCTCACCCAGTTGCTGGCCCCCGACACTTCAGTCGAGTGCACACCTTACCTTGAGTAGAGCCACACGAGTTGACACTGGAAGGTAAGACCAACGGCGGAGGAGGGAAATCCACACTGGGGGGGGGGGCTTGCTGACGTGGGTGGTGAAGTCAGTCCCCTATTCCAGAGCTTCAGTAGTCACAGGACTGGCCCTTTGGCCATCCCGGAGCAGCTCCTCCAGTCCATGGCAGGCCGGTGCACCTGGGTGGAGGAGTAGCTGCTCTGGAATGACCAAAGGGCCACTCCTGTGACTACTGCAGCTCTGGAATATGGAAACGACTTTCCTACCCACGTCAGCAAGCTGCTGTCAGTCAAAATTCGTATTAGTGGTCCGCAGGATTTAAAATTATGACTTTGGTGGTCCCTGAGGTTCAAAAGGTTGGTTTGGTTCTGCAACTCCAACAGGACAGACACAGACTTCAGAGAATAATTAGGACTACAGAAAAAAACAATTACTACCAACCTGCCTTCTATGGAGGACCTGCATCCTGCACGAGTCAAAAAAAGAGGGCTGTGAAAATATTTACAGACCCCTCACATCCCGGACATTAACTATTTCAACTCAAAATGATGCTATGGAGTACTGAGCACCAGAACAACTAGACACAAGGACATTTTTTTCCCGAAAGCCATCACTCTGCTAAACAAATAATTCCCTCAACCCTGTTCAACTATTACAAAGTCTGCACTACTATTGCTATTAATCTTCTCATCACTCCTTATCACCCATCCCACTTGCGACTGTGTGACTGTAACTTTGCCGCTTGTATCCTTACAATTATATTGACTGTTTCCTAGTATGATTTGATTGGTTATTGAACCCTGTGACTATTATCATTAAGTGTTGGACCTGATGATTCTTGACTCTTGATGAATATCTCTTTTCTTTTACGGACACCGAGAGCATTTGCACCAAGACGAATTCCTTGTGTGTCCAACCCCACTTGGCCAATGAAGTATTCTATCTGTCCTAAACGAAAGGTACAGTGGTTGTATGCTACTGCTTCAGAGCGGTTCAGTCGAACTGGTAGTCAAAAAAAGCCTCGACGATCAGCTGAGAGGAGGAAGAAGAGAAAAGCATAGGATCAGAGTTCCTACCTGCCCTCTTCTTTATCATCTCAGCAAGATTGGCACGGCAGGGCCTCAGCTGGTGTTTGGAAAGCCATGCGCATGCGTTAGGAAAAGCACACCCACCAAGCGATGCCTGTCAACCCATACATTATTTCTATGGTCTTTAGAGTTGCCAGCAGGAGGTGGGGAGGAGCAGTGTGGCAGCTTGCAAACCCAAAGTGCATTCCATCGATAGTTTTCAAAGATAGTCACTAGGTGACTGAAGTTTCTGCCCTGCAAAATTCTAACTGGAGAGCGTGATTGATGACTCTGGGCTAGGGATGCGTCCCATTGGAGAATATGAATTAGGATACACCCAGGGAGGTGGAGGGAAAACCGGGGTCAAGGGTGGCAATGAATGATGTGCCTCAGAGTCGGCTATATCCAGGCAGCGCCGAACATCTTAACGCCCAATAAATCCTTTTTAAGTTTTGGAAGTTTGTTTGTCCATTTCTGCACAGCTTGAGATTTTTTGAATGATCATTTCCTCTGATGGAACCTGAGGCTGCTTCCAACATTGGGCAAAAGCTAATCTGGCCGCTGTCAAGAATGTGTATTATTATGTATTTCGCTTTTTTTGATATTTGTTTGTCAAAGATCCCTAACAAAAAGGATTCTGGTTTGTATTCGATCTGCTCTCTTGTCATTTCTTCCAGCCAAATTCTAATTTTCTGCCAATATTTTTGAGCTTCTGTACAGGAACACCACATATGGAAAAAAGTTCCCTCTTTTTTTTTTTTGCATTTCCAAGCAATTCGGACTCATATTGGGGTGCAAATTAACTTTGGCACTAAAATATAAAGATACCTCAATATACTACAATAGCTGGAACTGCTGGTACAAATGGTTAGACCAAAGATAGATTTCACACTATAAGGCAAAAGAGGATAGGATAAACCCATAGCAGTGATATACAAATACAGGTAAAGATCAGGTGTGTGTATATGGCATAAATTAAGGGGAAAAAAAGAGATCTTACAAACTGTTGAAGATGAGAATGTTTTTAATTGCTTTCTATTTTTTCTTTCTATTTTCTTCTCCTTTTCTTTCATTTGTGCATGTGTTGTTGGTTTGTTTTAATTGTAAAATTAATAACATTTATTTATTAAAAGTTTTGGAAGTTTGGCTCGAGACACATATTTAAATAGGGGTAACTGCCAGAATCCTGACAATGGCCACCGAACCAGCGGTAAAACAATTTTGAATCTGTCGTATATCTCATACGAACAAAGGACGCGAGTCAGTGACTTGGTTCAGCTCATTTATTGGGGTAAAAACACAAGTGGGGAGAGTGGGGAAAAAGCGCGGCTTAAAAAGGCTTTCTGCTGAGTGCTGCGGCCAATCGGGTCGTTTTGAATCGCCCGCGATCGGTTCAGCCAATCGCGGTCGATTCCGAACGACCAATCAGTGCCGCGCACTCAGCCAATCCGGTGGCCGTGCGCTTTAGCCAATCCGGGCTGCCGGATTTCGAGTATGCAGATGTCTGTACAGAACAGAATCCCACCACTGGAATGGTCGTAAGTCCAGGACAGCCTCTAGTTAAATCTTCCGCCCTCTTTCTCTTTCAGCAAATTGGTGGGCAACAGAGGGAAACAAACCAAGGAGGGGAGGAACCTAGAACTAAGATAGAATTTTCCTGACAGAACAATTAACCAGCGGAACGACTTGCCTCTAGAAGTTGTGTATGCTCCAACACTGGAAGTTTTTCGGTTTGGTTTTAAGAGTTGGGTGGGGGCTATTTTAGGGTCTACACCGAAAGTGTCCATCTTCAGCAACTTTAAGACTTGTGGACTTCAACTCCCAGAATGCCCCAGCCAGCCATGTCTGTTTCCTTTTTCTCTTAACCTCCTAAAGTGGAGAGATTGCAGAGGAAGGGATTACAAGAGAATAAGCTATGCTGGCTGGGGGATTCTGGGAGCTGAAGTCCACAAAGTCTTTAGTCTAACGGTTAAGGCAGAGCTCTCCAAACTTGGCCACTTTAAGACTTGTGGACTTCAACTCCCAGAATTCCCCCAGCCAGCCAATTCCTGTTTCTTTTTTCTCTTAACTCTCCTAAAGTGGAGAGAGATTGCAGAGGAAGGGATTACAAGAGAGTAAGCTATGCTGGCTGGGGAGAATCCTGGGAGTTGAAGTCCACACGTCTTAAAAGTTGCCGAGAGTCGACATCCTTACTCTAACACCAATATGGTGATTTCGGCACCTCCTTCCTCCTACGTCAGGAAGAGAATCAAATTCCAAATTAAGCCCAAAACTCCTTCCTGTCCACAACGACTTCGAAACTCCAGGTCTTTCCCATTTTTTCCCCCCACCATAATTTTTCATCTTTGTCTGGAATGAAGAAGGAAGAGACAGAGACGGAGGAGCGAAAAAAAATGCCTTTGGATGCCGTAGGACAAGCGTCATCTTGGGTCAGGGGAACCAGAGCGGAGTGTCCGGAGAGATCATGGATGCCGTGGGAACTGGCCTGGAGATGCCAAGCTCTCTGCCTTTCAAGCCGATTTTGCAAAAAGAGAGGCCTCATGTGAGATCTCCAGGGACACAGGACCTCTTTGCTTCTAAAGTGACTTGTCCTCTTGCCAAAATTTCTTTGGAAGGGAGCGGCTGGCGTCTGCTTTTCTGCAGTTCCCACCGTCGATTTGGTTAAATAAATCAATAATAATAATAATAATAATAATAATCACAGCCTCTTCTTTCAGACCCGCTCTGAGGATCCCATAGACCCAACTTCATCCGAGATTCAGCAATTGGGGGTGAGGGGGAATTATTTATTTTACTACGGGATGAATATTCGTAGCTCAGGGTTGAAATGAGAGGTGCTGGGTGCTCCCTGAATTTGGTGGCTTTCTTGCAGGTGTTTCATGACCCAACTAGGTCACATCATCAGTGCCAGTAGGGAGGGGGGTTGTGGAATGGAGGAAGAGGAGGAGGAGGAGGAGGAGTTTTGTGGGGTCCTTGGTGCTCTCTGGACTTGGTGGCTTTCTTGCAGGCATTTCATGACCCAACTAGGTAACATCATCAGTGCCAGAAGGGAGGGGGATTGTGGGATGATGGGAGGAGGGGGGGGAAGGGGGAGGAGGGGGAGGAGGAGGAGGAGGAGGAGGAGGAGAACTGTGTGGTCCTGGAGGCTTTCAAGAAGAGATTGGACTGCCCTCTGTCAGAAATGGTGTAGGGTCTCCCGCTTGAGGGGTGGGAGGTTGGACTAGATGACCTCCAAGGTCCCTTCCAACTCTCTGTTAATCTATATTCAATGGAACAGAAGTCGTCTTCGGAAGTTGTGGGAACTTCATCCCTGGAGGCTTTCAAGAAGAGACCGGACTGCCCTCGGTCAGATATATGGTGTAGGGTCTCCTGCTTGGGCAGGGGGGGGGGGTTGGACTAGATGACCTCCAGGGTCCCTTCCAACTCTGTTAATCCGTTGCTTGGCTTGGAGTATCAACAAGACTGAAGAGCGGAGAGCCAGAGAGGTAAGAAAGAGGAAGAAGACCTGTGATCAGATCCTGCCCTCTGCTGGCCGAGCTAAAAACAGCACTAAAATCTTTACTATTTTTTTAAAAAAAAATAGAGAGAATTTTGGCTGATCTCTCCAAAAAAGCCAAATCTCATTTGATTGGCTTAATGAGAGGCCACTAGGCAACCTTGGGGCATCTGAAAATGATGCCCTTTCAGCCAATCCTTTTTCAAAGGATTTCATTAGCCTCTGTGGCGCAGCGGTTAGAGTGCAGTACTGCAGGCTACTTCTGCTGACTGCCAGCAGCCTGTAGTTTGGCAGATCGAATCTCACCAGGCTCAAGGTTGACTCAGCCTTCTGTCCTTCCACGGTCAGTCAAATGAGGACCCAGATTGTTGTGGGCAAGAGGCTGACTCTAAAACTGCTTAGAGAAAGACTGTGACGCCTTGTGAAGCGGTATGTCAACTCAAAAAATATTTCTATGGTCTTTGTAGAGCGGCCAACAGAAAGGGAGGAGGGGAAAAGGGGTTTGAAAGAGCAGTGCGGCAGCTTGCAAACCGAAAGTGCATTCCATACATAGTTTTTCCAAGAGAGTAACTAGGTGACCGATGTTTCTGCCAGGCAGATATCTAACTGGAGAGCATGATTGAGGACTCTGGGCTATGGATGTGGTCCCATTGCAGAATATGAATTAAGATACACCAGGGTCAAGGGTGACAAGGAATGCTGTTCTCAGAGTCGGCTGCACCCAGGCAATGCCGGCATGTTAACTCCCCAATAAATCCTTTTGAAGTCTTGGAAATTTGGCTTCAGACTCACAATTTAATTGGGGGTAACTGCCAGAATCCTGACATGGTATATAAATCTAAGGATGATTGCTATTTAAATGACTCATGTGCCCATATGCACGTGTGTTGTGCCTCCGAGGTTTGAACCTGATCAGTCGGCAGATGTAGGGCTCGAGTGATGAGGAAGATCTGGCCTTGAGATTCGAGCCTGCATTATTGAGCAACCTGGAAGGGAGTCAGGAGGAAGAAGAGAGACTTGACTCTGAGATATGAGCCTGATTTACTGGAAGCTGCTCATTAGTTGAAGAACAAAGCGAGCAACGTTGGATAGACGCACGGCGAAGACATAAGCAGAAACGGGCCGTCCAACGGACTCAGAAAAGAGACTGACACGCCCCTTGGGGAATGTAAGGAGGCGTGCTAGCTCTGCTTCTCTGTTCGAAGCAAAGGTGTCATTTCGCTTGGTGTTACGTCTGATACACTCGGCCGCAGCGTCTTGATTTACGGTTAGTTCGGCCTTGCCAGACAGATTCCAGGAAGACTGCCAAGGACTGTGTAAACAGAAGCAGTTAACTCTGCCGTGTCGGAGACTGTCTGTTTGAGCATTTGTACTTTGGAGCTTTGGACTCTCACCTGTGGATACAGGTGAGACAGAACACATGTGCATACAGGCCTCTGTGAGAATCTGATTCCGAGGGGGAGGCCAAGCAGCTGACAGGGAGCGGGAGCGTGGCTCCGTTGGCTGTGGAGGAAACTGGGGAAGGGCAAAGTCCGGCTGGGCAGAGCAGGAGAGAGGTAGAACAAGGGAGAGGGAGTTCAGAGGAAGACCCAGGCCCACCCCCTCTTCATCCTAGGGCACGCAGGGAGGAACGGAGAAGGGAGCAACGTGAGTTGCTGGCTTACGGAGGAGGAAAGGGCCCTGATTCCCTTCATTAGCCGCACCTGGGAAGACAGTGTTTAAAAAGGGAAGCTACACACAGCAAAGTTGTTGGAAGCAAATTTTGAGTTATCTGTTATTGTCGAGGCTTATCTGGGTTCCTGGCATCTTCCCAACTGTGTGTGTTTTGCTGGCCTTTCCAGTTTGTAATTCCTTCTCCTGCCCTGTCCGGTTCATGACTACAGTTTGGTTTGTTTGGATTTTAAGTTACAGTTTGTGTGTACCTTGTTTTGGACTGAATTTTCTGCAGCCCAAGGCTGTACCTGGGAGAGTTTTTTTTTTCTCCATCTGAAGATAACCTGGACATTGGGGGCAAAGTTGGAGGTATTAAAGGGCGTCTTCTTACTTATGGGACTGTGTTGCCTTTGTGCCATGCCCTGGGTCATCTCTCTCTCTCTCTCTCTCTCTCTCTCTCACACACACACACACACACAATGAACAGAGAGCAGACGAGGTGCAGGAAACAGGAGTTCTTTGCTTTATGTTCCCAATACAAAAACCGCCGAGGGAGTCGGGGGAGAAACCTGGCCGGCGGGCGCTAAGGGAGGGTCCTCCTCAGATGTCAGAGATGGAGAGCAGGAGGGCGGTGGGAGAGGAGGGGGCTCTCCTGTTGCCGTGAATCTGGCCCTTCCAATGGTGCTCCTGCGCCACGTCCAAGTTATCTCCAGATTCCAGGATGTCCGGGACTGGCAAGGAAGAGAGAAAACAGGGTTACCACTCATTGCACGAAGGATTGGTTCAAAATGGGGGTCCCTCCTGACACCACCACCCCTTTAAAAGCAATTAAGAGTGATCGCTCGGTGATCCACTCTGTCACCCGTGACCGAATATGACGCTGGTTGGATGGCATCAGGAGCCATTTTTTCGCTCCTCCGTTTTCATCTCTTCCTTTTCTGTTCCAGACAAATATGAAAAATTATGGCGGGGAAAAAAAAGGGAAAGACCTCGAGTTTATAAGTCGTTGTGGACAGGAAGGACTTTGGGGTTTAATGTGGAATTTGATTCTCCTTCTGACATAGGAGAAAGGAAGGGCCGAAATCGCCATATTGGTGTAGAGTTAAGGACGCAACTTTTTAAGACTTGTGGGTTTCGACTCTCAGGATTCTCCCCAGCCAGCATACATAGCTTACTCTCTTGTAATCCCTTCCTCTGCAATCTCTCTCTACTTGAGGAGATTAAGAGAGAGAGAGAGAGAGAGAGAGAGAGAGAAAAAGCAGGCATGGCTGGCTGGGGAATTCTGGGAGTTGAAGTCCACCGGTCTTAAAATGGCCACTTTTGGTGTAGGCCCTAAAGGAAGGTAAAGGGTGAAGTTTCCCCTCCTTGCACATCCGTGCTAGTCGTTTTCGGTTTTAGGGGGGGCGCTGCTCATCTCCGTCACGAAGCCGAAGAGCCAGCGCTGTCCGGAGACGTCTCCGTGGTCCTGTGGCCGGCAGGACTAAACGCCTTCGAAGGCGCGTGGAACGCTGTTCCCTTCCTTCCAAAGACGGTTCCTATTTTTCTACTTGCATTTTTTACAGGCTTTCAAACTGCTAGGTTGGCAGAAGCTGGGACCAGGAACAGGAGCTCACTCCGTGACGCAGCGCTAGGGGTTCGAACCGCCGAACTGCCGAACTTTCGGATCAACAAGCTCAACGTCTTAAGTCACTAATCCACCACAACCAACCTTTATTCTCTTGTAATCCCTTCCTCTGCAATCTCTTCACTTTAAGGGGTAAGAGAAAAAGAAACAGACATGGCTGGGCTGGGGAATTCTGGGAGTTGAAGTCCACAAGTCTTAAAATTGCCAAAGATGGACAGTTATGGTATAGACCCTAAAGTAAGGTAAGGGTAAAGGTTCCCCTCGCCCATTATTTTCAACTCTAAAGGGCGGTACTCATCTCTGTTACTAGGCCAAAAGCCAGCGCTGTCTGAAGACCTCTCCGTGGTCCTGTGGCCGGCAGGACTGAACGCCTGAAGGCGCATGGAATGCCGTTCCCTTCCCACCAAAATAGTGGTTCCTATTTTTCTACTTGCATTTTTTTTTTTTACGTCCTCTCGAACTGCTAGGTCGGCAGAAGCTGGGACAAGGCCCGGGAGCTCACTCCGTGACGCGGCGCTAGGGATTCGAACCGCCGAACTGCCGACCATTTGGATCGACAAGCTCTGCATCTTCACCACTGAGTCCCATTTAAGAGCATTAAGGGGCCCCAAATCTTTCTAGGGGGGGGTCTCTTCCCCCGTTTCCATTTGGAAATTTAGATTCTGGGGACAGAGAGGTTATGGGGGAATCCCCAAATAAATGGAAGCAGCCCATTGGAAGTTTTTTTGGAGGGTGGGGTCTTTAGCCTTAAAAATGAGTATAGGTAACCTCAACTTATTACCAGAATTTAGCCATCAATTTCTGTCACTCTGCAACTAGCGGTGTGAGTTTTGGACTGTTTTTACCCCCTCTTTCCCGCCACCATTGTTAAGTGAATCACTGCAGTTGTTAAGTGAGCAATATAGTCATTAAGCGAATCTGGCTTCCTCATTGACTTGGCTGGACTAGGAAGGTCATAAAAGAGGAGCCCTGGGGCGCTGCGGCCGTCATTAACACGAGTCAGTTGCTACCAAGCATCTGAATTTTGATCACACGATCGTAAAGGATGCCGAGACGGTTGTTAAGGGTGAAAAACGGCCGACAGTCGCTTTTTCCAGAGCAGCTGTAACTTCGGACGGTTGCTAAATGAACAGTTGTTGTTTTAAGTCGAGGACTGCCTGTCTAGGGTCTCCTGCCTTTGGGCAGGGGCTGGACTAGAAGATCTCTAAGGGTACTTTCCAACATTGGATCCCCTGGAACTCACTTGGGATCGCCACACTTCTGTCGTTGGTGTTCAGCTGACACAGGTGTTCTTTCTGGCTCACCTGTCAGGGCAAAAAAAAAAGGGGTGGGGGAAGCTACCTCAGAAATGTCCCCCAGATCTCTTCAGATCCAGCCCCCAAACCTCCAGTTTCAGGAGAAGTCTATCTGTATCTTCTTTTCTTCTCCAGAAATTTACCAGCAATATTTTATTGAAACCTTACCGTGTTTCCCCGAAAATAAGACCCTCACACACACACACTCACACTCACACACACACATATCTCCACCAAAAAAGGCACCAGGCCTTATTTATGAGGGGATATCATCCACTGACTGACCTCACTTGCGTGCGTCGCCGCCCGGCCTCCATTTTTGCAGTCCGGGATAAAAATCAAATCCATTCAGGTATTCAGACAAACCGAATACCAGAGACTCGTGAACAATATATAAAAGCTTTATTACAAAGTTTTTGCCAAAGGGAATTCTGCCCGTGGCAGAAAACATTTTCCCCCAGGAGGGCTGAGGTTTATATACAGGTTCAGATATACAGTCTCTGCTCCTTTCCTGGGTTCACAATCTATCCAAGCTACGTATCTCCCTACGCAACACCCATATTATTGTAGCGTAACACCTGTTTCCTTGTCCTGTTTACCCGTTCCTATTTCCGCCAACCTCCATCATTAACACGACACTGGTCAGCGTAAACTACCAAATATGTAATCTTTATGCAAAACCATAGAAAATAGATAATTTTTCCAGGAAATTATCTTAGGTTAACGCAGAGGTTAAAAATGGTGTTACCATTGCTGTAGATTTTCACAGGTATAATTTTTACATATCACACAGTCAGAGGCCTTTAGTAATTTCTTCTTCTGCGGATGGAAAAGTTTTCCTGAAGGTCTCTGCAGCCGATAGGATCGATCCTGAGCTTTGTTTTCAGCTCCAGAGGCCTTCAGGAAAGCCTTTGCCAGCCTTGCCGGCTGCAGAAGAAACGGGCCGGCCAGGCAGGTGTCTGGGGGGTGCGAGGCCTGGCTACACCTGTCCAAAGGTAAGTAGTAGGGCAGCCCTACCTGCCCCTCATCCCCACCCTAGTTTAATTTTTACCTGTCCACTCTGGAGTGGGTGGGATCTTAATTAGGGCTTATTTGGGGAGTAGGGCTTAAATTGGGAGGATGTGTGAAAATCAAGCTAAGGCTTACACAGAAACACACCTATACATACACACATTATACACAAACACCCACACCCACACATACTAATACAACCCTACACACAAATATGCAGCTACAGCACAAAACCACACCTACACACAAAAATATACATATACACACAAATACACACCTACACACCTACACACACAAATCAAATCAAATAAATAAATAAATACCTACACACACAAACACACACCTACACACATACCTACACACAAACACACTTATACACACACACACTACACACAAATATACATCTACACATACAAATACAAACCTACACAAATACGCACCTACAACACAAAAACACACCTGCACACACAAATACACACCTACACACCTACACACAAAAAATATACAAATACACACCTACACACACAAATATACCCCTACACACAAACACA
>NW_020769486.1:165706-178147 GCF_900518735.1 Pseudonaja textilis | reverse complement strand
GGAGGAGGAGGAGGAGGAGGAGGAGGAGGAGGAAGACTGTGGGGTCCTTAGTGGTCTCTGAACTTGGTTTCTTGCAGACATTTCATAACCCAAGTAGGATATCTCATCAGTGCTAGAAGGAAGTGGGATTTGTGGAGAGGAGGAGGAGGAGGAGGAGGAGGAGGAAGAAGAAGAAGAGATGACTGCAGGCTCTTTGGTCCTCTCTGAGCCTGGTGGCTTTCTTGCAGACGTTTCATGACCCAACTAGGCAACATCATCAGTGCTAGAAGGGAGTGGGGTTTGCGGGGAGGAGGAAGAGGAGGAGGAATGAGGACGACGACTGTGGAAGCCTTGGTTCTTCCTGAGCTTGGTTGTTTCCTTGTAGACATTTCATTACCAAACTAGCTAACATCATCAGCGCCAGGGGCTTCTTGACTTGGATTCTAATCCAACAGGGAGCTTTGCAGATTTGTAAAACGGAGGGCCGAGCCCGGAAGAAAAGGCAGCTGCTTTAAAGGGGGCAGATGGGGTGGGGGGGCTACCTGGGAGTGGGCTTCACTTCAAAGCCTATTTGGGACCCGTATCCTCAGTCCTGCATGGTCTTAAGTCTCTTCTAGCTTCCCAGTCAGTTTGATAACAGGGTCCAGTCAGTTTCTCAGCCTCGACCATTTATTTCTTCTAGTGAAATCAGATTTCTCCATTTTGGGATTTGGGTTAGGATGAAAGCTAGAGTAGCATCCATCCAGTACAGGGGTCTCCAACCTTGGCCACTTTTAAGGTGGGCGGACTTCAACTCCCAGAATCCTCCCCAGCCAGCATAGCTTACTCTCTTGTCATCCCTTCCTCTGCAATCTCTCTCTCCACTTTAGGGGGTTAAGAGAAAAAAGAAACAGGAATTGGCTGGCTGGGGCATTCTGGGAGTCGAAGTCCACAAGTCTTAAAGTTGTCAAGTTTGGGGACCCCCCTGATCCAGGATCTCTCCAACGGTCCAGACCAGGAGCCTCTGGGGTTCAGCCTTGTTGGCATCGCTTTCTCTTGCCTCTAGATTTCAGCCACAAGCGTGGCCCTTTGGATCAACACCTCCCTTGGCGTGTCCACCCTCTTTGCCCTCTGGTCGCTGGCCATCCTCTTTCGGCAAGCCAAATCGCACCTTGCGGAGCAGAACATGACGGGCAAATTCGTTTGCTTCCAGGTAATTCTAGTGGTATAGGAGGGAATAGTGGTATTACCCTGTTTCCCTGAAAATAAGACCTACCCTGAAAGTAAGTCCTAGCTTGCTTTTTACCAGTGCCTCCAATATAAGCCTCAATTAAGATCCCACCCACTGTATTTATCTATCTGTCTGTCTGTCTGTCCGTCCATCCACTGTCTGTCTGTCTGTCTGTCTGTCTGTCTATCTATCTATCTATCTATCTATCTATCTATCTATCTATCTATCTACTGTATCTATCTATCTATCCATCCATCCATCCATCCATCCATCCACTCTATCTATCTATCTATCTATCTATCTATCTATCTATCTATCTATCTATCTACCTACCTACTATATCTGTCTGTCTGTCTGACTGTCTGTCTATCTATGTACTATATCTACTCTATCTATCTATCTATCTATCTATCTATCTATCTACCTACCTATCTCTCATTTATCTCTATCTACCATCCATCCATCTATATGTATTATCTATCTCTATCTGATCTCATCTATCTTTCATCTCTATCTCTCATCCATCATCTATCTACCTACCAACCAACCACCTACCTATCTAGTCCTCTACCCACCTACCTATCTTATTTTATCTACCATGCACTCATCCATCCATCTCTATTATCTATCTCTCATCTCTCATTTAATCTATCTCTCTCCTCTCTCTCTTATCCATCCATCCATCATCTATCTCTATCATCTATCAATCTATCTATCATCTATGTATCAATGTCTCATCTATCTATCTATCTATCTATCTATCTATCTATCTATCTATCTATCTATCTATCTATCTCTATGTCCCAGGGTTATGTGCAACTAACTTAACAGCTGCAGTGATTCACTTAACAAACACGGCAAGAAAAGTCTTATAATGAGGCAAAACTCACTTTACAAATGTCTCTCTTAGCAATAGAAATTTGGGGCTCAATTGTACCGTTTCCCCCAAAATACGACCTACCCTGAAAATAAGTCCTAGCTTGGTTTTTACACACGCGCCCAATATAAGCCCTACCCCCAAAATAAGCCCTAATTAAGATCCCGCCTACTCCGGAGTGGATGGGTAAAAATTAAGCCAGGGTGGGGATGGGGGCAGGTGGAGCTGCCCTACTACTTACCTTTGGACAGGTGTAGCCAGGCCTCGCACATCCCGGCACCTGCCTTGCCAGCCCATTTCTTCTGCAGCCGGCAGGGCTGGCCAGGCTTTCCTGAAGGCCTCTGGAGCTGATAAGAAAGCTCTGGATCGATCCAGAGCTCTATTATGGGATGCAGAGGCCTTCAGGAAAGTCTTGCCGGATGTAGAATTAATTCTTGAAGGCCTCTGACAGCGAAAAGGAGGCCAGGAGCAACGTGCACCAGTGAGGTTAGTCAGTGGAGGACGTCCCCCGAAAATAAAACCTGGTGCCTTTTTTGGTGGCAAAAAGTAACTAAAAATAAGACAGGGTCTTACTTTCAGGGAAACACGTTAGGCGGGTATAGGTTCTCCTGCTTGAGTAAGGGTGTGATGACCCAAAGGGGCGTGTCACAAAAGCAACCAAGTCCCAAATGTAGGTAAAGTCCCTTTCATCCCTCCAACTTGGCCCCCCAATGTCCAAGTTATCTTCGTCTGGAGAAAAAAACTCTCCCAAGAACAGTTTTTAAAGGGAAGAAATTCAGTCCTAACCCAAAGTACATCGAAATAAAACCAAACACAAACCACACTGCAGCAATTAACCCGACAGGGCAAAATCAGGAATTGCAGAACTCAAAAGATAACAAAACACACACAGTTGGGAGGATGCCCGGAACCCAGATAAGACTTGACAAACCAAGATAATGCACGCTTTGCTTCCAGCAAGGTGCTGTGCGCAAACACTCTTTTTAAACACTGTTTTCCCAGCTGCAGCTAATGAAGGGAATCAGGGCCCTTTTCTCCCCCGTAATTCACGCAACCCACATTGGTCCCTTCTCCGTTCTTCCCTGTGTGCCCTAGGATGAAGAGTGGGGTGGGCCTGGGTCTTCCTCTGAACTCCCTCTCCCTTGTTCTACCCCTCCCCTGCTCTGCCCAGCTGGACTTTGACCTTCTCCAGTTTCCTCCACAGCCAATGGGGCCATACTCCCCGCTCTCTGTCAGCTGTCTGGCCTCCCTCTCAAAATCAGATTCCAACGGGGACATGACAAGGGGATTGGGCTAGAAGACCTCTAAGGTCTATTCCAGCTCTATCCTGATTGATTAGTTCTACTTGAAACCCCATTCAACATACAGGTGTTCCAAATGTCTGAGACAATTGAATCAGTGCCTTTTGCTCCCATTTGGCGACCTTTCTTCGCCATCGTTATCGAGCGAATAACTGCCGTCGTTAAGCGAATCTTGCTTCTCCCTTGATTTTTGACTTTTCAAAAAAAAAAAGGGGAATCACGTGACCTCGGGACAGCGCGACCGTCACAAATATGAACCAGGTGCCCAAGCATTCTGAATTTTGCTTCCCGTGACCCTGGAAGTGCTGCGACGGTTGTTATGAAATAAAACATAGCATCCCTTTCTGGCCCACTTGGGAACTGTCACTAAATGCATGGTTTGTAAACGAAGGACTCAGATAACAGATAACTAGAGTTGGAAGGGGCCTTGTAGGTCATCTAGTCCAACCCCCAAGCCCAAGCCGGAGACCCTACACCATTTCTGACCGATGGGAGTCCACTCTCTTCTTGAAAGCCTCCAGGGATGAAGCTCCCACAACTTCTGTTCCATGGGTGGATTGTTCTCCGTCAGAAAGTTTCTCCTTATTTCCAGGTTGAATCTCTCTCCTTGTTCAGTTTCCATCCATTATTCCTTGTCTGGCCTTCGGGTGCCTTGGGTAATAGCTTGACCCCCTTCCTCCTCCTCTCTGGGGCAGCCCCTCAAATATTGGAAGGCTGCTCTCCTGTCTCCCCTGGTCCTTTTGTTCATTAAAATCAGATTAAAGTTAGATTAACAGAGTTGGAAGGGACCTTGTAGATCATCTAGTCCAACCCACTCTGCCCTCAAATATTGGAAGGCTGCTCTCCTGTCTCCCCTGGTCCTTCTCTTCCCTAGACTAGCCAGGCCCAGTTCCTGCAACCGTTCTTCTTCGTATGTTTGAGCCTCCAGACCCCTCATCATCCTGTTTGCTCTTCATGGACACCCTGTCCATGAGGAGAGGCGATTGTTGTCTTGAGGTGGAGATGGGGCCTTTGTGTGTTGAGCCAATGTTGATCAAGGTCGCTTGGACAATACCTTAAACATGAGAAAGCTATGTGCGGCGGCAGCCCCCAAATGCTAATACGATCCTGGGTTGTATAAACAAGAGGCCTAGAACCAAAATCATGCGAATTATTAGTAACGTTTTAATAAAGCCTTACTTCAGTTTAATTTTAGTTTACTTTATTGTCATGGCGCCTCGTACAACAAAATCAAATGCCACCTTCAGTGTATATTATGACTATGAAAATAAAACACAAACACACATCCTTCACATCCTATTCAATTGAATGGAAAACCCCTGATATTGCATGAATATTGCACTAGACAGTAGAATTCAACAGAGCTCCTGCCCTGGGATAGAAGCTGTTTGTCAGCCTGTTTGTCCTTGTTTTTATTATTATTCTGTACCGTTTGCTAGATGGTAATAGTTCAAAACAAGGGTTCCCAGGATGAGATGGATCTTTGAGGATGTTTTGGACTTTCTTAAGGCAGTGGTAGCTCTAAAGCTCTTCCAAAGAGGGGAGAGGGCAACCCAGGATCCTCTGGACAATGACATTAAACCCTCTGGAGTGCTGTCCTATCTGCCCCTGTGCAATTGGCAAACCATACAGAGGTGGAGTAAGTTAAGATACTCTCCATGGTGCAGTGGTAGAAGGTCACCAGCAGTTTTGCATCCAGTTGTTTGTTTCCTGAGAAGCCTCAGGTCGTATAATCTCTGCTGGGCCCTTTTGACCAGGGCTGCAATGTGAGCCCCCCCAGGTCAGGTCCTCCTTTAGGGTAACACCCAGAAACTTAAAACTGGCCACTTGCTCCCCTCGGTCTCCCTGGATAAGAAAGCGCTGGAGGTCTGATCTGTTCCTTCTATATAGTCCACTATCAGCTCCTTGGTCTTATTGGTGTTGAGGACCAAGTTATTGTCTCCACACCACAAAAGCAACCGTTGGTCCACCTCATCTGGGTAGGCAGACTCACACACACACCCCGGAGATGAGTCCCACCGCTGTTGTGTAGTAAGGCCAGTCATGGAATCCTGCGTCCAGTTTTGGTCCCCACATTACAAAAAAAAAGATGTTGAGACTTTGGAAGAAAGTGCAGAGAAGGGCAACAAGGAGGATTAAAGGCCCTGGAGGGTTAAAACTATATGCATGAATGGTCGCAGAACGAAGCAGAAACTTCCTAACAGAGAGTGAAATTAACCCGTGGAACAGCTTGCCACAAGAAGTTGTAGGTGCTCCATCTCTGGGGGTTTTTTTAAAAGAAGAGACTGGACAGCCACTTGTCTGAAATGGAATAAAGTTTCCTGCCTGAGCAGGGGGTCAGACTAGAAGACCTCTGAAGTCCCTTCCAGCTCTATTCTGATTCCTAGATATCTGAAATTGGTTCAACATCTCTTTGGCTTCATCTGTTTTCAGGTCCTCCTCATTTTGGTGGCCTTGCAGCCGTCCATCTTCAGCATCTTGGCCAACGGGGGTCAAATAGCTTGCTCCCCACCCTTCTCCTCCAGAGCCCGAGGCCAGCGTAAGTTTTTTGGTGTGTGTGTGTGTGTGTGTGTGTGTGTGTTAAATCAAGATTTCCACAACCTGATCTCCTCTCCATAAGTTGCGATTCCGATTCTTGTAATTCCCAGAATCCTCTGTGCATATTTCCCACAATGCTGTTGTACAACATAGCTTCTCTCAACCTAAATCTGGGCTCTAGATCTGCTAGAACAGAGGTGGGGGCTGATGGCCCTTTTATGACTTGTGGACTTCAACTCCCAGAATTCCTTGAGCCCTCATGACTGGCTGAGGAATTCTGGGAATTGAAGTCCATCATGGCTGGTTGAGGAATGCTGGGAGTTGAAGTCCATCACGGCTGGTTGAGGAATGCTGGGAGTTGAAGTCCATCATGGCTGCCTCATGAATTCTGGGAGCTGAAATCCATCACCGCTAGCTGAGGAATTCTGGGAGTTGAGGTCCATCATGGCTGGCTGAGGAATTCTGGGATTTGAAGTCCACCATGGCTGGTTGAGGAATGCTGGGAGTTGAAGTGCATCATTCTTCACCCTGTGCTAGAATAAAACTTCCAGGATGCCCAAAATTTTCTAAGTAAGGTGATGAGAAAAAAAATGGAGTATACTGAAAGAAATGTGGTGATTCATTAGAGGAATATTTGCAATTAATTGTGATTATCACCTGCAGGGCTGTAGTCCTTGACTGATGATCACCATTGAGCCCAAAATTCCTATTGCTATGTGAGAGAGTTAAGTGAGCTTCCCCCACTCCAATTTTACGATCTTTCTTGCCACTGTTGTGAAATGAATCACTACCGTCGTTAAGTGAGTCACACAGTTGTTAAGTGAATACGACTTACTCCATTGACTTGGCTTATCGGAAGGTTGCAAAAGGGATCATGTAACCCCAAGATGCTGCAACCAACAAAAATATGCGTGGGTAGCTAACTGTGGCAAGAAAAGTCTTAAAATGGGGGGTGGGGGGAAACTCGCTTAGCATGTCTTGCTTAGCGACAGAAATTTCAAGCTCAATTGTGGCCGTAAGTCCAGGCTACCTGTAGTGGGCAGCAAACGCCAGCAGCTCGCAAAGTCAAATGCACCTTCCGTGTATGCAGCGACTACAATTCCCAGCCAGCACGGCCACTGGGAACCATAGTCCAGGAAACTTCCGGAAGGTAGCATCGGGCGGGAGGCAGCTGCTTTCAGAGGACCAGGAATCAAGGGGTGGGATTTGACCGGTTCGGACCGGTTCTATAGAACCGGTTGTTAGGATTCGCGCAGTTCGGAGAACTGGCAAATTGTGCCCCTGGTGGGCCCTGCCTCTCTCTGCCCTCCGTGCCTAGTCAGTCCTTATTGTGCATGCGCGACATTGCGTGCATGCGCGACATCGCTGACTGCGTTCTTCCCTGCCCCGTCACTCCTTATGGCAGTGATGGCGAACCTATGCCGTGTGTGCCACCTGAGCTCTCTTTGCGGGCACGCCAGCCCTCCTGCCAGCCCAGCTCCCCTGCGCATGCATGCGCCTCCCACCGGCCAGCTGCTCTTCGGGTCTCTGCCACGCATGCACCAGGGTAGGGCCTTCACCGATCTCCGCAGTTTCCCCGACAGCAGGCCCTACCTCTCTCCTGCATTCCTGCCACCTGTGCCTTCCCTGATCGCCTCATGTTCCACCCTCCACAGGTGCCTCTCCAGGGCAGGAAGACATTCTGGGTGAGCAGGGAGAAATTGCGAGGTTAGGGAAGGCAGGAACGAGGGGGGGCACACGTGCAGGGAATGCATGGGGGCAGGGGCGCATGCGCGGAGGGGGCTTGCATGGCATTTTGGGGATTGGGGCACGCACCTGTGCATTTGCGTGGATGGGCGCATGCTTTGGGCCCTTGGCACCAAAAAGGTTAACCATCACTGCCTTAAGGTATTTCTTTTTTTCTCTCCTCCCAAGGATCAGCTGTTCTGATGACCAGCTGTTCTGACGACCAGCTGTTCTGACGTCCAGCTGTGTTCGACGATCAGCTGTTCCGACGATCAGCTGTTCCGACGATCGGCTGTTTCGACAATCGGCTTTTGGCGATCAGCTGTTCCAACGAGCAGCCGTTCCAACAATCGGCTGTTTTGACGATCAGCTGTTCCGAAGATCAGCTGTTCTGAAGACCAGCTGTTCCGATGATCAGCTGTTCCAACGATCAGCTGTTCCGATGATCAGCTGTGCCAGGATTCCCCTCGCTGTCTTACTGCTTTATCCAGGAGGCTATTCTGAGGCCTAGAGGCAAAAAGGGGTGCTGGGAGGGAGCTTCAAGATCCTCCTGCGCTGTTTTTTTGACTTCCTGGTCCCCAAGGAAGCTTTATGGGAGCAAGATGGCTCCCCAGGAGGCTTCCATGCGGCCCACGAGGCAAAAAAATACTGCAAAAAAAATAATAATCCATGCCCACCCAGTCACAGGGCCACACCCACCTAGCCATGCCCACAGCACTGATTGTTAAAAAATTTCAATCCCACCTGAGTCCAGGAGACAACTATAATCCTGCTGTTTTTTTCTCTTTTTTCAATCTTTTGCTCCAAGAAATGCACTGCCAGCTCTTGATCCTGGAAACTTTTGTCCTCACGGTCCTGGGCAGGATGTATTACCGGAAGCCGGACGACAAGCCGGGATGCTGCCTCCGCGAATCTCCAGAGCACCAAGCCGAGATCAAGCAGTAAAAAGGAGGGTCTGAGACCCAGCCCCCACCGCCCCCGACCACCTCCAACACATAAAAACCCTGGGGCAAAATGGCCAAATTCCACTGTAAAGGTAGTCCTCAACTTACGACGCCCAATTCAGGCCCAAAATGTTATGTCGCTGGGACATTTGTGAGGCAAGCTTGATCCCCATTTTACGGCCTTTCTTGCCGCAGGAGTTAAGCGAATATGAAAGGGGGAATCATGGAACCATCATAAATGTGAGTCAGTTAGCATTTTTCCTGGCAGAAACCTCGGTCACCTAGCTACTATCTTTGAAAACATTGATGGAGTGAACTTTCAGTTTCTAAGCTGCCGAATTGCTCCCCCTCCTCCCTTTCTGATGGCAACTCTAAAAAGATCATGGGAATATTTGATCAGTTGACATTAGCATCTGAATGTAAATCATGTGACCCTGAGGAATGCTGCAACGGTTGTAAGTGTGAAAAAAGGTTGTAAATCCCTTTTTCCAATGCCGCTGTCACTTCGAATGGCCACTAAGTGAACTGTTCTAAGTCCACGAAGAGGTTTGCTGCTGGCTGGTGGCATGAGAGAGAGAAAAATCAATCTTTGCGGAGCGACGTTTGGCCTATTGCCACAGGCACGCCTATTGTTCAAAGTGCGCAAAGCTCGCCAAATAAATCTGCCCGTTTTTCTTCTCATCGGAACGAGGCTCTTAAGGTGCCGGCCTGGTGGTCCAACTTTTGTGCTTAGGAACTTGCTGTTTGGGTGGGACAAATCCTTCTGAACTAAAACGAGAAACTGGGATGTTGCGGCTCATTTGTGTGTTTTGTGCAAATTTCTCTAAAAATTGTAGTTGGGAGTAGAAACCGGGGCTCTGAATCCCATCACTCGTATTGATTCCGGACATTCCTGTTCCATTGTCCTTCTGAGGACTGAGTCGGCCTGTCTCCAGAAGGTTCTATTGTGGCCCGCCAGAGTCAGAGAGTGAGGAGGTTGGGGAGGAACCAGGGCCAGTCCTGGAGTCTGGGGAAAACTCTGATGGATGCTCTGGTCTGGAGGCAGAGATGGGGCCAGGGCCGTCCGACAGTTATCAGCTGCCTTCGGAGTCAGAGATCAGTGGGGAAGAAGAGCAGCTGGAGCCTGTTCCCGATGTGTGCATGCGCAGAGCTGCCAGAAGAAGGGAACAGTTAAGGAACAAGGGTTGACTTGGGAGGTGGACGATGAATGGCCCTTCCCATAGGGAATAAAGAGGAATGAAAGGGGGAGTGGGGTTTGCAGGAGACAATTGGTTCGTTAGTGTGGAAGTCTGTTCCTGACTTCTTGCCAAGTAATTGCTGCTACAGTGTGGCGTTTGGAAGCTATCGGCCTGGCAACTCTCCAAGCCTGATGAAAGGTCTGTAGTTGTGAACTCTCTTGAAAGATTGTTGGCTGGGGAGGAATTCCCTTTAACCTAAATAAAAAGGGTTTTATCGGGACGGAGTTGGCTTCCTGACCTTGGGAAGCCTGGATCAGAACACCTATCCGACCGTCCTTCTGAGGACTGAGTCAGCCTGTCTCCAGAAGGTTCTTCTGGACCATAGGAACAAGGTTTTTAAAAGTAAGATTGGATTCTCTTGAAGGCAAGTCCTGCAGCGACAAAACAGCCTGCAGATTATCCGTGGGCTTGCAGAGTTTATGCTAAGGCAGCCGAGAGTAACGCAGAGACTTCGGAGGGAGTCCTGGATGATCTCTGAGCTTTGTTGCTTCCTTGCAGACTTTTCACGACCCAACTAGGTAATGTCACCAGTGCTAGAAGTAAGTGGGGTTTGTAGAAGGAAGGAAAAAGAAAGGATGAAGAAAGGAAGGGAAAGGGAAAGGAAGGCAGGAAAGGAAGGGAAAAGATGAAGAAAGGAATGGAAAGGCAGGAAAGGAAAAGATGAAGAAAGAGGTAGGAAGGGAAGGAGAACGGAAGGGAAAAGAAGGCAGGAAAGGGAAAGAAGGGGAAGGAAAAGGAAAGAATGAAGAAAGGAAGAGAAAGGCAGGAAAGGAAAGGAAGGAAAAAGATGAAGGAAGGAAGGGAAAGGGAAGGCAGGAAAGGAAAAGAGGAAGAAAGAAAGAGGAAGGAAGGGAAGGAAGGAAGGAGAACAGAAAGGAAAAGAAGGCAGGAAAGGGAAGGAAGGATGAAGAAAGCAAGGGAAGGGGAAGGAAGGAAAGGAGGAGGAGGAGAACGACTGTGGGGTCTTTGGTGCTCGCTGAACTTGGTGGTTTTCTTCCAAACATTTCATTACCAAACTAAGTAACGTCATCCGTGCTACTAAGGGGGTTTGCTCTCATTGATATTCGACTGGCTTGCCCTGTCAGTGTCGCTGGAAATGCTCGAGCGGTTGGCCTTAGATCGCGCTGCTTGCACTCGGGTCAAGTGCGAGTGTGTGCATCCTGCGTAGGAAACTGACTCACAAAGGCACGGAACAATCCTCCGGAGCCGCCAGAAGGAAGCCGGGAGAGAACGGCGGCGCAGCCCAGCAAGGGGAAAGGCCACTCAGGCCCAGTAAAAACCTACAGAGGCGGTCGGTCAAACCCGAACATTTATTAGAGAGTTAAGAACAACAGCCAACAAGAAGTGGGTTCCTAACGAACGGGCCGGGATCAAACGAGCAGCTGCCGTCCAGATGTTGCTTGGTATCCTCCGGGAGGAGCGGCGCAGGGAGACGTGGCCCAGGGGCCCAACTCCCAAATCCGGGGGAGGGGAACAACCGTGCACCCACCTGGGCTCGGGGCCGGGCCTGATGGGGCTTCCCTCGTTCAGCCCCCCCCTCCCGGGGAGCAGATTCTGGACAGCGCGGGGCACGCGAGAAAAGAGAGAGAGAGAGAGAGAGAGAGAGAGACACTTTCGGTAAAATGTTGGGCGCGAAGACCAGCCGTCCACAGAGATCGGTGGCTTTTTTTCGCGGTGGGACAGGACATGCGCAAAAGGCGAAATGTTATTGACATGGTAGGGGTGGTGGCTGACCCTCCACGGCACTTTACAAATAGTTTTGTGAGGGGGTGGGGTTGGAATGGACCAGGAGCCAACGAGCTCCATTGAGCAAAAACGGAGCCCAACGTGTCCGTTTGAGGCTGTTTAGTGCAACGGATGGGCCGCCCCCCCGCCAAAGGACCGACGACGACGATCGGCGAAACTCTCCACTGAATCGGGGGACGGAAGAGCTCAACCGCTTCCCCGCGCCGCCCCCCTTTTCACCTCCATGCGCCTGTAGCTCTGACTCCCGTAGCAGGACGTTGCAAAAGGAAGCAGGAAAAAAAGAGAGAGGCAGCTTTCACTTTGGGGAGGTTGGGGGGGGGTCCACACACACACACAGGAAGAGCGGGGAGTGTGCAATCCAGGTGTGAGTCCCTTGGGGAAACCCCAACGCAACCTTTCGCTTTGCATCACCTCTCCGCGTCCTCTCTTGAGGACTAGAAGCCTAGGAAGGCTGAGAGATGACGCTCTCTCTCTCTCTCTCCCTCTAGGTGTGAGGAGGGGCATTTGTGGAGCTTCTTCCTTCCTCCCCACCCCCCACCGCCCCGGTTTGGCCACTTTAAGGGGCCTCTGCTCCCTGCAGGCCAAGGGCCCAGCCGACAGGAAGAAGCGGAGATGGCGATGACGACGTAAGGATGAAAAGCGGGGCGAGAAAGAGAGGTTCCCCTTCTCTTCTGTCCTTCCATCCCGAACTGTCTCTGAATTTGATGCTTTCGGCTATCGGCTAAAATAAAATGTTAGGTTTTAAAAGAAGGGACAACCCCCCCAACCGTTTCCCTTCCATCCCACCGAAGGGGCGAGAAATAACCAAAGGGAGAGAGAGAGAGAAAGAAAGAGAGAGAGAGAGAGAGAGAGAGAGAGAGAGAGAGAGAGAGAGAGAGAGAGA
>NW_020769486.1:141913-156135 GCF_900518735.1 Pseudonaja textilis | reverse complement strand
AAGAGAGTGAGATTTACGAGGAGGAAGAGGAAGAGGAGGAGGAGGAGAAGGAGAAGGAGGAAGAGGAGAAGGACTGTGAGGTCCTTGGGTCTCTGAATTTGGTTTTCCTGCAAATGTTTCATGACCCAACTAGGGAACATCATCAGTGCTGGAAGAGAGTGAGATTTAGGAGGAGGAGGAGGAGGAGGAGGAGGAGGAGGAGGACTGTGAGGTCCTTGGGTCTCTGAATTTGGTTTTCCTGCAAATGTTTCATGACCCAACTAGGGAACATCATCAGTGCTGGAAGAGAGTGAGATTTACGAGGAGGAGGAGGAGGAGGAGGAGGAGGAGGAGGAGGAGGAGGAGGAGGAGGAGGACGACGACGACTGTGGGTGCTCTCTGAGCTTGCTTGGTGATTTTTTGCAGATGTTTCATGACCCAATTCCGCCACGTCTTCTGTGCTAGAAAAAGACTTTTTTTAAACCTTGGAAGGTGAGGCTGCAAATGTCCTTTAACTTGGTTGGTGATCCTGACATTTCCAGGCTGGGCTGGAGTTTCTTTTCCTCACCCCTTTAAATCTCAGCTGTCAGAAAGTTTCCTCTAACAGCTGCCAAAACTGAAAGGGGTTTTAATCTCTAGAACAACCTTCTCAGTTTGCAAAAGTTTATGTAGGTTAGAACTTGAGATGGGACGGCCTGGGAAAAAAAAAACCACTGGGAAAATTGGGGGAAAAACAGTCCCGTCCCCACCGTTTTTCCCCCCGAAAAGCTGTTGGGGGGGGGGGGGGGGAAGGGGAAAAAAACCCTGGTTTAATTCCCAATTTTTCTGGGTTTTCCAGGACACCCTATCTCTAAATTAGCAGACAAAGATTCCTTCTTGGGTATTACGATTACTGCCCATTACGATCACTAAGCCATCCAAAAGTGTCAACCACCCTGATTATAGAATTTTCCTTTTTTAAATAAAATTTTTATTTCAGTTTTCCACATTTTATAAACATCTCTTTTTAGTGAACAGCGTGATTCCAGGTTTTCACATTTCCATACAAACATGGAAATTACATTCATGACACACTCATCTTTCACATTCAGTTTCATATCTTACCAATACTTTACATACTTTCTGTTATTATATTTTTCCCCCCAAATACTTTCCTCCAGCTTAAATCTTAAACAACTCTCATACCTTCATATTCATTATACTTTTTATCTGTCCGGTTTGCAATTTCATCGCATATTCTTATTTCATCCTTTCACAAATTCTAATTCAATTCAAACATTTCACAAAAGATTACTAATTTGAGTGTGCCACCCCTATAGTTTATATAGTCTTTAATTACCTCCTCTTTAAATCCCAATATTCAGTTAACTTTTAATTATTGCCTAAAAATTAATAATAATAATCTCCTAACAACTACATAACATATATAGGTTTTAGGTCAGAGAATCTTTTTCATGGAGGTTGTTAAACGACCATTGGGGTATTTAAGCAAATGTCACGGTCCTTAAGTGAACCAGTTTCCCCCCGGGGGGGGGGGGGGGAGGAAACTTGCCGAAAAATGAGATCGTCCTTGACTTACAATCTTTCGTTTAGTGACTGTTCAAAGTTTACGACGGCACTGAAAAAAAAAAGTGACTTAGGACCGTTTTTCACACTTACGACCGTTGGGGCCTTCCCCGCGGCCACGGGATCATAATTTGGACGTTTGGCAAGCGACTCATATTTATGACAGTTGCGATGCCTCAGGGTTATTAGGCCCTTTCGCGGCCTTCCGACAAGCGAAGTCGAGGAGGAAGACGGGTTCACTTAGCAACCGTGTGACCCGCCGAACAACCGCACCGGTTCACTTAACAGCGATGTCAAGAAAAGGCCGTAAAATGTGGGCGAACGGACCCCCCCCCGCAACCGTCATAAATATGAATCGGTGGACAAGCATCTGAACTTTGAACGGGTGATGACAGAAATGGTCTGTGTGGGAAAGTGGCCGTAAGTCACTTTGTTGTCACTTCGAACGGTCACGTCGTAAGTCGAGGACAACCTGCGTACGAAGCAATTGCTGATCCCTGATTTCCGTCTGACGGATAAAACACTTACAGGGCGTCCCTCTTGTTGCCTCCTCAAACGTGACGCGTGTGTAGGGCTTGCTGTAATCCACTTCCAGCTGATCAGAAAACGGCGCCGGCTCTCGCAGGCCCTGGGTTGAAAGGATGAAACCCGAGAAAAAATCAGGGAAAAAAAAAATACATCTTTACTAACTTGATCCCCGTGCTACAAAACTATGTGGCGGGGCTTAGTTTTTGGGGAGGAAAATAAGGGGTGGGTGGGCGGGGGGGGGGTAAAATTCTGCCTCTGCCTACCAGCATCCACGGTATTCATCTGGCTAGCGTCCTGTCAGGGTGTGAGAGAGCGGAGGGCTGTTTGGAAACTGAAACAGTATTTGCTGTGTGAGCAAGGAGCCTGGGCACGGCTTAGCTCAACTGTTCTGTACTAAAGGTGCTGTGAAACTGAAGTGAAACTGAACCTCCTCTCTCTGCTTGTGTTTTGCATTTGGAAGAGATTTCTTTTCAGGTGGGGAGAGGGGAGTAGAACTCCTCAGCATCAGAGCGTGATAATAATAATAATAATAATAATAATAATAATATAGGAAATACTAATGCTCTGATGGTCGTTTGGAAAAATCCTTTCTTAGTGAGCCCCTAGACGCCAAGAGGAACCTACGGGCCCAATTTCAAGTTTGCAGGCTTGACCGTTCTGGAGATTTTGGGATGATGCGTGAGGGCTATTTTGCTTTTATAAAGAGAGAGATTTGATATTCCTAAAGGTTAGGAAAAGAGGATTCGGTGCAGGGATTACGGAAGGATTGTAGCCTATGTTAGTGTGAAGAACAGCCCTGCAGAAATTCATCCTGTAAGTGTGTTTTTTCTAGCTTTGCAGGTTTAAGACGGGTGGACTTCGACTCCCAGAATGCCCCAGCCAGCCAATTCCTGTTTCTTTTTTTCTCTTAACCCCCTAAAGTGGAGAGAGAGATTGCAGAGGAAGGGATTACAAGACAGCAAAATATGCTGGCTGGGGAGAATTCTGGGAGTTGAAGTCCACACGTCTTTCCACTTGGCAAGCTTTAGAAATTTTGCATTGTTATATATCCTTTCCACTTTAAACCAATTCAAGGTTAGAAAGATTATTTTTTTCCCCCTCTGAAGCTGAACTGGCAAGTGATCTTTGTTGAGATGTTGAAATTCTCAGAAGATGTAACTTGCAACCTTTTGTGATGAGTTCGAGATGTTAAAAATACTACTGATTGCAAGGTTTAAAAATAGTGGTTGCCCAGCGGAAGTTTCTCCCCTTAGCTTGGGTAAGGTGTTGGTAGGAGAAAGATACACCTGGAAGGAATATGCGTTTAATATGTGATTAAAGCCGGCCAAAGTCATTGTGAAATGAGATGGGTGGGAAATATAAATAAATATTAAAAAATATTAAAATTAAAAATAACAAATATAACATTCAAATGCAAATTAAAAAAATATAATAAGAATTAAAAATTAAAATTAAAAAGGGAGCGAAATGAAATAATAATAATAAGAAGAAATAAAAATAAATAAAAGGAAACAAAATAAAAACAAAATTAGAAATAGAATAAAAATAAATAAGTAAAATAAAAGGCAATTAAAATATAAAATTGAAATCGATCAAAATGAAACAAAAGGAGTAAAATAAAAATAAGTTAAAATAAAAATTAAATAAACAATAAATAAAATTTAAAAAGCACAGGGAAATCAAAATTAAAAAGGGGGTGAAATGAAATAGTAATAAGAAGAAATAAAAATAAATAAAAGGAAACAAAATAAAAACAAAATTAGAAATAGAATAAAAATAAATAAGTAAAATAAAAGTCAATTAAAATATAAAATTGAAATTAATAAAAATGAAACAAAAGGAGTAAAATAAAAATAAGTTAAAATTAAAATTAAATAAACAATAAATAAAATAAAAATAATTAAAGGCAATTAAAATGAAAATTAAATAAAAAATAAAATAAAAATTGAGCAAAATAACTCAAAGACAACAAATGAACATTACATAAAAATAAAAATTAAGCAAAACAAAAAAATAAGCAAAATAAAAACCATGAATTAAAATGAAAATCAAATAAAGCAAAAAAAAAAAAAAGCAAAATAAGAAAACTGGTAAAATGAAAACAGCGCATTAAAATGAAAATCCAATTAAAAATGAATAAAAAAAAAAAAATTAAGCGATAAAAATCAGTCAAATAAAAACCACAGATTACAATGAAGATTAAATAAATAAAAATAAAAATAAAGGAAGAGAACGTTTGTGTCAACCAAAGATGCCTGTAAGAAGATGGCTGAATCTGAGGTAAAAAACAGAAGATTCCTGAATTTGAGGTAAAAACTACAATTAACAAATGTGGTTGTTGTTTTTTTTCCTCAGCAGAGCAAGAGGGACTGAGTTTCCCTCAGACGCTTCAAAGTGAGTGGACTTCAACTCCCAGAATTCCCCAGCCGCCTGGCTGAGGAATTCTGGGAGTTGAAACCCGCCCCCTTTCTAGGCTTTCTGGGAGTTGAAGTCCACTCGCCCTCCTTCTCTCTCTCTCTCGGGCCTTTTCAACTTACGAAACAGCTGCGGGGCAGTTTTAAGGGGATGCCGTCCGACTCCGCAGCCCCGTTGGGGCCCCCTCCTCCGTCTTTCCTCCTCTTCCGGGAGTTCAATCTGGCCGAGATCTGGGGATCCATCCCGTAAATCGCCTCTGGCAGCTCGGCTGGAAACCCCTGGACGATCCAAAGCAGGCGTTATTTGAAAGACCTCTCCAAGCTCAGAGAGCGGCGGACGGAAAAGGGGACAGCGGCCGCCCAGCTAGCCAGCTGGACGGCAAGGGAGCAGGAGGTTCACGCTGGCCAAGGGCCTCCTGGCACGTCGGTCGGGAGACGTGGGACGAGGAGGGGGAGGGAGGGAATCGGTGTGGCTGGGTGACGACGACAAATATGGCAACGACAAATATGGTTTTGTGTCTGCTCGAGTCGCAGGGAAACCAGCCGTCCAGGCGATACTGGACAGTAAATATTGAGGGGTTATTTTATTTTTTTTCCCCCCTCCCAACTCAGCAATCCTGCCGAAACTGCAGGCAGGACACCTCTGTATAGTTTAGCGCTGTAAAAACCTGGGGAAATATTTACAGCGGGGGTTCTTGAATTACAACGGTTTGTTGAGCGACTGTTGGAAGACGCAACAGCGGTGGAAAAAGGTGACTTGTGACCATTTTATCCACGAATGACTGTTGGAGCATTCATATAGTTTCCCCCAAAATACGACCTACCCTGAAAGTAAGCCCTAGCTTGATTTTTTTTACACGTGCGCCCAATATAAGCCCTACCCCCCAAAATAAGCCCTAATTGAGACCCTGTCCACCCTCTGGCCATCCTCTCTCAGCAAGCCAAATTTCACCTTCCAGAGTAGAACATGATGGGCCAATCCATTTGCTTCCAGGTAATTCTAGCGGTATATGAGGGAATAGGGGTATTACCCTGTTTCCTGAAAATACAACCTACCCTGAAAGTAAATCCTAGCTTGGTTTTTACACATGCACCCAATGTAAGTCCTACCCCAAAATAAGCCGTAATTAAGATCCCCCCCACTCCAGAGTGGACGGGTAAAAATTAAGGTAGGGTAGGGATGGGGGTAGGTGGAGCTACCCTGCTACTTATCTTCGGACAGGTGTCGTCGGGCTTCGCACACCCCGACACCTGCCTTGCTGGTTCATTTCTTCGGCAGCCGGCAAGGCTTTTCTGAAGGCCTCTGGAGCTGAGAACGAAGCTCAGGATCGATCCAAAGCTCCGTTATTAGCTGCAGAGGCCTTCAGAGAAGCCTGGCCGGCCACTGAAGTAGTAGTTCCCGAAGGCCTCGGACAGAGAAAAGGAGGCCGGGGGTAACGCCGGCAAGTGAGGCTGGTCAGTAGGTGACATCCCCCCGAAAATAAGACCTGGTGCCTTTTTTTTGTGGCAAAAAAACCCCTTTGGGACAATCATGACCTGGATGACTGACAATCTCTACAGACTTTTAGCTTATACAATTTGGGATGAACACCCTTCGAACGGTGTGGGAGCAGGAATGGGGTTCCAGAGAGAAAAAAAACTGCAGAATACAAGACCCATTTGCACTACTCAGGTGACTCTGAGGACACAAATAAGCCTCCGAGTGGCCTCAACGACCCTCTAAAACAATGCAAATGACCAACTGTCTTCAAGGAGGATCAATCCTTCCCTTCCCCACCATCCTGAAAAAAACAAAGAAAGTCCAGTTGCCTCTTTAAAATAAAAAAGCACATTTGGGTCATCCCTTGAGACTTTCAAGAGGAGAGACTGGACTGCCATCTGTCAGAAATGGTGTAGGGTCTCCCGCTTGGGCGGGGGTTGGACTAGATGACCTCTAAGGTCCCTTCCAACTCTGATTCTCTGGATGATGGAGAATCTCCATAAGAGATGGAATTCTTGTCCGGCAGCGAGATGGAAAAGGCGCATTGGCTACGGCGAATTGTCCTAGACCCGATAGGACCAGGCCTTGAGGACTTTCCGTTTCCACCCCAGAAAATCAGGTTGGAGCTTCCTGGACTATGAGCCAACTTTGTAAAAGCTTTGTTTTTTTTTAAAGTGATACACACCCTTCATAACACACGTACACCCAGTGGGATGAGGGATTTTTCCTGCAGACATTTTTGGGGGGATATTCCCAGGGTCTCTGGTCCACGGGATTTAAAATGATGAGTTTGGTGGTCCCTGAGGTCCAAATGTTTGGCGACCCCTGGCATAAAGGATCACACACACAAAAAAAAGTCCAGTTTCAGATGTTTTTTTCCACATTTTATGCCTGTGCTATGATGATGCCCTGAGCTTTCGAGGACACAGCGCTCCTGAATTCTGGAATCAATCAATCAATCAATCAGAATAGAGCTGGAATCAGAGTTGAGGCTCCAAGTCACCCCATTTTTGGGTGTGTGTGGGAAGTTTAGGATTTGCGCCCAGTCGGAGCTCACGTGTGTCAACCTACTTATTTCACAAGCTCTGCAATCGCACAACTCCCCTCGTTAAGCCCCAGATCATACGTTGTTTCTCACCTGCCCACAAACACCGCCCTGAAATGACTACTGCCACACTTACGCAAGCTGCTACTTCGACTATCTACGCCACCAACGCTCAGCTTTCACAACGTCCATGGCTGCACTAACACAATGAAGCGTGCAATGTTTAAAGAGCATTTTGGGATATTGTGCCAGCAGCTGGGGGGTGGGTGGGAACAACAACCCTGATGGGACCAAGATGAAAGATAATGCGATGCCCCAAGGTAGGATACAAAAGCAACAAAGTCACAAAAACAGGTGAGGCCCCTTTAATTCCTTCAACTTGGCCTCCAAGGTCCGATTATCATTGACTGGAGACAAAAAACTCCCCCACAAACAGTTGTGAAAAGGAAGAAATGCCATTCAAACTCAAAATACATAAAAATTATGTATTTTGTATTTTATTGATGAGTTGTAAGGGACCTTGTAGGTCATCTAGTCCAACCCTCTGCCCAAGTAGGAGACCCCACACCATTTCTGACCAATGGCAGTCCAATCTCTTCTTGAAAGTCTCAAGTGATGACCATGACCTGGAGGACTGAATATAGACTATTGACTTAACCACCATGATACTAACTTAACAGCTGCAGCGATTTCCTCCGGAAAGAAAAGCCGGTAAAAAGGGGCGAACTCACCGAACAAATGTCTCAGTCAGCAGCAGAAACATTAGGCTCTCTTGTAGTCATTAAGTGGGACTCCCTGTAATCCCGCGAACGGGATAAGGAACTGAGAAAGCCGCTAGAAACACAATGCATGACTGAGCAGAATACACAATTAAAAAGAAAAAAGAAAACCCAACCCACACTGTATAAAAGCCAACAGAACAAAGCACAGCCACATCCTTGATTTATGCAGCCTGGGCCAGAGTTGACTCCCGAGGCCAACCGCAGCATTCCTGTCTTTTGCACAACGCCCTTGGGCAAAGTGTGACACGCACCCCTGACGCAACTGGCTGTGTTAGAATGCCAAGGATTTGCACAGCCGCCTCTCCAGCCCACCTGTTGCTTACACCATCTGTTTATTTAATGAATTGGGGATGCTTGTCAGGCACTGGCTCACACACAGGCAGTCCTCGACTTGCGTTTCGTGGTTGTTCAAAGTTACAACGGCACCGGGGCGGGGAAAAAGGGACTTAGGGCCGCTTTTTTTCTCAGACTTAACGGGCGTTTGCAGCGTTCCCCACACGGTTGCGTGATCAAAATTCCGATGCTTGGCAATCTGGCTTTCCCCGTGGGCTTGGCTGGGCAGGAGGTCACAAAAGAGGATCATGTGAACCCCCTCCTGCCGTAATATGAACCAGTTGTCAAGTGTCTAAATTTGGATCATAGGATCACAAGGGTGCTGCAACGGTCGTTAAGTGTGAGAAACAGTCCCTTTGTTCAGTGATGTTGTAACATTGAGCAGTCACTAAATGAACTGTTGTAGTTGAGGACTAGCTATATGCCATATGATGGATGGATGGGTGGATGATAGATAGATAGATACAGACAGACAGACAGAGGATATAGAGAAGAGAGAGGGATGGGGAGAGAGGGAGATAGATAAGTAGGTAGGTAGGAAGACTGAGAGAGGATAGATAGATATATAGATAGATGAGAGAAGAGACGGGTGGAGAGAGAGGGAGATATAGATAAAGGATACATAGAGGATACATAGAGGAGAGAGAGAGATGGAGAGAAAAGGAGATAGATAGAGGAGATGGATGGAGAGAAATAGACAGACAGACAGATGAGAGATGGATGGAGAGAGAGATAAAGGAGAGATGGAGAAATAGATGATAGATAAGATAGACAGATGAGAGAGAGGGAGATAGATGGATGAGAGAGGGATGGAGAGAGGGAGATAGATAGAGGATAGATAGATGAGAGAGAGAGAGAGAGAGATGAGAGGGAGGGGGAGAGAAAGATAGTCCTTGACTTACAGCAACCTATTGATCATTCAGTTACGACACTGACAAAAACTGAGCAATGACCCATTTTCACTCTTACGACCGTTTCAGCAACCTTGTGGCCACATGATCAAAATTCAGACGCTTGACCCCTGGCTCCTATTTATGACGGTTGCCTATCCCAGGGGTCTCACACAATCCCCCTTTCATGGCCTTCCGACAAGCAAAGTCAACCAGGGCTGTAGCCGGATTCGCTTAACGACCGTGTGGGTGACTTCACAGATGCAGCCCAATTCGCTTCCCAACAACGGCCCAAGAGTTCCCTTTGTTTCTCTTAGCCACAAGGAATGTTGGGCTCAGTGTGGGTTGTAAGTCGAGGACGACCTGGGTGCCCTTCTCAGCTGGCTCCCAGCGGCCGGGGAGAAGGGAGTGGAAAAACAGAATTCAAAACAGCAGCTAAAAATGATAAATAACCCAAAAGAACATCCCACCCACCTACCTACCCCATATTTCCTCTCCTCCAGCTGTCTATCTTTGAAACCCCAGGGGTCTCTGGCTGGGGAATTCTGGGAGTTGAAGTCCTCCAAGGCTTAAAGTTGCCAGGGCTGGAGACCCCTGCCCTGGAGGGCTTGCACTTGTCCTCCCCACCCCATCCCACTTTGGACCCCTCCCCAGCTCCGATGCAACACCCCCCCCCATGGGGGAATTCTGGGAGATGAAGTCCCCCAAGGCTTAAAGTTGCCAAGATTGGAGACCGCCCCCCAAGAGCTTGCACTTGTCCTCCCCCCTCCCACTTTGGACCCCTCCCCAGCTCCGATGCAACATCCTAGGGGGGAATTGTGGGAGTTGAAGTCCTCCAAAGCTTAAAGTTGCCACGGCTGGAGACCCCCCCCCCCCCGGGGGGTGCGCTTTTTTTCCCCCCCCCCCCCACTCTGGACCCCTCCCCAGCTCCGATGCAACACCCCCCCATGGGGGAATTCTGGGAGATGAAGTCCTCCAAGGCTTAAAGTTGCCAAGATTGGAGACCCCTGCCCTGGAGGGCTTGCACTTGTCCTCCCCACCCCATCCCACTTTGGACCCCTCCCCAGCTCCGATGCAACATCCCTAGGGGGGAATTCTGGGAGTTGAAGTCCTCCAAGGCTTAAAGTTGCCACGGCTGGAGACCCGCCCCCCCAAGGGCTTGCACTTGTCCCCCCCCCCCCCTCCCACTTTGGACCCCTCCCCAGCTCCGATGCAACACCCCAAGGGAGGAATTCTGGGAGTTGAAGTCCTCCAAGTTGCCAAGGCTAGAGATCCCTGCAACCCATAAGGCTGCACTTGTCCTCCCACTTTGGACCCCTCCCAAATTCAGATGCAACCTCCCTGGGGGCCACAACCCCCCTTCCCCTTGCCCAGCCCCCCCCCATGATCTTGGCTTGACCCTTCCCCCTCTCTTCGCCCCCTCCCTCCGCCCCCCCCGCTTCCTGCTGCCGCCCCAAAACAGAGCAGGCCCCTCACAACCAGGTCTGATTCTCCTCCTATTGCCCCCCCACCCCGGAGCGGCGACCCCTCCCCACCTGTCCTGCGCGACTTCCCTCCTCGGCTGCTCACGCCCGACTCTTTTGCCAACAGGGCTGGGCTGAACCGGAAGTGCTTCCGGACGGACCCAACCGGAAGGGACCGCCGCTGGCGCCGATCCCGGGCGGAAACGGCGTCCTCCCGCTCGAAAGTTCCGCTGGAAACTGGTTTTAGTTTTGCCTTCCCTATTAGAAGGTATTCTAATTGTGGGGGGCTTCCAAGTTCCCCCCACCATCATCCCCAGCCAGCCGTGGGGCTCTGCAAACCGCAAGTCGCCTCCCACTCATGGAAGAACCTTCCCCAATCTGGTTTCCTCCATTGTCTATTGCAGGGGTCTTCCAACTTGACAGCTTGAAGACTGGTGGACTTCAACTCCCAGAATTCCTCCTCCAGTCATGTTAGCTCAGGAATTCTGGGAGTTGAAGTCCACAAGTCTTAAACTTGCCAAGTTTGAAAGACCCTTGGTCTATTGCAATGGCATCGGGAAGGCACCAGGTTGCGGTTGGGTGGAAACTCAATTTGCAACTAACTGTGGTTAAGGAAATCGTGGTTCTGGGCAGCATCTGAAGGCTTCCCTTTCTGCATTTTATTTGCTACAATAAGAATTATAGTCAATCTCCCTGGCAACCATGGTTGAGCAGGGATTCGACTAGAAGACCTCCAAGATTCCTTCCAACTGTTATTCTGGTTGTAGATAAATAATATAATTATTTAGAATAAGGTTTTTCCTAGAATGACATGACTTTGTTCATTCCAAAATGTCGCTCTTCTTATTCCCTAATGGAAAAAGCTCATTTTAAAATCAACAACATTTTCCACCTCCAGTTTTTGCAGATAAGATAAATAAGCACCTCTGCAGTTCAGGTTGGAAATTTTAAACTAAAGCATTCCAAACAGCCTGTGATCAACCTAAGTCCCTTTGAAACAATTGGGGCTTTAAAAAATATTTTTGAAATCAACAGTAAATTTATTTATTTGAAAGATTTTTATGCTGCATTTTACCACTTCCACAATAACCCTTCAAGCAATAATATATACATTTATCAATTATGCTTCTTTAAAAAACAGCATGAAGATTGTTTTGTATCATTTTGGCATCCCGATTTAAAAGATGGATTTCTTGAAGATTTTCACAGCTACTGCTGACAAAGAGTCCTGCTAACCTCTCCTTCGACATTTATTTTTGGGACAAGTGGAATGTTAGCAGTCACTACAATCAAAACCAAGTCATTATATAAGTGGAGAGAAAATGTATACTTGATTTCTTAAAAACTTTATCCAGATATTCACTAAGCCTTTTTATGCATCTATATGCAAAAAGCACATTTACTGAAAAGTATTGGCAATCGAAGCATCCTTTTTGTGAGAGCCAGATATGCAGGATCTAATGGTAAATGCAGTAAAAATAACCATCACATTCCAGGGTAGTTCAGTGATCTGTAGACAAAGAGCTTTTTCAGATCCTGCAATCAGATCCTTTTTTACCGGACAGTGTGCCAGAAACCAAATCTCAGATTGTTTGCATGCAAAAAATATGTTTTGGATCGATGCATCTTTTCCAAAATGCATCACACCAAAGTCCTCCAGTAAATATCATCACTAATAACTTCAAAGAGATACGAATGTAATTGAAGTGTGCTTTGGAACAGAATCCATGTTCAAGCTACAGTATTTACCTGCCATGCATTGATGGATGTGGGGAAAGGGATACAGAAGGAACCTTTTAATTACTTGCATAAGCCCCAATCTTTCCTTTAAAAAAAAAAAGTATTATTGCATACTTGTGCAAAATTCAGGCAAGGAGTTTGAGGTGCAGTAGTCCTCAAGGTACAACCACAATTGAGCTCCAAATTTCCTTTGCCATTCAGGACAGTTGTTAAGTGAGTTGTACTCCATTTTATGACCTTTCTTGCCACAGTTGTTAAGTGAATTGTTCGTAACATGGTTGTTAAATTGAATCTGGCTTCCCCATTGACTTTGCTTGTCGGAAGATCGCAAAAACATAACCTGTGGACACTACCACTGGCATAAAGACATGCTAGTTGCCAAGCACCTGAATTTTGATTCGTGACCGTTCTGAAATGGTCATAAGTGTGGAAAACGGTCATCAGTCATTTTTCAGTGCCGTTGTCACTTTGAACGGTTGTAAGTCGAGGATAACCTGTAGTTACACCATGGGAACAGAAAAGGAGCAATTTTCAGAGCTCAAAAGTGCTTTTATTTTTATTTTTTTGCAAGAGGCACTAAACTGGACTTTCTGGATTTCTTTTTTTTAAAAAATGTTTTGCTTCTCCTCCAAGAAGCTTCTTCAACTCTGACCGGATGGTGGGAAATGGAAGGATTTATACTCCTTGCAGACAAGATTCAGCAGTCCATCTGCATTTAAAAGAAAAAAGGCCGTTCTTTTGAGGGCAGCAAAGTCCCACATTTTGGACAGAGAGGACCGCTGGTTTGAAAGAAGGGGTCCAAGAGGCCATCTATCTCCAAATTGAATAGTCTTTTCTCAACAGACGGGAAAGGGATACGACATCACCCGTCTCCTGTCCACAACACGGTCCTTTCAGCAGTTCCAAGAAGGCTCTACACCCATTTGCACCACTCAGGTGACCCTGAGGACACAGACAAACCTCCAAGTGGCCTCAACGACCCTCTAAAAGAATGTAAATGACCAGCTGTCCGCAAGGAAGATAAATCCTTCCATTCCCCACCATCCATCCAGTCAGAACTGAAGAAGCTTCTCGGATGGGAAGCGAAACGTCTTCAAAAGGAAAACTAGAAGGTTCAGTTGCCTCTTGGGCATAAAAAATAAAAGCACTTTTGGGACAACTATGACTTGGAGGATGGAGAATCTCCATAGTGTCTCCGAGCTCAGCTTTTGAGCCGGAATTCAAAGCCTGTTTGGGGGCTCAAAATGAAAAACAAACAAACAAGAAATACATGACACCCTGCAGACGAGATTTGAGCCAAGGCCGTAAACTAAAAATAAAATAAAATAAAATAAAATAAAGGAGCGACAGCTCAAAACTCACCCAGTCCACTTTTCGGCTCTCCCAGTCCTCCTTCTCTTCTTCCACATCTGGATCTTTGGGGTCTTCCCCTGAGCTAGCAGAGGGGGAAGGGGCCCTGGGGTCCCGCCATTGGGACTCTAAGCCCCCTGATGCCGAGCTGGCGGGGCTGAGAGCCTGCAGGGAGCAGCGAGGACAGAGGTCCCCCTCTGCGGCCCCAGGAAAGGCCGCCTCGCAGAGAGCACACCGCTTGGATTTCTGCCTGTGTTTGAGGGGTCTGTCCGACATGATTGGCATGAGATGAAAGAGAGCAGAGGGAGCAAAAAATAAATAAATAAAGGTGTTTCCCCCCCCCCCCTCAATTTGTGGGACCTCCCTGAAGGCCTAGAGCTACTGATCTGTTAGGCAGGGGGTCTCTTTTAGGAACCGGGCACCCCAAGAAGGCCACCTGCGACCTGCAAGGAGGGTCTATCAATGCTCCCAAGACTGGAGTTTTGCTGGATCCTGAAACAAAAATCCAGGATTTTATGTTGCAACTTGGAAGGTCCTCATTGACCCCCTCTGGTGGAAGGGAGGCCTGTGGTAGAATAGACATAGAAATAATAGGAACAGAATAGAATAGAATAGAATAGAATAGAATAGAATAGAATAGAATAGAATAGAA
>NW_020769486.1:129844-141903 GCF_900518735.1 Pseudonaja textilis | reverse complement strand
GAAGAATAGAGCAGAATACAATAGAATAGAATATAGAATAGAATAGAATAGAAAAACGTTGCAATGAAGAATAGAACAGAATACAATAGAATAGAATAGGAATAAAATAGAATAGAATATAGAATAGAACAGAACAGAATAGAAAAATATTGCAATGAAGAATAGAACAGAATACAATAGAATACTTAGAATATAGAATATAGAATATAGAATAGAATAGAATAGAATAGAATAGAATAGAATAGAATAGAATAGAACAGAATAGAATTCTTTATTGGCCAAGTGTGATTAGACACACAAGGAATTTGTCTTGGTGCAAATGGTCTCGGTGTACATATAAGAAAAGATACATTCATCAAGAATCATCAGCTACAACACTTAATAATAGTCACAGGGTACAATAAGGAATCAAATCATACTAGAATAACTTTATTGTCACTTTGAACGTACACTAATTGGCACACATTCAAATGAAATTTCGCTGCATGCAGCTCTCAAAGGGTTGTCACCTCTAATGTACACTACATAAGCATGACAAAATAAATAAATACAAAAATATGCATGTACCAACATATATTACAGGACACAGACAAACACCACGGTCTAGTTCGAATATATACAAGTACATTGCAAGAGAAACATCTTGCGAGTTTGCCAGACAGGTGGTATAAGGAACAAAGCTGTTTCAGAATCTGGTAGTCCTGCTAGAAATATTTTGAAACCTCGTCACAGAGGGGAACAACAGAAACAAAGTAGGAAGCGGGTGTACGGGGTCTCTAACAATGCTTTGAGCTCTAACTACATAGCGCTTGTAAGCAGAATCCTGAATAACGCGAAGTGAGCTTCCTATAATCTTCTCCGCTGTCCTCACCACTCTCTGTAGGGACTTTCTCTTATGTGAGGCACTGCTGCCACCAAACCAAACAGGGAAACGGTTTGTTAAGACGCTCTCCATTGTGCCTCTGTAAAAGTGGCCAGGACAGGAGAGAGATGTGTTCTCCTCATCTGACATAGGAAATGTAGACACTGGTTTGCATGCTTCACTAAGGATGATGTGTGGAGAGGCCTATTCAGTTTGTTAAATTGTCTGACAGTGAGAACAACTAACCAGTGGAACAGTTTGCCTTGAGACGTCAATAGATTAACCCGCCCTCTTCTCCCTTGTGGAGACCCATGTTGTAGTCATAGAATGTACAAAATAGAATCATGCTTATTGTAACCTATGACTATCATTAAGTGTTGTATCTGATGATTCTTGACTCTTGACGAATGTATCTTTTCTTTTGTGGACACTGAGAGCATTTGCACCAAGACAAATTCCTTGCATGTCCAATCACACTTGGCCAATAAAGAATTCTATTCTGTTCTATTCTATTCTACTCTACTCTATTCTTATTGTACCCTATGACTATTAAGTGTTGTACCTGATGATTCTTGACTGTGATGAATGTATCTTTTCTTTTATGGACACTGAGAGCCTTTGCACCAAGACAAATTCCTTGTTTGTCCAATCACACTTGGCCAATAAAGAATTCTATTCTATTCTATTCTATTCTTATTGTACCCTATGACTATTAAGTGTTGTACCTGATGATTCTTGACTCTTGATGAATGTATCTTTTATTTTATGGACACTGAGAGCATTTGCACCAAGACAAATTCCTTGTTTGTCCAATCACACTTGGCCAATAAAGAATTCTATTCTGCTCTATTCTATTCTACTCTACTCTACTCTACTCTACTCTACTCTACTCTATTCTAATCATAGGGTTGGAAGAGACATTAGAGGTCTTCTAATCTGATCTCCTGCTCAGGAAAACCAAACAGTGACTACTGTTTGCAAATCTACTAAGTTGCAAATCTCTCTGGTAGTCCTACTAAGTTGCAAATCTCTCTGGTAGTGGCATCTTCCATGTCACTGTGTTCCATTGCACGAAGGAGGAAGCTGTGAGTGACATTGTCCAATTACCTAGAACTAAAGAGTAATTTCCTAGTCAGTGAGAAAAAAATAATCAGTGGAACGACTTGCCTCTAGAAGTTGTGGGTTCTGCAACCCTGGAGATTTTCAAGAAGAGACGGGACAACCATGGAAAACCATTGAGCAGGGGGTTGGACTAGAAGACCTCTGAGGTCTCTTCCAGCTCTCTTCCGAATTGAAAACATTAGAATGCCCCGTTTGGCCCTCAAAATAATTCTGCCTAAGCACAAAAATTTGTCTTTGAACATTAGTAGGATCTCCAACGTAGGAAGATCACCTTCAAAAGGGTAGTGTGTGTGAATTCCTGCTCAAGTTTTAATTACATGAAGATAAGCAATTATCAGTTGTTGCTAATTGCCTGAGGAGGACAAGTGACTTGATTATGATAATTTGCAATGGAAACTATGAAGCGGACTGGAAAAATGTCTAAGCTGGGTTGCAGTATTTCCTTGTCAGATTAATGCAAATATTTTTAAAAAATGCTCAATACTAAAAAAAACCTCCACCCATCCACCCACACGGATTTTTAAAACGCTTTAGATGATTTGGAATCTGATAGCTAAGATAACAGGCCGTGTTGCCTTTTTCTCTGCCCACGGTGAAGGTTTATTCCATGATGAAGTCAGCTACGAATGCACTCTCCGAGGAGGAAGAATATTTTCTACAATAGATTGAAAATGAAAAAAAAAAACGTTTTAAGCAAAATTTATGGAAGAGGGAACAACCCTGATTCCAATTATAATTTAGATGCCTGTGGCAAAACAGTGTGTTTCCACATTGATGGGCTTTGGCTTGGGGTCCTGTGTGAAAAAATATATATATTGAGACATGTGCAATGGATTTGCAAGGACAAGGGTAACTTTTATTAACAACTGTACTGGGCACAGGCTCCTCGGGGGCCTCTTCCTCATTGCTGCCAGCCTCCATAATCTCCGAAGGCTCCACTCCCTGAGGGTCCTGGCCCCATCCCTGCATCACACGCAGGCCCCTCATCTGAGTCCTCGCTCTCCTTCCGCACCTGCTGCCGGCGAACCCCAAGGAGTTAACTGGAAGCAAAACTGATTTTGTCATGGAATTATTTTCTTTTAGGGATAATGAAAAGAAATTACAATAGAAAGGTAAAGTATCTGGCGTTACATGTATTAACAGCAGCCAAGAATTTCCTTTGCGCAGTATTGGAAGAAAAGACACCACACCACCTGAAGGTTTAGTAATTTAAAAAAAAAAATTATGAGTGCGCCGAAATGGATAAACTAATCACGGAATTAGAACATTATGCAATATGGGAAGACTGGTATCAGTGGATCGACGATAGAAACAAGAAAAGAAAATGTACATAATGTCTATAATAGATGTAGATGGCATAGAAAGAATACGTACAGATTGCATCGGAGAGGCGATGTGAACGTACACAAAATATCACAGCACTGTTTATTAAGTAATGGAGGTATGTAAAAAAGAAAAAAAACCCCACTAAAGTATTATTAAAAAATAAATATTAAGGGCTGCATTTGGTAGCTCGTGCAGATGTCACTAAGCGCAGGGAGCAATTCAAGAGGGAAATCGCTTATACAACCCACCGGAAGGTGAACAGTGGCGGTTCTCCATTTCCAAGGGAATTGTGCTGGAGTTCTGTTTATGTACACCACAGCATTAGCAGGAGCCTGGGCTAGTTTAAAAATGTCCTTTGGAAGCTATATTTCACACAGCGAACTATACATACACACACACACACACATATATATATATATACACACACACACATGAACGTGCAGGTGCAGAGGGAGGAAAGGAAAAGCAGCCTGCAATCCTGCTCCTTCAGGATCTTCAAGATAAACGCCGTCCTTCTTGGGGAGCTTGCAGCCGGCTTTAGTAGAAGAAGCAGCCGAAGGCAACGGCGACGCAGAAGAGGCTCTCCTGGGGGAGATCAAGGGAAGGGCTGTGAGTGAAGCTGCAACTGGACAGAACCAGCATGGGGTGTTGTTTTTTTTCTTAATAAGGAAAAGAAGCAGGTACCGTTAGAAGAGAGTAAAATAGTAAAATTGTTTTCAAGAAAAGATCACACCGCCTTAGCTGATTAGAAATATATATATATATTATATTCACTTGTTATGTATTGGTATACTGATTTCGCTTATAATGAAATGTCGTATTTTATATATTTTTCTTTTTGATCTTTAATAAAGTTTATTTTTAAAATAATTAAAAAAGAAGAGAACACTTGTAGCTGATGGGGTGAATTATGGGATCCTTGGGGACTCACTGAGCTGGGTGGTTTTCTTGCAGACATTTCATTACCCAACCAGGTAACATCATCAGTGCTAAAAGGGAGTGAGGTTTGTGGAGAAGAGGAGGAGGAGGAGAAGGAGGAGGAGAAAGAGGAAGAGGATTGTGTGGTCTTGGTGTTCTCTGAGCTGGGTGGTTTTCTTGCAGACATTTTAAGACCCAACTAGGTAACATCATCAGTGCTAAAAGGGAGTGAGGTTTGTGGAGAGGAGGAGGAGGAGGAGGAGGAGGAGGAGGAGGAGGAGGATTGTGTGGTCCTGGTGTTCTCTGAGCTGGGTGGTTTTCTTGCAGACATTTCAAGACCCAACTAGGTAACATCATCAGTGCTAAAAGGGAGTGAGGTTTGAGGAAGAGGAGGAGGAGGAGGAGGAGGAGTGTGTGATCTTGGTGTTCTCTGAGCTGAGTTGTTTTCTTGCAGACATTTCATTACCCAACCAGGTAACATCATCAGTGCTAGAAGGAAGAGGGGTTTAGGAGGAAGAGGAAGACGATGGTGACAACCATGGGGTCTTTGGTACTTTGTGAGCTGGGTTGTTTACTTGCAGACATTTCATTACCAAACCAGGGGACGTCCTCAGTGCTAGAAGGGAGTGGGGCTTGCTCTCTGTTTATGTACAAGTGTTGGTGGGAGCGTTGTTTTCTTCTGATTTGTCTGAGTTGGAGAAGCCAGTGGCATATAAAGGAAGAGCAAACCTCCTTGCAAGAAAACCACCAAGCCCCCCCAAACCCCTGGCTTCTTTTAAAGATCTGCTGACAGGCACAACAAAAGAGACCCGCGTTTGTTCCAAAGCAATTCATGGCAACGCAGAGAGAGATACACACAAGTCGGATTGACACGCTCCCCTCTGGTGTGTTGCTGGCAGCCCACATTTTAAGAGCTACCTGGTGAGGAGCGTTGGTTCAAAAAATGAAAATGGAAAAAACTTACGTTGATGAAAACATCCTGAGCGTAGTTATCGGTATCAGCGTCCCAAAAACAACGGGCAGCCATGCTAAAAAGGAAATAAAAGAGGGAAACAGCTAGTAAAAAGAGAAAGTTCAGGCAGTCTTAAGACTGCTGATAAAAGTTATATATTTTTATTTTACATACAGATCAATGTGTGAACAATATGACACCTGGGTGCTTTACATTTTATTACAATTAATGTAATAATATATTTAGCTTTAATAAACTTATAAATTTCTAATATTCCTACCTAAATTTATTACTTCCAAATTTCTCATTGGTTTTCAATATTTCAGTATCTAATTTGCATACCAATCCTTATATTCAAATATCTTCCTTTTACGTCCAATAACGTGTTAATAATCAAGTTAGCTATCCCCCCCCGGCCAAATCTTATTTCATTCTAGCATTAATACATCTCCTTATATTCCATTATGGTCTTCTATTCATTTATATATTCAATATTTCATTATATTAGTTCTTTTATGCTAATCCTCACATTATTCAAATATACTTAATATCCCCCTCATTCAAATTCTAGTTTCCTTTCTTTTTCTTAACATGCCAAACTTATGATATTGATGTTCCACTGTGGTCGTTACGTGAGTCACCAGGGGTCGTTGAGTGCAACATCAAATTGACTAAGACTTGCAATTTCCTGCTGGCTTCCCCAGTGTCAGAGACCGGCAGTAAAGATTAAAAATGATGATCACATGACCACGGGGCGCTTTAATGGTTGCTAGTTTGAAGACCAGTCGTAACTGTATTTTTTCAGCAGTCATACCGGCGGGTGGGATTCAATCATCTTATTATTAAGGAAATGTATTCCATTATTTCCCCTCTCTCCAATTTCCATCCCAGTTCTAACTTTCAGTTATACCACTACAGTTCCCAAGAATAAGGCAGCCCTCGACTTAGGACAATTCACTTAGTGACCATTTGAAGTTGCAAAAGAGCTGAGAAAAGTGACCAATGACCCGTTTTCACGCCTACCGCCACAGTCACGAGATCAAAACTGAGCTGCGCGGTGACTGGATTGTATTGATGACGGGGTCACATGATCCGCTTTGGCGACCGACGGACGGGCAAACTCAATGGGGGAGCCAGATTCACTTAACAACCGGGTTACTCACTTAGCAGCTGTAGTGAATCACTTAACACCTGTGGCCGGAAAAGTCGTAAAACGGGGGGACATTAACTCAACAACTGCCTTGCTTAATGAGACCAATTTTGGGCTCAATTGTGATCGTGAGATGAGGACTAACTACTACCAGAGTTACCGATATTTGGCCTCCTGCACGAGGGAGGAATCTTCATAAGCTGTCTTTTAAATTTTAAATATTTTTTAAAAATCTATCTTAGATCAATATGTTAAGAAATGTTAGTCACCTAATATAAAAACTATGGAAATTTGAATGGATACATTCTAAAACAGTGGTCACCAACTGGGGGACCAGGAACCACTGGTGGTCCATGAGAAAATTTTGGTGGTCCGCAGAGAAATGTCCCCACCCCCCAAAGCAATTAATCCAGGCTATGTGGGAACACAAGGCTGCGTTGCCCACATGGACCGTGGGAACACAAGGCTTGCATCGCTTGCATTGTACACAACACGAGGTAGTGAGGGGAGGGGGGAAAGGATGGAGGAGGGGAACTTGCCCCACTCACCCCACGTGTCTGGCCTGGCCACCGGGCTGCTTCTTTCCGCTTCTTTCTTCTTCTGCTTTTGGCTGCACACAAGGAAAGCAGCCAAAGTCTTTCTTTCTCTCCCCTAAACTCCGCCAGAAGTGAGTCTTTGGGACCCTGCAAGGCCTCCTGCTCCAAGAGGCATGACAAGTCTCACAAAGACTCCTTTCTGGCGGAGTTTGGGGGAGAGAAAGGAAGACTTCTGCAGCTTCTGCTGCTTTCCTTGCATGGAGCCAAAAGTCTCTCTCTCTCTGTCCCTGAGAATGGAGCTGCGATTTATTTGGGATCCTGCGATCCCAAATGAAGAACGATCGATCGGTAGGAAAACGGGGTGGGGGATTTTCCTGCAGACTTTTGGGGGGATTTTCCCAGGGTCTCTGGTCCGCGGGATTTAAAATGATGAGCTTGGTGGTCCAAAAGGTTGGCGATCCCTGTTCTAAAATGAAAGGAGAAAATCTCTCAAGCTAATAGGAAAGCTACCCAGATCATTCTACAGAGAACCCAGGTAGTACTTGACTTGATGGCCACAATTCAGCCCAATATGTCTGCTAAATGAAACGTTTATTAAGTGAGCTTTGACCCATTTTACGACCTTTTTCGCTACAGTTGTTAAGTGAATCACTGCAGTTGTTAAGTTAGGAACATGGTTATTAGGTGAATTCTGGCTTCCCCGTTGACTTTGCTCGTCGGACAGTCGCCAGAGGGGATTCACATGACTCCGGTACACTGCAACAGTACATGCCAGTTTCCAAGCGCCTGGATTTTGATCACATCACCCTGGGGAATGCTGCAACATGTCAGGATTCTAGCACTTAACCCCAATTAAATCATGAGTCTTGAGCCAAACCTCCAAAACTTCAAAAAAGGATTTATTGGGAGTTAACATGTCCGGCACTGCCTGGGTGTAGCCGAATCTGAGGCACATCATTCCTTGTCACCCTTGACCCTGGTTTCCCCCCCAACCCCCTGGGTGTATCTTAATTCGTATTCTCCAATGGGACACCTCCAAAGCCCAGAGTCATCAATCAGGCTCTCCAGTAGCAGAAACTTCAGTCACCTAGTTACTATCTTTGAAAACATTTATGGAATGCACTTTCGGTTTGCAAGCTGCTGCACTGCTCCCCCCTCCCTTTCTGTTGGCAACTCTAAAAAGACCAGAGAAATATGTGGTGAGTTGACACAAGGGTCGTAAGTGTGAAAAGCGGTCATAAATCACTTGTCAGGGCCATTGCAATTTCAAACGGCCACTAAAAGAAAGGTTGGAAGCTGAGGACGGCTTGCAATGCAGGGGTGGGGCTGCTATTGGTTCACCTCGGTAAGTTAATTTTGTGGCGGATTCGGCAAACCGGCAAATCCCACCCCTGGCTGGCTCCGTTCACCCCTCCCCTCCCCGGAGTCACCCCACGGCCCATTTGGGATCCCAGGTAACGGCAGGGCCCACACAGGGGCTCAGAGAGGGTGAACCCCCCCCCTCGCTGTGGTGCAGGGGGCCGACTAAGCCACGCCCATCATGGCCACGCCCACCCAGCAACCGGCAGAGGTGGGATTCAGCCAGTTCTGAGCGGTTCTGGAGAGCCGAATAGAGGAAATTCTGAGTCATTCAGAGAACCAGCCAATCCCACCTCTGACTGGCCCTGCCAATCCGCTCTCTTCTCTGCCTCCCATTGAGTCCCAGTTGATTGGCTGGGTCTCCTTTGGTTGCCCTGAAGAGGAGAATGGAGCTGGAAAGCAGGTTAGTGGGGTGGGCAGGGAAGGGGGATGTGGCAGTACATCCTTCCCCTGCCACGCCCACCAAGCCACGCCCACAGAACACCACGCCCACCAAGCCACGCCCACAGCTGATCGGCTGGGTCTCCTTTGGTTGCCCTGCACGGGAGAACGGAGCTGGAAAGCAGGTTAGTGGGGAGGGAAGGGAAGGGAAGGGGGATGTGGCAGTATATCCTTTCCCTGCCACGCCCACCAAGCCACGCCCACAGAACTTGTATTAAAAACCATCGAATCCCACCACTGGCAAACGGGCAGAAAACCTAAATTTTTTGAAGCCCACCCCCCAGCTGCGATGTAACCCAATAGGACAAAATAATCCTAAATTGGGGGTCGCGGGGGGGAATCATTTAACTGAAGGAAAACTCACTTCACTCCCTCGCCTCTCTGTTCTCCGATCACTACTTGCACCACTATTTTATATCGGTGAAATCCTTTATCTGAAAAAAAAAAAAAAGGGAAAGGAAAGGGTGTTTCGTTGGGATCAAAATCAGGCCAGCCGTCCTCGGCCCGTTGGGAGAAAGCCCGGGGGGGGGGGTCCTTGTGGGTGTGCCTGCAAAGGCAGGTGGATCTGAAGACCTTTCAGCCGGTCCCGGATCAGCTCAGATAAGACTTTGGTTTGGGCTCCGGTCTCCTCTGGGTTGTACTGCACGTTGGCCAACTCCTCCTTCAAGACTTCACGGATGCAATCTTTCACCATGGAAGAACGGAACCTAAGAGGAAAGAGAGAGACAGAGAGAGAGAGAGAGAGAGAGGGACATAGCGTTCTTGACTCTGGTAGAGGTATTGATCGATCGATCAGAATAGAGCTGGAAGGGATCCTGGAGATCAAGTAGCCTCGGGGAGAGGCTGCTACTCCCCCTGCTCCTAGTCAAGAACGGACGTCCACTGTTGGAAGAAAAATGCAGGTCCAGTTCCAAACCGGGAATCAAATGGAGGCTGCTTAAGAAAGTTAAGTTTACGGATGAACAGAACCACAGCGTGCAGTTCTGGGACAACTGACCAAATGGGAGTTGAGAGTGGGTGGGTTTTTTTTTATACCTTCTCTGGCCTTTGTATTTGAGCTTCCTGTTCCTGTGCAAGAACATGTCCTTTTAGTATTGGCTATTGGCTGTTGTCAGACTCCCATGGGGTCATGGCTGGCTCTATAGGCAGAAGGGGAAATGCAAAAACGCTAAGCGTTTGTCTGAGCTAATCTTGTCAGCCTTTGGCTTGCTTATCTGGAGTCTGTGTCTGACCCAGTCTTTCTGAATGGATTACCAAGTCCACGGGAGGAGGTTTCAAAGTATTTCTAGCAGGACTTCCAGATTCTGGAACAGTTTTCTTCCCGAAGCCATCCATCTGGGTAAACTTGCAAGATTTGTTTCTCTTGCCATGTACATGTATGGATCCGAACCAGACTGTGTTGTTTCTCCGTGTCATATCATGTGTGCGTTGCATGCATAATTTTGTATTTATTTATTTAATTATCTTGTCCCGTTTGTATTAGAGGTGGAGACTGGATGCAACGAAATGTCATTTTAATGTAGGCCGTTTGGTGCACATTCATATTTTTTTTAGTGTACATATTTTTACTTCATAGAAGTTTTGAATACAGTGTACGATCAGGACATATCATTTACAGAAAAACAAAGAAAGAACAAACAGGAATATTAACACATATAGAATTAACAGTAATAGTGTAAGAGTGTAAGTCTTAACTAGATTTAGTAGTGTAAGTCTTAACTAGATTTCTCTTTGTATTAGTTTATTTGTAATTCTGTTGATTATATTGGCATATTTATAATTATAAACCCTCTTTATATTTAATTCATACATAGCAATAATCTTTCTTCATCTAATTTCTACCTCTTATCTCTAACCACTTGTAAAATCTGTTCCATGTTGAGTAATATTCTGTCTTTCTGCTTTATTTTTAATGTCAATCTATCCATCTCTGCATAGTCTAATATTTTCCGAATTACATCCTCATCTCATTTTTCCAATATTGTGCAAATACAATCCTTGCTGCTGTGAATACATGCAAAGCTAAATATATAGTCCCTTTATTATAGCCCTACGGCATTATACTCAACAAACGTATTTCTGGTTTCACATCTATATGTTGCTTGATCATTTTTTCCAACCATGTATGTATTTCCGTCCCAGTACTTTCTTGCTTTCATACAGGTCCACCAGATATGATACTAAGTACCTAGGGCCTGATTACACTTCCAGCACTTGGTGGACATATTGCTGAACATTTTTGCCAATCTTGCTGCTGGCAAGTGCCGCCTATAAAACATTTTAGAGAGATTTTGTTTGGTGTGCATTCAAAGTGACCATTAAGTTAGTCTATGTCAAATCTGCATTTCTGCCTCCCTTAAGATTATATTTTGTTTTATTTCATATTTTATAGTTTTATATTTTATAATATTTTGTTTTTTATATATTTGATATTGTATAATATTTTATATTTTGTTTTATTTATTTTATATTTTGTTTTGTTTTATTTTTATATTTTGTTTTATTTTATATTGTTTATATTTTATGTTTCATTTTATATTGTTTTATATTATATTTTATATATGTTTTGTTTTGTTTTATTTTTTATATTATTTTATATTTCGTTTTGTTTTATATTGTTTATATTTTATATTTCGTTTTATATTGTTTTATATTATATTTTACATAAGTTTTGTTTCGTTCTCTGTTATCCACCATTCTGGGCGCCTTACAACACCAAAGATTTTAATAAAAGGAAAGGAAAGGCATTAAAATCCAGAGTTTTAAAAGCAAGGGAGGCGGGATTCAAATCAAAAACATGCAAAGACCACCACCACCCCACCACCCCAGAGGACGAGGCTCGCTCAGGGCCTACCTCGCAGGGCTGTTGTGCCCCCCAAAAGACGCGAAAGGCACGGAAAGGGGCTGCTGGCATAGGAGAGCCGGGCTGACCTGTGGTGGAAGGCCGGGCGCAGGTGGTAGGCCCGGGCGGGGCTGGGAGCGCTGGCCTGCCGGACCAACTGCGTCGGGGTGGGGGTCAGGGTCGGGGTTGGGGCTGGAGTCAAAGGAGGCGCCGTTTCTGCCATGGCAGCGGCGGCTTCACCGGGGACGGCGTCGCTAAGGCGTTGCTAAGGCGACGACGCCCCGAGCTTCCGGTTCCTGCCCTTCCGCTCCACCCAGGGACCTTTTTAAAAAAAAAAAAAAAACGTCACGTCCGGGTATAAAGCCTCGTCACGCACCAAGCCACGTCGGCCAGGGAAGGTAGCTGTGCCGCTCTAGCTCTCTACATCTCTATAATGCTCAACGGCCAGAGATAGCTAAGAATAGGAAAATGAAAAGTCGTCTTCCTTTCCGTGTCAGGGCAATAAGAATAGAATAGAATAGAATAGAATAGAATAGAATAGAATAGAATAG